>RPFO01001523.1:0-32500 GCA_009746045.1 Mesostigma viride | reverse complement strand
CAACCTCACTCTGGACGCAGGTTCGAATCCTGTCAGTGCTATTCGCTTCGAACAGTTCCGGAACGCTTTTTTTGGGGGGTGGAGCAATAGATTTTCGACGTTTGTAGTGACTGTTCAGTTCCCGACTCACATTTGCCGGGCACTGGCGTCATTCCGCGGCGTATCTTTCTGATCTATTCTGTACAGCTGCCGGAACGGCCCGCGGGTGCAACCTAGGACCGTTACTGGACACGGCAAAAATTCAAAATTTTTTAGGTTGGACCAGTCGTTTCACATGATTCGTCGTACGTACGCAAATATCCTCCACGCATGCCATGTCGACGCTGCACTGACACACACCAGGGACTTTGGAAGGTGCCGTAAGAATTGTCTTGCGAAATGAAAGCTTAGCCGTATGCACTGTTCTGAAAAAATCTGATTTGTAAAAATGGAGAAAAAAAAAAAAAAGGGAAAAAAACTAAAAAAAAAGAACCCTGAAAACTGACATGCCGCAAAAAGGATTCGACACGGCGACTGCCGGTCTCATCCAGGTATTGGGTAGGGTGTAGATCCCCACCGGGGGTGTAGATCCCCCTGCTATTCGCTCGAACAGTTCTGGATGTACCATCCTACATGCTATTGTACAATATATAGTGGTAACGGAGAAAAAAAATGAAGAGACGACAAAAATGCCTTTGCACCAATAGGAGTCGACACTGCGTGTTCAGACTCCAAGTACTCGGGCACCCACACCTGCCGGGGGAGTACATTGTAATGCTATTCACTAGAACAGTTCCGGATGTAGCGTTAGTGATGATGTTGTACAATATATTTCAATCACGTTTGTCAGAGTGTGCGTTTTTCCGACATGTAGGGCAGGTTGTACAACATTCTGTGCGCCAACCATGTGTACTACATGTATCGATTAGTATCACTACATGTATATTCCGTCATGATCGCAGGATTAGTAACTACTGGGCTACATGTTAGTGTACCCTTACTAGGCTACTATGTAGAACCTTCAGAACCTGATTCTACCTTCCAAAATTCTAATTATGCGCCATGGATCAGTTCTGAAATGTAGAACGAGCCTACGTGGAGGGCATGACATCAGTCCAGCTGGCACCGCCGCGCACCATGACCGAGGGAACACGCCGTCACGTGCATGTAATGCAATGTTTGGAGACGACGGGCATGCATGCATGGTTAATTTTTGGCGGCGAATATTTTCCGCGCCAAAAAAATTCCGCGGTACCCTCCGTACCGTGAAAAGTGGGTGCACGGTGCGCGCACCCCTTGCGGAAGTGGCCATGGCGACTGCTTTTAGACGAAACGTGACAAATCTGGCTCGCGGAAAGCAGAAAAAATGCTCGATTCTTGGAGAAAATTAGTTACTGATTCTAATTTATGGTGGGATAGTTGCGATCTATAATGTCGCGGGCTCTTTTTCTTTACCATCGGCAGGGGGGTCCGGCCTGAATTTCTGTCGGGATGAATAAAGTATAATTGATGCCTGCAGGTGTGATTGTCGATTGTTGCCAGTTTTGATGGTCCTAATGGAAGCTAGTTTAATGATGTTTCTAAAGCCGTAAAAATTCCCGCTGCTATCTTTACCTTTCCCGTCATTTTGCGGTAAGATAACATTAGGCCTGCGCCATGCGCGCCCGACCTCTCCATGAAAGGGTGGCCTTTCTTGTGCGCCTGGGCACGAATAAATGCCCGTTATGGTACGTTCTTGTATTAAACGTCCTAAGATAGCGCTTTCCTGCTTTCTTACCTCGTTGAGCGTAAGCTTTTTGCCTTCTTTCCGGCCAGATGCAGCCATGAAGTTGCGGGTCCTGGCGCTGCATCGCTGGATTCCTGGATGTTTTTAAGCAAGTTCGTCTGTGACGTGGCTGGCTTGCTGCAGCGCGTGGCCCACAACCTGTCGGGAAGGTGTAATGCTTTTATTTCCATGCTTCTCTGAAATTTCTTTTGCTTTATAGACAGTTGTGTTCGAGGAAATTCACGCGGTCTTCCTAAGCAGCGGCATCATTTTCCCCAGACACTGACGAGCTGGCACCTGTCTCCTAAAGAGAGCGGCTCGTGCTTGTTAGAAAGGAGGCAGTGTGCATTTTGCGGGACACAATGCTTTGGTGGCACATGCGTCAGGTAGGCTGTTCCAATGGTCTCTTCACCTTTCCCACTGAGTAAATGTTAGCATTTGTCATGCTAACCAGAGCAGCTAGCCACAGGTTGGCTGGATAAAAAGTCAGCTTATTTTCTCTTTATATACTGCGTGTGTGGTCCTCCACGTGTCCGGCTTGTTGGGCATTTTGGAAGAGGGTTTATAATGTGTTGTTGGGTGGAACAACTTGGTTGTTGGCACAAAATCACACATTATTAGCCTGAGATAGGCATGACATATGCTGCTCAGGCGTGTCGTCCTACCAGCCTTGTTGTTAAGGGTAGACTCACAAGGCTGGCTGTGCCGATGGAGGGGTGGGGCGTGCTAGCCCCCCCCCACACCCACGCATGCATGCTAGCCCACCCCCACACCCACGCATGCATGCTAGCCCCGGCCCCGGCCCCCCCACACCCACGCATGCATGCTAGCCCCCCCCCACACCCACGCATGCATGCTAGCCCACACTCACACCCACGCATGCATGCTAGCCCACCCCCACACCCACGCATGCATGCTAGCCCCCCCACACACCCACGCATGCATGCCAGCCCCCCCACACACCCACGCATGCATGACCGCCCCCCCCCACACCCACGCATGCATGCTAGCCCACCCCCACACCCACGCATGCATGCTAGCCCCCCCACACACCCACGCATGGATGCCAGCCCCCACACACACCCACGCATGCATGACAGCCCCCCCACACACCCACGCATGCATGCTAGCCCCCCACACACACCCACGCATGCATGCCAGCCCCCATACACACCCACGCATGCATGCCAGCCCCCCCCCACACTTACGCATGCATGCTAGCCCCCCACACACACCCACGCATGCATGCCAGCCCCCCCCCACACCCACGCATGCATGCCAGCCCCCCCCCACACTTACGCATGCATGCTAGCCCCCCACACACACCCACGCATGCATGCCAGCCCCCCCCACACCCACGCATGCAGGCTAGCCCAACCCCACACCCACGCATGCATGCCAGCCCACCCCCACACCCACACGTGCATGCCAGCCCACCCCCACACCCACGCATGCATGCCAGCCCACCCCCACACCCACGCGTGCATGCCAGCCCACCCCTAGCTTGAGCGTGCTTGTAAAGTTTTTGCATGGTTTATTAAAATGAGTGGAATATGTATTTATTGCATTAAATGTTAATTTTATTGATCATGAATGAAAATGGTCAACATTGCCGAAGTGCCCCTAAATTGCTCAATATTGTGTGCTCAAGAATTCAATGAGGATTGTCATCATGGAAACCCGCACAAATTCACGATTCCGGGCATGCATGTGAAAGTATCAAGAACAATTTTCAATTAAGAATGGTATCTCATTGTTCCATGAATCAATATGACTCCATGTACGTAGACAAGCCATGATGACCCCATGGGAGCCTAAATCCTCATCATTAAATACATAAATGCCACCCATGTACGTAGACGGGCCATGATGACACCAATGGAGCCTGAATCCTCATCATTAATTACATAAATGCCAACCATGTACATAGACAAGCCATGATGACACCATGGGAGCCTGAATCCTCATCATTAAATACATAAATGCCAACCATGTACGTAGGCCAGCCATGATGACACTATGGGAGCCTGAATCCTCATCATTAATTTCATACATGCCAACAACACGTAGACGGGCCATAATGACACCACGGGAGCCTGAATCCTCATCATTTATTTTATGAGACATCCATGTACGTAGGCCAGCCATGATGACACCATGGGAGCCTGAATCCTCCACATTTTTTTTCTGAGACATCCATGTACGTAGGCCAGCCATGATGACACCATGGGAGCCTGAATCCTCATCATTAAATACATACATGCCATCCATGTACGTAGACAGGCCATGATGACACCATGGGAGCCTGAATCCTCATCATTAATTACATAAATGCCAACCATGTACGTAGACGGGCCATGATGACACCATGGGAGCCTGAATCCTCATCATTTTTTTTATGAGACATCCATGTACGTAGGCCAGCCATGATGACACCATGGGAGCCTGAATCCTCGTCATTTTTTTTTCTTTGACATCCATATACGTAGACGGGCCATGATGACACCATGGGAGCCTGAATCCTCATCATTAATTACATACATGCCATCCATGTACGTAGACGGGCCATGATGACACCATGGGAGCCTGAATCCTCATCATTTACTATTCCTTGACATCCATGTACGTAGGCCAGCCATGGAGACATTATGGGAGCCTGAATCCTCCTCGTTAATTACATAAATGCCAACCATGTACGTAGACAAGCCATGATGACACCATGGGAGCCTGAATCCTCATCATTTACTATTCCTTGACATCCATGTACGTAGACGGGCCATGATGACACCATGGGAGCCTGAATCCTCATCATTAATTACATGGATGGCATTTATGTATTTAATGATGAGGATTCAGGCTCCCATGGTGTCTCCATGGCTGGCCTACGTACATGGATGTCAAGGAATAGTAAATGATGAGGATTCAGGCTCCCATGGTGTCATCATGGCCTGTCTACGTACATGGATGGCATGTATGTAATTAATGATGAGGATTCAGGCTCCCATGGTGTCATCATGGCTGTCTACGTACATGGATGGCATTATGTAATTAATGGAGGATTCAGGCTCCCATGGTGTCATCATGGCTTGTCTACGTACATGGTTGGCATTTATGTAATTAATGATGAGGATTCAGGCTCCCATGGTGTCATCATGGCTGCCTACGTACATGGATGTCAATGAATTAATGATGAGGATTCAGGCTCCCATGGTGTCATCATGGCTGTACGTACATGGATGGCATGTATGTAATTAATGAGGAGGATTCAGGCTCCCATGGTGTCATCATGGCTGTCTACGTACATGGATGCAGTATGAAATGATGAGGATTCAGGCTCCCATGGTGTCATCATGGCTGGCCTACGTACATGGATGTCAAAAATAATGATGAGGATTCAGGCTCCCATGGTGTCATCATGGCTGGTCTACGTACATGTTGGCATGTATGTAATTAATGATGAGGATTCAGGCTCCCATGGTGTCATCATGGCTGTCTACGTACATGATGGCATTATGTAATTAATGATGAGGATTCAGGCTCCCATGGTGTCATCATGGCGTCTACGTACATGGATGGCATTTATGTAATTAATGATGAGGATTCAGGCTCCCATGGTGTCATCATGGCTGTCTACGTACATGGTTGGCATTTATGTAATTAATGAGGAGGATTCAGGCTCCCATGGTGTCATCATGGCCCGTCTACGTACATGGATGCATTATGTAATTAATGATGAGGATTCAGGCTCCCATGGTGTCATCATGGCCCGTCTACGTACATGGATGGCATTATGTAATTAATGATGAGGATTCAGGCTCCCATGGTGTCATCATGGCTGGCCTACGTACATGGATGTCAAAGAAAAATGATGAGGATTCAGGCTCCCATGGTGTCATCATGGCCCGTCTACGTACATGGATGGCATTTATGTAATTAATGATGAGGATTCAGGCTCCCATGGTGTCATCATGGCCCGTCTACGTACATGGTTGGCATTTATGTAATTAATGAGAGGATTCAGGCTCCCATGGTGTCATCATGGCGTCTACGTACATGGATGTCAAGGAATAGTAAATGATGAGGATTCAGGCTCCCATGGTGTCATCATGGCTGTCTACGTACATGGATGGCATTATGTAATTAATGATGAGGATTCAGGCTCCCATGGTGTCATCATGGCTGTCTACGTACATGGATGGCATGTATGTAATTAATGATGAGGATTCAGGCTCCCATGGTGTCATCATGGCTGGCCTACGTATGTACATGGATGTCAAGAAAAAAATTAATGAGGATTCAGGCTCCCATGGTGTCATCATGGTGGCCTACGTACATGGTGGCATTTATGTAATTAATGATGAGGATTCAGGCTCCCATGGTGTCATCATGGCTGTCTACGTACATGGTTGGCATTTATGTATGTAATTAATGATGAGGATTCAGGCTCCATTGGTGTCATCATGGCTGGCCTACGTACATGGATGTCAAGGAATAAAATGATGAGGATTCAGGCTCCCATGGTGTCATCATGGCCCGTCTACGTACATGGATGTCAAGGAATAGTAAATGATGAGGATTCAGGCTCCCATGGTCATCATGGCTGTCTACGTACATGGATGGCATTTATGTAATTAATGATGAGGATTCAGGCTCCATTGGTGTCATCATGGCTGGCCTACTAGTACATGGATGTCAAGTAAAATGATGAGGATTCAGGCTCCCATGGTGTCATCATGGCGTCTACGTACATGGATGTGGCATTTAGTAAATGATGAGGATTCAGGCTCCCATGGTGTCATCATGGCCGTCTACGTACATGGATGGCATGTATGTAATTAATGATGAGGATTCAGGCTCCCATGGTGTCATCATGGCTGCCTACGTACATGGATGTTATGTAAAATGATGAGGATTCAGGCTCCCATGGTGTCATCATGGCTGGCCTACGTACATGGATGTCAAGAAAAAATGATGAGGATTCAGGCTCCCATGGTGTCATCATGGCCCGTCTACGTTGTTGGCATGTATGTAATTAATGATGAGGATTCAGGCTCCCATGGTGTCATCATGGCTGCCTACGTACATGGATGGCATTATGTAATTAATGATGAGGATTCAGGCTCCCATGGTGTCATCATGGCCCGTGTATGTACATGGTTGGCATTTATGTAATTAATGATGAGGATTCAGGCTCCCATGGTGTCATCATGGCCCGTCTACGTACATGATGGCATTTATGTAATTAATGATGAGGATTCAGGCTCCCATGGTGTCATTTGTTGTACATGGCATTTATGTATGTAATTAATGATGAGGATTCAGGCTCCATTGGTGTCATCATGGCTGGCCTACGTATGTACATGGATGTCAAGAAAAAAAATGATGAGGATTCAGGCTCCCATGGTGTCATCATGGCGTCTACGTACATGGATGTCAAGGAATAGTAAATGATGAGGATTCAGGCTCCCATGGTGTCATCATGGCCGTCTACGTACATGGATGGCATGTATGTAATTAATGATGAGGATTCAGGCTCCCATGGTGTCATCATGGCTGGCCTACGTACATGGATGTCAAGAAAAAAAATGATGAGGATTCAGGCTCCCATGGTGTCATCATGGCTGGCCTACGTACATGGATGTCAAAAATAAATGATGAGGATTCAGGCTCCCATGGTGTCATCATGGTGTCTACGTACATGGCATGTATGTAATTAATGATGAGGATTCAGGCTCCCATGGTGTCTCATGGCTGGCCTACGTACATGAATGGCATTTATGTAATTAATGATGAGGATTCAGGCTCCCATGGTGTCATCATGGCCTCTACGTACATGGATGGCATTATGTAATTAATGATGAGGATTCAGGCTCCCATGGTGTCATCATGGCTGTCTACGTACATGGTTGGCATTATGTAATTAATGATGAGGATTCAGGCTCCCATGGTGTCATCATGGCCCGTCTACGTACATGGATGGCATTTATGTAATTAATGATGAGGATTCAGGCTCCCATGGGGTCATCATGGCTGTCTACGTACATGGTTGGCATTTATGTAATTAATGAGGAGGATTCAGGCTCCCATGGTGTCTCCATGGCTGGCCTACGTACATGGATGTCAAGGAATAGTAAATGATGAGGATTCAGGCTCCCATGGTGTCATCATGGCTTGTCTACGTACATGGTTGGCATATTATGTATTAATGATGAGGATTCAGGCTCCCATGGTGTCATCATGGCTGGCCTACGTACATGGATGTCAAGGAATAGTAAATGATGAGGATTCAGGCTCCCATGGTGTCATCATGGCCCGTCTACGTACATGGATGTCAAGGAATAGTAAATGATGAGGATTCAGGCTCCCATGGTGTCATCATGGCGTCTACGTACATGGTTGGCATTTATGTAATTAATGATGAGGATTCAGGCTCCCATGGTGTCATCATGGCTTGTCTACGTACATGGTTGGCATTTATGTAATTAATGATGAGGATTCAGGCTCCCATGGTGTCATCATGGCTGCCTACGTACATGGATGTCAAGGAATAGTAAATGATGAGGATTCAGGCTCCCATGGTGTCATCATGGCCTGTCTACGTACATGGATGGCATGTATGTAATTAATGATGAGGATTCAGGCTCCCATGGTGTCATCATGGCCCGTCTACGTACATGGATGGCATTTATGTAATTAATGATGAGGATTCAGGCTCCCATGGGGTCATCATGGCTGTCTACGTACATGGTTGGCATTTATGTATTTAATGATGAGGATTCAGGCTCCCATGGTGTCTCATGGCTGGCCTACGTACATGGATGTCAAGGAATAGTAAATGAGGAGGATTCAGGCTCCCATGGTGTCATCATGGCCCGTGTACGTACATGGATGGCATGTATGTAATTAATGAGGAGGATTCAGGCTCCCATGGTGTCATCATGGCCCGTCTACGTACATGGATGGCATTTATGTAATTAATGATGAGGATTCAGGCTCCCATGGTGTCATCATGGCTTGTCTACGTACATGGTTGGCATTTATGTAATTAATGAGGAGGATTCAGGCTCCCATGGTGTCATCATGGCCCGTCTACTTACATGGATGGCATTTATGTAATTAATGATGAGGATTCAGGCTCCCATGGGGTCATCATGGCTTGTCTACGTACATGGTTGGCATTTATGTAATTAATGAGGAGGATTCAGGCTCCCATGGTGTCTCCATGGCTGGCCTACGTACATGGATGTCAAGGAATAGTAAATGATGAGGATTCAGGCTCCCATGGTGTCATCATGGCCCGTCTACGTACATGGATGGCATTTATGTAATTAATGATGAGGATTCAGGCTCCCATGGGGTCATCATGGCTTGTCTACGTACATGGTTGGCATTTATGTAATTAATGAGGAGGATTCAGGCTCCCATGGTGTCTCCATGGCTGGCCTACGTACATGGATGTCAAGGAATAGTAAATGATGAGGATTCAGGCTCCCATGGTGTCATCATGGCCTGTCTACGTACATGGATGGCATGTATGTAATTAATGATGAGGATTCAGGCTCCCATGGGGTCATCATGGCTTGTCTACGTACATGGATGGCATGTATGTAATTAATGATGAGGATTCAGGCTCCATTGGTGTCATCATGGCTGGCCTACGTATGTACATGGATGTCAAAGAAAAAAAAAATTATGAGGATTCAGGCTCCCATGGTGTCATCATTGCCCGTGTATGTACATGGTTGGCATTTATGTAATTAATGATGAGGATTCAGGCTCCATTGGTGTCATCATTGCCCGTGTATGTACATGGTTGGCATTTATGTATGTAATTAATGATGAGGATTCAGGCTCCATTGGTGTCATCATGGCTGGCCTACGTATGTACATGGATGTCAAAGAAAAAAAAATGATGAGGATTCAGGCTCCCATGGTGTCATCATGGCCCGTCTACGTACATGGATGTCAAGGAATAGTAAATGATGAGGATTCAGGCTCCCATGGTGTCAGATGTCATGGCCTGTCTACGTACATGGATGGCATGTATGTAATTAATGATGAGAATTCAGGCTCCATTGGTGTCATCATGGCTGGCCTACGTATGTACATGGATGTCAAAGAAAAAAAAATGATGAGGATTCAGGCTCCCATGGTGTCATCATGGCCCGTCTACGTACATGGATGTCAAGGAATAGTAAATGATGAGGATTCAGGCTCCCATGGTGTCATCATGGCCTGTCTACGTACATGGATGGCATGTATGTATTTAATGATGAGGATTCAGGCTCCCATGGTGTCATCATGGCTGGCCTACGTACATGGATGTCTCAGAAAAAAAATGATGAGGATTCAGGCTCCCATGGTGTCATCATGGCTGGCCTACGTACATGGATGTCAAAGAAAAAAAAATGATGAGGATTCAGGCTCCCGTGGTGTCATTATGGCCCGTCTACGTGTTGTTGGCATGTATGAAATTAATGATGAGGATTCAGGCTCCCATAGTGTCATCATGGCTGGCCTACGTACATGGTTGGCATTTATGTAATTAATGATGAGGATTCAGGCTCCCATGGTGTCATCATTGCCCGTGTATGTACATGGTTGGCATTTATGTAATTAATGATGAGGATTCAGGCTCCATTGGTGTCATCATGGCCCGTCTACGTACATGGACCGTGGCATTTATGTATTTAATGATGAGGATTCAGGCTCCCATGGGGTCATTGATGATCATGGCATTTATGTATGTAATTAATGATGAGGATTCAGGCTCCATTGGTGTCATCATGGCTGGCCTACGTATGTACATGGATGTCAAAGAAAAAAAAATGATGAGGATTCAGGCTCCCATGGTGTCATCATGGCCCGTCTACGTACATGGATGTCAAGGAATAGTAAATGAGGAGGATTCAGGCTCCCATGGTGTCATCATGGCCCGTGTACGTACATGGATGGCATGTATGTAATTAATGAGGAGGATTCAGGCTCCCATGGTGTCATCATGGCTGGCCTACGTACATGGATGTCAAAGAAAAAGAAATGATGAGGATTCAGGCTCCCATGGTGTCATCATGGCTGGCCTACGTACATGGATGTCTCATAAAATAAATGATGAGGATTCAGGCTCCCATGGTGTCATCATGGCTTGTCTACCTACATTGTTGGCATGTATGTAATTAATGATGAGGATTCAGGCTCCCATGGTGTCTCCATGGCTGGCCTACGTACATGAATGGCATTTATGTAATTAATGATGAGGATTCAGGCTCCCATGGTGTCATCATGGCCCGTCTACGTACATGGATGGCATTTATGTAATTAATGATGAGGATTCAGGCTCCCATGGTGTCATCATGGCTTGTCTACGTACATGGTTGGCATTTATGTAATTAATGAGGAGGATTCAGGCTCCCATGGTGTCATCATGGCCCGTCTACTTACATGGATGGCATTTATGTAATTAATGATGAGGATTCAGGCTCCCATGGGGTCATCATGGCTTGTCTACGTACATGGTTGGCATTTATGTAATTAATGAGGAGGATTCAGGCTCCCATGGTGTCTCCATGGCTGGCCTACGTACATGGATGTCAAGGAATAGTAAATGATGAGGATTCAGGCTCCCATGGTGTCATCATGGCTTGTCTACCTACATGGTTGGCATTTATGTAACCTGAATCCTCTCATTAAGAAAATGAAGAGGATTCAGGCTCCATTGGTGTCATCATGGCTGGCCTACGTACATGGATGTCAAGGAATAGTAAATGATGAGGATTCAGGCTCCCATGGTGTCATCATGGCCCGTCTACGTACATGGATGTCAAGGAATAGTAAATGATGAGGATTCAGGCTCCCGTGGTGTCATCATGGCCCGTCTACGTACATGGTTGGCATTTATGTAATTAATGATGAGGATTCAGGCTCCCATGGGGTCATCATGGCTTGTCTACGTACATGGTTGGCATTTATGTAATTAATGAGGAGGATTCAGGCTCCCATGGTGTCTCCATGGCTGGCCTACGTACATGGATGTCAAGGAATAGTAAATGATGAGGATTCAGGCTCCCATGGTGTCATCATGGCCTGTCTACGTACATGGATGGCATGTATGTAATTAATGATGAGGATTCAGGCTCCCATGGTGTCATCATGGCTTGTCTACGTACATGGTTGGCATTTATGTAATTAATGAGGAGGATTCAGGCTCCCATGGTGTCATCATGGCTTGTCTACGTACATGGTTGGCATTTATGTAATTAATGATGAGGATTCAGGCTCCCATGGTGTCTCCATGGCTGGCCTACGTACATGGATGTCAAGGAATAGTAAATGAGGAGGATTCAGGCTCCCATGGTGTCATCATGGCCCGTGTACGTACATGGATGGCATGTATGTAATTAATGAGGAGGATTCAGGCTCCCATGGGGTCATCATGGCTTGTCTACGTACATGGTTGGCATTTATGTAATTAATGAGGAGGATTCAGGCTCCCATGGTGTCATCATGGCTTGTCTACGTACATGGTTGGCATTTATGTAATTAATGATGAGGATTCAGGCTCCCATGGTGTCTCCATGGCTGGCCTACGTACATGGATGTCAAGGAATAGTAAATGAGGAGGATTCAGGCTCCCATGGTGTCATCATGGCCCGTGTACGTACATGGATGGCATGTATGTAATTAATGAGGAGGATTCAGGCTCCCATGGTGTCATCATGGCTGGCCTACGTACATGGATGTCAAAGAAAAAGAAATGATGAGGATTCAGGCTCCCATGGTGTCATCATGGCTGGCCTACGTACATGGATGTCTCATAAAATAAATGATGAGGATTCAGGCTCCCATGGTGTCATCATGGCTTGTCTACCTACATTGTTGGCATGTATGTAATTAATGATGAGGATTCAGGCTCCCATGGTGTCTCCATGGCTGGCCTACGTACATGAATGGCATTTATGTAATTAATGATGAGGATTCAGGCTCCCATGGTGTCATCATGGCTTGTCTACGTACATGGTTGGCATTTATGTAATTAATGAGGAGGATTCAGGCTCCCATGGTGTCATCATGGCCCGTCTACTTACATGGATGGCATTTATGTAATTAATGATGAGGATTCAGGCTCCCATGGGGTCATCATGGCTTGTCTACGTACATGGTTGGCATTTATGTAATTAATGAGGAGGATTCAGGCTCCCATGGTGTCTCCATGGCTGGCCTACGTACATGGATGTCAAGGAATAGTAAATGATGAGGATTCAGGCTCCCATGGTGTCATCATGGCTTGTCTACCTACATGGTTGGCATTTATGTAACCTGAATCCTCTCATTAAGAAAATGAAGAGGATTCAGGCTCCATTGGTGTCATCATGGCTGGCCTACGTACATGGATGTCAAGGAATAGTAAATGATGAGGATTCAGGCTCCCATGGTGTCATCATGGCCCGTCTACGTACATGGATGTCAAGGAATAGTAAATGATGAGGATTCAGGCTCCCATGGGGTCATCATGGCTTGTCTACGTACATGGTTGGCATTTATGTAATTAACGAGGAGGATTCAGGCTCCATTGGTGTCATCATGGCTGGCCTACGTACATGGATGTCAAGGAATAGTAAATGATGAGGATTCAGGCTCCCATGGTGTCATCATGGCTTGTCTACGTACATGGTTGGCATTTATGTAATTAATGAGGAGGATTCAGGCTCCCATGGTGTCTCCATGGCTGGCCTACGTACATGGATGTCAAGGAATAGTAAATGATGAGGATTCAGGCTCCCATGGTGTCATCATGGCCTGTCTACGTACATGGATGGCATGTATGTAATTAATGATGAGGATTCAGGCTCCCATGGTGTCATCATGGCTTGTCTACGTACATGGTTGGCATTTATGTAATTAATGAGGAGGATTCAGGCTCCCATGGTGTCATCATGGCTTGTCTACGTACATGGTTGGCATTTATGTAATTAATGATGAGGATTCAGGCTCCCATGGTGTCTCCATGGCTGGCCTACGTACATGGATGTCAAGGAATAGTAAATGATAAGGATTCAGGCTCCCATGGTGTCATCATGGCCCGTCTACGTACATGGATGGCATTTATGTAATTAATGATGAGGATTCAGGCTCCCATGGGGTCATCATGGCTTGTCTACGTACATGGTTGGCATTTATGTATTTAATGATGAGGATTCAGGCTCCCATGGTGTCTCCATGGCTGGCCTACGTACATGGATGTCAAGGAATAGTAAATGAGGAGGATTCAGGCTCCCATGGTGTCATCATGGCCCGTGTACGTACATGGATGGCATGTATGTAATTAATGAGGAGGATTCAGGCTCCCATGGTGTCATCATGGCCCGTCTACGTACATGGATGGCATTTATGTAATTAATGATGAGGATTCAGGCTCCCATGGTGTCATCATGGCTTGTCTACGTACATGGTTGGCATTTATGTAATTAATGAGGAGGATTCAGGCTCCCATGGTGTCATCATGGCCCGTCTACTTACATGG
Organism: Mesostigma viride; assembly: GCA_009746045.1. Lineage (NCBI taxonomy): Eukaryota > Viridiplantae > Streptophyta > Mesostigmatophyceae > Mesostigmatales > Mesostigmataceae > Mesostigma > Mesostigma viride. The sequence goes on along the minus strand of RPFO01001523.1, from coordinate 18,236 downwards.
ATGGCATTTATGTAATTAATGATGAGGATTCAGGCTCCCATGGGGTCATCATGGCTTGTCTACGTACATGGTTGGCATTTATGTAATTAATGAGGAGGATTCAGGCTCCCATGGTGTCTCCATGGCTGGCCTACGTACATGGATGTCAAGGAATAGTAAATGATGAGGATTCAGGCTCCCATGGTGTCATCATGGCCCGTCTACGTACATGGATGGCATTTATGTAATTAATGATGAGGATTCAGGCTCCCATGGGGTCATCATGGCTTGTCTACGTACATGGTTGGCATTTATGTAATTAATGAGGAGGATTCAGGCTCCCATGGTGTCTCCATGGCTGGCCTACGTACATGGATGTCAAGGAATAGTAAATGATGAGGATTCAGGCTCCCATGGTGTCATCATGGCCTGTCTACGTACATGGATGGCATGTATGTAATTAATGATGAGGATTCAGGCTCCCATGGGGTCATCATGGCTTGTCTACGTACATGGATGGCATGTATGTAATTAATGATGAGGATTCAGGCTCCATTGGTGTCATCATGGCTGGCCTACGTATGTACATGGATGTCAAAGAAAAAAAAAATTATGAGGATTCAGGCTCCCATGGTGTCATCATTGCCCGTGTATGTACATGGTTGGCATTTATGTAATTAATGATGAGGATTCAGGCTCCATTGGTGTCATCATTGCCCGTGTATGTACATGGTTGGCATTTATGTATGTAATTAATGATGAGGATTCAGGCTCCATTGGTGTCATCATGGCTGGCCTACGTATGTACATGGATGTCAAAGAAAAAAAAATGATGAGGATTCAGGCTCCCATGGTGTCATCATGGCCCGTCTACGTACATGGATGTCAAGGAATAGTAAATGATGAGGATTCAGGCTCCCATGGTGTCAGATGTCATGGCCTGTCTACGTACATGGATGGCATGTATGTAATTAATGATGAGAATTCAGGCTCCATTGGTGTCATCATGGCTGGCCTACGTATGTACATGGATGTCAAAGAAAAAAAAATGATGAGGATTCAGGCTCCCATGGTGTCATCATGGCCCGTCTACGTACATGGATGTCAAGGAATAGTAAATGATGAGGATTCAGGCTCCCATGGTGTCATCATGGCCTGTCTACGTACATGGATGGCATGTATGTATTTAATGATGAGGATTCAGGCTCCCATGGTGTCATCATGGCTGGCCTACGTACATGGATGTCTCAGAAAAAAAATGATGAGGATTCAGGCTCCCATGGTGTCATCATGGCTGGCCTACGTACATGGATGTCAAAGAAAAAAAAATGATGAGGATTCAGGCTCCCGTGGTGTCATTATGGCCCGTCTACGTGTTGTTGGCATGTATGAAATTAATGATGAGGATTCAGGCTCCCATAGTGTCATCATGGCTGGCCTACGTACATGGTTGGCATTTATGTAATTAATGATGAGGATTCAGGCTCCCATGGTGTCATCATTGCCCGTGTATGTACATGGTTGGCATTTATGTAATTAATGATGAGGATTCAGGCTCCATTGGTGTCATCATGGCCCGTCTACGTACATGGACCGTGGCATTTATGTATTTAATGATGAGGATTCAGGCTCCCATGGGGTCATTGATGATCATGGCATTTATGTATGTAATTAATGATGAGGATTCAGGCTCCATTGGTGTCATCATGGCTGGCCTACGTATGTACATGGATGTCAAAGAAAAAAAAATGATGAGGATTCAGGCTCCCATGGTGTCATCATGGCCCGTCTACGTACATGGATGTCAAGGAATAGTAAATGAGGAGGATTCAGGCTCCCATGGTGTCATCATGGCCCGTGTACGTACATGGATGGCATGTATGTAATTAATGAGGAGGATTCAGGCTCCCATGGTGTCATCATGGCTGGCCTACGTACATGGATGTCAAAGAAAAAGAAATGATGAGGATTCAGGCTCCCATGGTGTCATCATGGCTGGCCTACGTACATGGATGTCTCATAAAATAAATGATGAGGATTCAGGCTCCCATGGTGTCATCATGGCTTGTCTACCTACATTGTTGGCATGTATGTAATTAATGATGAGGATTCAGGCTCCCATGGTGTCTCCATGGCTGGCCTACGTACATGAATGGCATTTATGTAATTAATGATGAGGATTCAGGCTCCCATGGTGTCATCATGGCCCGTCTACGTACATGGATGGCATTTATGTAATTAATGATGAGGATTCAGGCTCCCATGGTGTCATCATGGCTTGTCTACGTACATGGTTGGCATTTATGTAATTAATGAGGAGGATTCAGGCTCCCATGGTGTCATCATGGCCCGTCTACTTACATGGATGGCATTTATGTAATTAATGATGAGGATTCAGGCTCCCATGGGGTCATCATGGCTTGTCTACGTACATGGTTGGCATTTATGTAATTAATGAGGAGGATTCAGGCTCCCATGGTGTCTCCATGGCTGGCCTACGTACATGGATGTCAAGGAATAGTAAATGATGAGGATTCAGGCTCCCATGGTGTCATCATGGCTTGTCTACCTACATGGTTGGCATTTATGTAACCTGAATCCTCTCATTAAGAAAATGAAGAGGATTCAGGCTCCATTGGTGTCATCATGGCTGGCCTACGTACATGGATGTCAAGGAATAGTAAATGATGAGGATTCAGGCTCCCATGGTGTCATCATGGCCCGTCTACGTACATGGATGTCAAGGAATAGTAAATGATGAGGATTCAGGCTCCCGTGGTGTCATCATGGCCCGTCTACGTACATGGTTGGCATTTATGTAATTAATGATGAGGATTCAGGCTCCCATGGGGTCATCATGGCTTGTCTACGTACATGGTTGGCATTTATGTAATTAATGAGGAGGATTCAGGCTCCCATGGTGTCTCCATGGCTGGCCTACGTACATGGATGTCAAGGAATAGTAAATGATGAGGATTCAGGCTCCCATGGTGTCATCATGGCCTGTCTACGTACATGGATGGCATGTATGTAATTAATGATGAGGATTCAGGCTCCCATGGTGTCATCATGGCTTGTCTACGTACATGGTTGGCATTTATGTAATTAATGAGGAGGATTCAGGCTCCCATGGTGTCATCATGGCTTGTCTACGTACATGGTTGGCATTTATGTAATTAATGATGAGGATTCAGGCTCCCATGGTGTCTCCATGGCTGGCCTACGTACATGGATGTCAAGGAATAGTAAATGAGGAGGATTCAGGCTCCCATGGTGTCATCATGGCCCGTGTACGTACATGGATGGCATGTATGTAATTAATGAGGAGGATTCAGGCTCCCATGGGGTCATCATGGCTTGTCTACGTACATGGTTGGCATTTATGTAATTAATGAGGAGGATTCAGGCTCCCATGGTGTCATCATGGCTTGTCTACGTACATGGTTGGCATTTATGTAATTAATGATGAGGATTCAGGCTCCCATGGTGTCTCCATGGCTGGCCTACGTACATGGATGTCAAGGAATAGTAAATGAGGAGGATTCAGGCTCCCATGGTGTCATCATGGCCCGTGTACGTACATGGATGGCATGTATGTAATTAATGAGGAGGATTCAGGCTCCCATGGTGTCATCATGGCTGGCCTACGTACATGGATGTCAAAGAAAAAGAAATGATGAGGATTCAGGCTCCCATGGTGTCATCATGGCTGGCCTACGTACATGGATGTCTCATAAAATAAATGATGAGGATTCAGGCTCCCATGGTGTCATCATGGCTTGTCTACCTACATTGTTGGCATGTATGTAATTAATGATGAGGATTCAGGCTCCCATGGTGTCTCCATGGCTGGCCTACGTACATGAATGGCATTTATGTAATTAATGATGAGGATTCAGGCTCCCATGGTGTCATCATGGCTTGTCTACGTACATGGTTGGCATTTATGTAATTAATGAGGAGGATTCAGGCTCCCATGGTGTCATCATGGCCCGTCTACTTACATGGATGGCATTTATGTAATTAATGATGAGGATTCAGGCTCCCATGGGGTCATCATGGCTTGTCTACGTACATGGTTGGCATTTATGTAATTAATGAGGAGGATTCAGGCTCCCATGGTGTCTCCATGGCTGGCCTACGTACATGGATGTCAAGGAATAGTAAATGATGAGGATTCAGGCTCCCATGGTGTCATCATGGCTTGTCTACCTACATGGTTGGCATTTATGTAACCTGAATCCTCTCATTAAGAAAATGAAGAGGATTCAGGCTCCATTGGTGTCATCATGGCTGGCCTACGTACATGGATGTCAAGGAATAGTAAATGATGAGGATTCAGGCTCCCATGGTGTCATCATGGCCCGTCTACGTACATGGATGTCAAGGAATAGTAAATGATGAGGATTCAGGCTCCCATGGGGTCATCATGGCTTGTCTACGTACATGGTTGGCATTTATGTAATTAACGAGGAGGATTCAGGCTCCATTGGTGTCATCATGGCTGGCCTACGTACATGGATGTCAAGGAATAGTAAATGATGAGGATTCAGGCTCCCATGGTGTCATCATGGCTTGTCTACGTACATGGTTGGCATTTATGTAATTAATGAGGAGGATTCAGGCTCCCATGGTGTCTCCATGGCTGGCCTACGTACATGGATGTCAAGGAATAGTAAATGATGAGGATTCAGGCTCCCATGGTGTCATCATGGCCTGTCTACGTACATGGATGGCATGTATGTAATTAATGATGAGGATTCAGGCTCCCATGGTGTCATCATGGCTTGTCTACGTACATGGTTGGCATTTATGTAATTAATGAGGAGGATTCAGGCTCCCATGGTGTCATCATGGCTTGTCTACGTACATGGTTGGCATTTATGTAATTAATGATGAGGATTCAGGCTCCCATGGTGTCTCCATGGCTGGCCTACGTACATGGATGTCAAGGAATAGTAAATGATAAGGATTCAGGCTCCCATGGTGTCATCATGGCCCGTCTACGTACATGGATGGCATTTATGTAATTAATGATGAGGATTCAGGCTCCCATGGGGTCATCATGGCTTGTCTACGTACATGGTTGGCATTTATGTATTTAATGATGAGGATTCAGGCTCCCATGGTGTCTCCATGGCTGGCCTACGTACATGGATGTCAAGGAATAGTAAATGAGGAGGATTCAGGCTCCCATGGTGTCATCATGGCCCGTGTACGTACATGGATGGCATGTATGTAATTAATGAGGAGGATTCAGGCTCCCATGGTGTCATCATGGCCCGTCTACGTACATGGATGGCATTTATGTAATTAATGATGAGGATTCAGGCTCCCATGGTGTCATCATGGCTTGTCTACGTACATGGTTGGCATTTATGTAATTAATGAGGAGGATTCAGGCTCCCATGGTGTCATCATGGCCCGTCTACTTACATGGATGGCATTTATGTAATTAATGATGAGGATTCAGGCTCCCATGGGGTCATCATGGCTTGTCTACGTACATGGTTGGCATTTATGTAATTAATGAGGAGGATTCAGGCTCCCATGGTGTCTCCATGGCTGGCCTACGTACATGGATGTCAAGGAATAGTAAATGATGAGGATTCAGGCTCCCATGGTGTCATCATGGCCCGTCTACGTACATGGATGGCATTTATGTAATTAATGATGAGGATTCAGGCTCCCATGGGGTCATCATGGCTTGTCTACGTACATGGTTGGCATTTATGTAATTAATGAGGAGGATTCAGGCTCCCATGGTGTCTCCATGGCTGGCCTACGTACATGGATGTCAAGGAATAGTAAATGATGAGGATTCAGGCTCCCATGGTGTCATCATGGCCTGTCTACGTACATGGATGGCATGTATGTAATTAATGATGAGGATTCAGGCTCCCATGGGGTCATCATGGCTTGTCTACGTACATGGATGGCATGTATGTAATTAATGATGAGGATTCAGGCTCCATTGGTGTCATCATGGCTGGCCTACGTATGTACATGGATGTCAAAGAAAAAAAAAATTATGAGGATTCAGGCTCCCATGGTGTCATCATTGCCCGTGTATGTACATGGTTGGCATTTATGTAATTAATGATGAGGATTCAGGCTCCATTGGTGTCATCATTGCCCGTGTATGTACATGGTTGGCATTTATGTATGTAATTAATGATGAGGATTCAGGCTCCATTGGTGTCATCATGGCTGGCCTACGTATGTACATGGATGTCAAAGAAAAAAAAATGATGAGGATTCAGGCTCCCATGGTGTCATCATGGCCCGTCTACGTACATGGATGTCAAGGAATAGTAAATGATGAGGATTCAGGCTCCCATGGTGTCAGATGTCATGGCCTGTCTACGTACATGGATGGCATGTATGTAATTAATGATGAGAATTCAGGCTCCATTGGTGTCATCATGGCTGGCCTACGTATGTACATGGATGTCAAAGAAAAAAAAATGATGAGGATTCAGGCTCCCATGGTGTCATCATGGCCCGTCTACGTACATGGATGTCAAGGAATAGTAAATGATGAGGATTCAGGCTCCCATGGTGTCATCATGGCCTGTCTACGTACATGGATGGCATGTATGTATTTAATGATGAGGATTCAGGCTCCCATGGTGTCATCATGGCTGGCCTACGTACATGGATGTCTCAGAAAAAAAATGATGAGGATTCAGGCTCCCATGGTGTCATCATGGCTGGCCTACGTACATGGATGTCAAAGAAAAAAAAATGATGAGGATTCAGGCTCCCATGGGGTCATCATGGCTTGTCTACGTACATGGTTGGCATTTATGTATTTAATGATGAGGATTCAGGCTCCCATGGTGTCTCCATGGCTGGCCTACGTACATGGATGTCAAGGAATAGTAAATGATGAGGATTCAGGCTCCCATGGTGTCATCATGGCCTGTCTACGTACATGGATGGCATGTATGTAATTAATGATGAGGATTCAGGCTCCCATGGTGTCATCATGGCTTGTCTACGTACATGGTTGGCATTTATGTAATTAATGAGGAGGATTCAGGCTCCCATGGTGTCATCATGGCTTGTCTACGTACATGGTTGGCATTTATGTAATTAATGATGAGGATTCAGGCTCCCATGGTGTCTCCATGGCTGGCCTACGTACATGGATGTCAAGGAATAGTAAATGAGGAGGATTCAGGCTCCCATGGTGTCATCATGGCCCGTGTACGTACATGGATGGCATGTATGTAATTAATGAGGAGGATTCAGGCTCCCATGGTGTCATCATGGCTGGCCTACGTACATGGATGTCAAAGAAAAAGAAATGATGAGGATTCAGGCTCCCATGGTGTCATCATGGCTGGCCTACGTACATGGATGTCTCATAAAATAAATGATGAGGATTCAGGCTCCCATGGTGTCATCATGGCCTGTCTACGTACATGGATGGCATGTATGTAATTAATGATGAGGATTCAGGCTCCCATGGGGTCATCATGGCTTGTCTACGTACATGGATGGCATGTATGTAATTAATGATGAGGATTCAGGCTCCATTGGTGTCATCATGGCTGGCCTACGTATGTACATGGATGTCAAAGAAAAAAAAAATGATGAGGATTCAGGCTCCCATGGTGTCATCATTGCCCGTGTATGTACATGGTTGCCATTTATGTAATTAATGATGAGGATTCAGGCTCCATTGGTGTCATCATTGCCCGTGTATGTACATGGTTGGCATTTATGTATGTAATTAATGATGAGGATTCAGGCTCCATTGGTGTCATCATGGCTGGCCTACGTATGTACATGGATGTCAAAGAAAAAAAATGATGAGGATTCAGGCTCCCATGGTGTCATCATGGCCCGTCTACGTACATGGATGTCAAGGAATAGTAAATGATGAGGATTCAGGCTCCCATGGTGTCAGATGTCATGGCCTGTCTACGTACATGGATGGCATGTATGTAATTAATGATGAGAATTCAGGCTCCATTGGTGTCATCATGGCTGGCCTACGTATGTACATGGATGTCAAGAAAAAAAAATGATGAGGATTCAGGCTCCCATGGTGTCTCCATGGCTGGCCTACGTACATGGATGTCAAGGAATAGTAAATGAGGAGGATTCAGGCTCCCATGGTGTCATCATGGCCCGTGTACGTACATGGATGGCATGTATGTAATTAATGAGGAGGATTCAGGCTCCCATGGTGTCATCATGGCTGGCCTACGTACATGGATGTCAAAGAAAAAGAAATGATGAGGATTCAGGCTCCCATGGTGTCATCATGGCTGGCCTACGTACATGGATGTCTCATAAAATAAATGATGAGGATTCAGGCTCCCATGGTGTCATCATGGCTTGTCTACCTACATTGTTGGCATGTATGTAATTAATGATGAGGATTCAGGCTCCCATGGTGTCTCCATGGCTGGCCTACGTACATGGTTGGCATTTATGTAATTAATGATGAGGATTCAGGCTCCCATGGTGTCATCATGGCCCGTCTACGTACATGGATGGCATTTATGTAATTAATGATGAGGATTCAGGCTCCCATGGTGTCATCATGGCTTGTCTACGTACATGGTTGGCATTTATGTAATTAATGAGGAGGATTCAGGCTCCCATGGTGTCATCATGGCCCGTCTACTTACATGGATGGCATTTATGTAATTAATGATGAGGATTCAGGCTCCCATGGGGTCATCATGGCTTGTCTACGTACATGGTTGGCATTTATGTAATTAATGAGGAGGATTCAGGCTCCCATGGTGTCTCCATGGCTGGCCTACGTACATGGATGTCAAGGAATAGTAAATGATGAGGATTCAGGCTCCCATGGTGTCATCATGGCCCGTCTACGTACATGGATGGCATTTATGTAATTAATGATGAGGATTCAGGCTCCCATGGGGTCATCATGGCTTGTCTACGTACATGGTTGGCATTTATGTAATTAATGAGGAGGATTCAGGCTCCCATGGTGTCATCATGGCTGGCCTACGTACATGGATGTCAAGGAATAGTAAATGATGAGGATTCAGGCTCCCATGGTGTCATCATGGCCTGTCTACGTACATGGATGGCATGTATGTAATTAATGATGAGGATTCAGGCTCCCATGGTGTCATCATTGCCTGTGTATGTACATGGTTGGCATTTATGTAATTAATGATGAGGATTCAGGCTCCATTGGTGTCATCATGGCCCGTCTACGTACATGGACCGTGGCATTTATGTATTTAATGATGAGGATTCAGGCTCCCATGGGGTCATTGATGATCATGGCATTTATGTATGTAATTAATGATGAGGATTCAGGCTCCATTGGTGTCATCATGGCTGGCCTACGTATGTACATGGATGTCAAAGAAAAAAAAATGAAGAGGATTCAGGCTCCCATGGTGTCATCATGGCCCGTCTACGTACATGGATGTCAAGGAATAGTAAATGATGAGGATTCAGGCTCCCATGGTGTCAGATGTCATGGCCTGTCTACGTACATGGATGGCATGTATGTATTTAATGATGAGGATTCAGGCTCCCATGGTGTCATCATGGCTGGCCTACGTACATGGATGTCTCAGAAAAAAAATGATGAGGATTCAGGCTCCCATGGTGTCATCATGGCTGGCCTACGTACATGGATGTCAAAGAAAAAAAATGATCAGGATTCAGGCTCCCGTGGTGTCATTATGGCCCGTCTACGTGTTGTTGGCATGTATGAAATTAATGATGAGGATTCAGGCTCCCACAGTGTCATCATGGCTGGCCTACGTACATGGTTGGCATTTATGTAATTAATGATGAGGATTCAGGCTCCCATGGTGTCATCATTGCCCGTGTATGTACATGGTTGGCATTTATGTAATTAATGATGAGGATTCAGGCTCCATTGGTGTCATCATGGCCCGTCTACGTACATGGGTGGCATTTATGTATTTAATGATGAGGATTCAGGCTCCCATGGGGTCATCATGGCTTGTCTACGTACATGGAGTCATATTGATTCATGGAACAATGAGATACCATTCTTAATTGAAAATTGTTCTTGATACTTTCACATGCATGCCCGGAATCGTGAATTTGTGCGGGTTTCCATGATGACAATCCTCATTGAATTCTTGAGCACACAATATTGAGCAATTTAGGGGCACTTCGGCAATGTTGACCATTTTCATTCATGATCAATAAAATTAACATTTAATGCAATAAATACATATTCCACTCATTTTAATAAACCATGCAAAAACTTTACAAGCACGCTCAAGCTAGGGGTGGGCTGGCATGCACGCGTGGGTGTGGGGGTGGGCTGGCATGCATGCGTGGGTGTGGGGGTGGGCTGGCATGCACGTGTGGGTGTGGGGGTGGGCTGGCATGCATGCGTGGGTGTGGGGTTGGGCTAGCCTGCATGCGTGGGTGTGGGGGGGGGCTGGCATGCATGCGTGGGTGTGTGTGGGGGGCTAGCATGCATGCGTAAGTGTGGGGGGGGGCTGGCATGCATGCGTGGGTGTGGGGGGGGCTGGCATGCATGCGTGGGTGTGTGTGGGGGGCTAGCATGCATGCGTAAGTGTGGGGGGGGGCTGGCATGCATGCGTGGGTGTGTATGGGGGCTGGCATGCATGCGTGGGTGTGTGTGGGGGGCTAGCATGCATGCGTGGGTGTGTGGGGGGGCTGTCATGCATGCGTGGGTGTGTGTGGGGGCTGGCATCCATGCGTGGGTGTGTGGGGGGGCTAGCATGCATGCGTGGGTGTGGGGGGGGCTAGCATGCATGCGTGGGGTGGGGGGGGGCGGTCATGCATGCGTGGGTGTGTGGGGGGGCTGGCATGCATGCGTGGGTGTGTGGGGGGGCTAGCATGCATGCGTGGGTGTGGGGGTGGGCTAGCATGCATGCGTGGGTGTGAGTGTGGGCTAGCATGCATGCGTGGGTGTGGGGGGGGCTAGCATGCATGCGTGGGTGTGGGGGGGCCGGGGCCGGGGCTAGCATGCATGCGTGGGTGTGGGGGTGGGCTAGCATGCATGCGTGGGTGTGGGGGGGGCTAGCACGCCCCACCCCTCCATCGGCACAGCCAGCCTTGTGAGTCTACCCTTAACAACAAGGCTGGTAGGACGACACGCCTGAGCAGCATATGTCATGCCTATCTCAGGCTAATAATGTGTGATTTTGTGCCAACAACCAAGTTGTTCCACCCAACAACACATTATAAACCCTCTTCCAAAATGCCCAACAAGCCGGACACGTGGAGGACCACACACGCAGTATATAAAGAGAAAATAAGCTGACTTTTTATCCAGCCAACCTGTGGCTAGCTGCTCTGGTTAGCATGACAAATGCTAACATTTACTCAGTGGGAAAGGTGAAGAGACCATTGGAACAGCCTACCTGACGCATGTGCCACCAAAGCATTGTGTCCCGCAAAATGCACACTGCCTCCTTTCTAACAAGCACGAGCCGCTCTCTTTAGGAGACAGGTGCCAGCTCGTCAGTGTCTGGGGAAAATGATGCCGCTGCTTAGGAAGACCGCGTGAATTTCCTCGAACACAACTGTCTATAAAGCAAAAGAAATTTCAGAGAAGCATGGAAATAAAAGCATTACACCTTCCCGACAGGTTGCGGGCCACGCGCTGCAGAAAGCCAGCCACGTCACAGACGATTAACTAGCTAAAAGACACCCAGGAATCCAGCGATGCAGCGCCAGGACCCGCAACTTTCTGGCTGCATCTGGCCGGAAAGAAGGCAAAAAGCTTACGCTCAACGAGGTAAGAAAGCAGGAAAACGCAAGCTTAAGACGTTTAACACAAGAACGTACCATAACGGGCATTTATTCGTGCCCAGGCGCACAAGAAAGTCCACCCTTTCATGGAGTGGTTGGGCAGTACGCATCGCGCAGGGCTAATGTTATCTTACCGCAAAATGACGGGAAAGGTAAAGATAGCAGCGGGAATTTTTACGGCTTTAGAAACATCATTAAACTAGCTTTCCTTACGACCATCAAAACTGGCAACAATCGACAATCAACCCGGCAGGCATCCAATATACTTTATTCATCCCGACAGAAATTCAGGCCGGACCCCCCCTGCCGATGGCAAAGAAAAAAAGCCCGCGACATTATAGATCGCAACCATCCCGCCATAAATTAGAATCAGTAACTAATTTTCTCCAACAATCGAGCATTTCTGCTTTCCGCGTGCCAGATTTGTCACGTTTCGTCTAAAGGCAGTCGCCATGGCCCCTACCGCAAGGGGTGCGCGCACCATGCCGACATAGCTTTTGGGCCTCAATTTGCACCGAAATTTGGTCCGTACCGTCCAGCTCAGTCGGATTATGTATGTGGATCGGCCGTGTTGGTTGCATACGCAGGTATATTAATTCTTGCATTCGCCCCGGACCTTCCCCAGGACAGGTCAGGATATAACAATAATTCTTGCATTCGCCCCCGCCCTTTCCTATGGCCTGGTCAGGTTTGGGCGCGACGCCACTAGCGCGGCGCCCGCGACAGAGTGGCCAGGCTCGAGCACGTTTTCTGGATCCCAAGCACCGGATTGGACACTGTCCGAGGACTGGACAGGAATTGGCTGACCAATCGGATGCTTGCTCGTCGTCTCCAAAAACATATATAAAGAGCCAAATCGCGCGAACTACGCAAGGATCCTTTAAGCAGCGTTACTCTGCCGAAATGTCAACCTAGGCCGGTCAAGTGACGCCGAGGTGTTCACCGATAGTTCAGGTCAGCCACAGCGCGCCTTCGAATGTAGGCACGGTCGCATTTTTTTTTAGGAAATGTAGAATTGTTGTCGACCAGCTACCAACGCCCGACCGGACCCATACAACGGAAACATCAAGGCGATGTGATGTAGGTGTGTCTGATATGTCATTAATACACAGAGCATCGTGAATATAATATATAATATAAATTATATAATATACTATAATTAATATATAATTTTAATTTTATGTTAATTTTAATGTTATTTCATATAACATAATATAGCATAATATAATATAATATAATATAATATTATATAAAGTAGTATATAAAAAATTAAAATGTAAAAGAAAAATATCTACCTTATTGGGGTTTAATGTTCCTTTCCAGTTCAGCATAAGTACACTCTTGAGTGTGTGCAATGTTTGGTTATACGCCATTGTCTTAAAATAGCAACCAATGTAAACCTCCGTCCTAACCACATTTGGATACAATAAAGACATTGATGCCTGACACATAGCATTCATTGCTTGAAATACCATGCATATTTTGTGTCAATGTTCTGCAGACCACAGCTTCAAGTGGGCATACTTCGCTTTCCTCAATATAATGGCGACATGGCATTTGGTGAAAGTGGTGAGTGCCATGAAGTTGCGCCGGCCGTCGTTATCCATGACGAACTGAATGGGTTTCGTGCAAATCAAGTTTTTTGTTTTGGTGTTCCAGTTGCGCCGGCCGGCGTTTCCAATGGTATCTTGCGCGCACTTGCAAAAGCTTGCACGCTTATCAACATTTTGTGTTGGTAAACATTTTATCACCTCTGGGATTTCCGCCTTCACTACCTGAGTTGCTTCTTTGTGGTTTTCAAATGCAACCGAGTTACGCCGGCCGTCGTTACTCATGACAAATTGTAGGGGTTTTGTGCAAATCACTTTTGTATGGTTTATGTACATGCATCCAGTTGCGCCGGCCGGCGTTTCCAATGGTATCTTGCAGTTGCGCAATCAGGCCCCATTACCAAAAGTGTGTTTGTACATCTTTTTTACACCTGAAGGATTTCTGCCTGCATATCCTGAGTTGCTTCTTAATGGTTTTTAATTGCGCCCGAGTTACGCCGGCCGTCGTTATTAATGACAAACTGTATGTGTTTCATAAAATCACTTTTGTATGGTTTACATGTATCCAGTTGCGCCGGCCGGCGTTATTAATGACGCTTGTCGTTCTTGTTTGATGCCCATCGTTTTCGTCGTGTCTTTAATGGTGATTATTTATCATTACTCATCCTCAGGGCTTTCGGTGCCGCGGGATTAAGAGGCGAAAAAAATCAGCTGCCGTCTGACCAAAGTCTGATGGCGCGATCGGGGCGGGGGGCCGTTTCCGACGGTTCGCGTCCCTTGTCCAATGACGACCGGGAGCCTGCACTTCGCGGTCTCTGGAGCGACAAGTACATCGAGAACAAGGGGTACAAAATTGCCAATGACATCTTTCCTATCATGGCGGAACGCGTGAAAGCAAACAACCACAGGACGCCAGAGATGAGCGCGGAGGTTCTGTCTTGCGCAGCTTCAAGACTAAATGCCATGGTGGCGGAGAGCAACGGCATTAAGAAGAGGAAGAACTGTGACGGCGGGCTTCCTGAAAATTGGGCGGAATCTCTTCGGGATAACATCAAGAAGGCTTTTGGCGACTTGGGAACATCTGAGAAGGATCGTGGGCTTAGGTGGGCCTTGTGTGGACTTGTTACGAAGGCAATGGAGGGCGTCCCGGACAGGATTGTGGAGCGCGCGTTCGGGATTGACAGGCGCTTTGTCGCAACTGTTCGGGGTCACAGGGATGGAATGGAAGAAGGGGAGGACGACCTTTTGATGAGTGCGCCAGAGAGGAGGAGGAGGAAAGACGAGCTTCCGACGGAAGTCATTGCCCTGATACAAGCGTGCTGGAGGGATGATAACTTGACGCGGGCGTCTCCGAACATGAAGGATGTTCATTGTGAATGGACCAGAAAGGATTACAAACATACACTAGCGTTTTCGGAGGGTGCGCGCTACTATACTGTCTCCAAGTCGAAGATTTACGAAGTGTTCATTTCCCGCCATCCGGAGTTGAAGCCACCGCGGCGGATGGACAGTAGGGAGGGGGGGGGGGGAGGGAGAGGAGGGTGTGAGGGGGGGAAATCAGGTGATTTTGGAGACGGAGGCAGGGATGTCAATGCTACGCACGAATCAGAAGAGCACAGTTCATGTGGGATACACTACTTTTTGCAAGCATATGCCCGCATGCGTCAAGGGGCGGTGGAAAATGCGGAACTTGTGCGCATGCCAGCACCACACTACCATGCAGTCCATGGTTGGGGGGTTGGCCAAATTTCGTGCAACTTTTCATGCCAGATGCGAGTGCGGACCTGAATGCCACGCGTGCGATCATGGTAGCCAGCTCGACGTGGGGTCGTCCGTGCCCACATGTTCCATTTTCAAAGCCACTCACACGACAGAGTGGGTGAACAAGTTTACTTGTGAGGTGGAGGGGATGAGGGAGGGGGGAGGTTCGAGGTCGTCTGTGGGGTCGTCGCGGCCGCAGGTTCAGCCTTTTCAGGGCGAACTTGAGGATCTGCCCATGCATGGGAGGGTGCTGGACGACGAGGAAGGGGTGCCCGATCATGACCTGGGCGAGGAGTTGGGGGTTTGCTCGATCCGGCGTAAGGCTTGTGTGTTGGGCACTTGCCTGGCTCCCAAGTGTGGAATTCGGAACTTCATGTTATGCGAACGGGAGGAGGCTTCCAACCACCTGATTTCATGGACCAGATACGAGATGCAGGATGTGCCGCCGGGTGCGGTTCTTGGGCCAGAGGTAATTTTTAGTGGAGTGGTTGCGCCCCAAGGCGTTTCTTTTGCAATGTTTCCTGAAGTTCTTGGGCCAGAGGTAATTTTTAGTGGAGTGGTTGCGCCCCAAGGCGTTTCTTTTTCAATTTTTCCTGAGGTCCTGTCTTTTTTCTTTCTACAGGTCATTGGTGGGTCGAAGTTGATGTCTTTTCTGTATGTGCACACTGCGCATATGCAGGACGACTGTGACGAGATCGCAAAGGCTGGTGGGCAGCGATTGACGCAAGTCGACGTCAAGTCCACACCAACGGAGCTAAAGGAGGCAATTGTGGACAAGTGGCCGGACTTCATCCAGCATTGCTTCAACGCGTGGTGGCAAGCGGACGCCTCCAAGGAATGTCTCTCAAGGATGCGGGTGGGGGACCTTGTATGCCACACAGATTACGCCGAGAACTACCAGTCTTACACCTATCACAATCTCCAAGCACAGTATTGGCATCCAGTCACATTCGTCCTTATGCCCTGGATCGTGCGCTACTTGGATCCAGCGTCGGGAAAGGTCGTGAGAAGGGAGTTTCACTTCATCGGACAGGGCGGAATGAAAAGGGACGGGCGGGCCCTCCGTTTTGCTATCCTCAAAATCCTGGCGACACTACGGTCAGAAGGGGTAGAGGTGAAGCGCTTCATTGGGTGGTCGGACAATTGCTCCATGCAGTTCAAGTCAAGGAATGTGATCGCGGAAGTGGCCCGGCTGCTGACGGAGGA
Source organism: Mesostigma viride (assembly GCA_009746045.1). Classification (NCBI taxonomy): domain Eukaryota; kingdom Viridiplantae; phylum Streptophyta; class Mesostigmatophyceae; order Mesostigmatales; family Mesostigmataceae; genus Mesostigma; species Mesostigma viride. Next base: position 1,971 of record RPFO01001523.1, on the reverse strand, counting down.
TCCGCACCTGGAGTCATTTGAGTGGAATTACTTTGGGGAGCAGCACGGAAAGGGGGAGGTGGATGGAGCTGGTGGGACTGTGAAGTGCATGTTGAGGAGGTGGCACATCAGGGAAGAGAACCAGGACAAACAGACGGCCGCCCAGTTGGTGGAGAATCTGGCGTCGGGGGCGGTGGGCGGGACCACAACGACCAGGCGTAACTTCTTCGAGTTCCCCGAGGTAATTAAGTGTACAGTCCTCGTTCAGGGAATAGTTACGCCGGCCGTCGTTTCTAGGGCGTTCTTGGAGTCCTGGCGATCAGGAGTGCTTAATAAAACACAACTAGCTCGATGGTCTCGTAACTTCAACTTTCCCTTGTGCAAATCTTGTCTTCGACGCGCAGGTGCTTCCTTACAGCCCAGGGCGCGGCGAAATCAAAGGAGTGAAGAAGGCGCACTGGTGGCGCATGGACAAGTCGAATGTGACGCGCTTAATGCTGCGCCAGTATTCCTGCTATTGTGGCGGTGCGTGCGCCGAGGAAAGGTGGTGGGATTGTCGAAAGGAGTGGACCGACATGGACGGCTGGAATGTGGGAGGTGCTCGGATGAAGCTCCACAAACTGGGGGAGCCAGTGCAAAGGAACCCAAACGGACAAGGGGGGCACGCAGGGACGCGACTGAACAGACTACAGGCAGAGAGGACGATGATGGGAAGGAGACTGAAGCTGCGAGACATTTTTGCCGTCGAGTCCTACTCTGGTGATGAGTCCCACGATCCAGATCATCCATATTGGCTAGCGGAAGTCTTGCAGGAGCCTTATCAGGTGGCCGCTACTTTCGTGAGGCGAGTGGCCGACAGAAACGGCAAGGTCGATAGGGAGTTGTTCCGTAAGGGACAATGGGTGGTGGGGGTGCGCTACTGGGACAGATTTCCGGGTATGGCGACGATGTTCAAAATGGACGCCGATGCGCAAGCTGAACAGCCAAACTTGGTCAATTGCTACCTGTGCATGGACGCGGGGTTCGAACACACCATTGTTGTCAACCCAGCTAACAATCGCCAGGCCATCTTGACCATTCCGACAGACGTCGAGAAACGGCTCACGAACTTGGCCAAGAAGAGACCTGTTGAGTAGGCCAGCTCGCCCGGGCTTGGTTGGACGAGGTGGACAGCCTTGAGAGCACGTGCTTCGTTGTGAGCACTTGCCTTTCAGCCGTGATTTGCAAACGAGTTCCTTGTCCTGAATTGTAAAGCTCGATTCATGCTCTTTTAAGGAAGTGTATAATATTATCCAGATCATGTATATATTTAGATCTAGACCTGAGTTCAAATAACATTTCTTAGAGGGCTGAGATGCGCGAGGTCCAGCATACATGTATATATCCATGGAGACATGTTACAAACTCAAATGTTTCATTGTACGTACCACTAGCTCGTCGACGGGGGTATCCCATGTAATGTATGATTTATGAATTAATTAATCGCTTAATTGTACAATTTAAATGGATCATGAACTTGTCAAGTGGCCTAATTTGGTTTATTTGGTTCATCATTTATTGATGTCAATCATTCTTAATTGAATCTCGAGCAATAGCAATCATGAAGCACATCCTAATCATGTGATTCGCATAATGAGAATAGGCAACAAGTGCTAAGTACTTTGAGGAATGCGGGGTTGGTCAGGTTATTATAGAGCTAGAGCTACAAACGGCACATATATTGCAAACTTTGCGCTCCAGGCATGGAATTTCAAAAGTACCAAAATTTGGAGCAGTAGATGTTGGGGACGCCCTGGGGCACGCTATTTGTTATTAGTCCATGGCTAATTTTGGCTTTTGAGCAATGTGTGGGAAATTTGGTATTGAAGGGCTGAAGCCTCGTTGTCAGTTCCTGAATAGACGTCCCTCTAACCTCTTTGCAATCCTTAATTGCACTGCCACTATTTCCCCCATCGTACTTCCCTTCGCCCGGTCAGTGACAGATGGCCTCCA
>RPFO01000328.1:0-51485 GCA_009746045.1 Mesostigma viride | reverse complement strand
CAGTACTTCTATGGTATGTCATAGAGGTAATAGGTAAATGATATGAGGCATTCAGTGCCTCCCTGGTGTTCTTATCATGGTCATATTTCGCTCTACAGTACTCTATCCTGTTGATCTGGCACCTGATCTGCGGCTGTTACTGTAAAATTAATCTGATTGAGGATTCAGGCCTCCCATGGTGTCTTTCTTTGTCATCACGGTGTCTTGTCTACCTTTCTACTTCATGGTTGTATTTTTCTTTTTTTGGTTCATTTTTCTATTGTAAAAACCCAATCTAATTCTTCTGAGGTCAGGAATTCATGTGCTTTCCTATCCGTTTGTCATCATTGGTTACTCATTTGTCTACGTACTGCATGGTTGGTCATTTATGTAATGAAAAAATTGATGAGGATTCAGTGGCTGCCCCATCTGGTGTTTTTCTTTTTTTCCCCTTCCATGTCGTCTTTGTGGCTCGGCCTACGTACATGAATCCCGGCCTCAATTATTGTTTCGTTTACCATTTATTATGTCCATGAGGATTTCAGGCTAGGCTCCCATGGTGTCATCATGGCCGTCTACGTACATGGATGGCATTTATGTAATTAATGATGAGGATTCAGGCTCCCATGGGGTCATCATGGGTCTACGTACATGGTTGGCATTTATGTAATTAATGAGGAGGATTCAGGCTCCCATGGTGTCTCCATGGCTGGCCTACGTACATGGATGCATGAATAGTAAATGATGAGGATTCAGGCTCCCATGGTGTCATCATGGCCTGTCTACGTACATGGATGCATGTATGTAATTAATGATGAGGATTCAGGCTCCCATGGTGTCATCATGGCTTGTCTACGTACATGGTTGGCATTTATGTAATTAATGAGGAGGATTCAGGCTCCCATGGTGTCATCATGGCTTGTCTACGTACATGGTTGGCATTTATGTAATTAATGATGAGGATTCAGGCTCCCATGGTGTCTCCATGGCTGGCCTACGTACATGGATGTCAAGGAATAGTAAATGATGAGGATTCAGGCTCCCATGGTGTCATCATGGCCCGTGTACGTACATGGATGGCATGTATGTAATTAATGAGGAGGATTCAGGCTCCCATGGTGTCATCATGGCTGGCCTACGTACATGGATGTCAAAGAAAAAGAAATGATGAGGATTCAGGCTCCCATGGTGTCATCATGGCTTGTCTACGTACATGGTTGCATTTATGTAATTAATGAGGAGGATTCAGGCTCCCATGGTGTCATCATGGCTTGTCTACGTACATGGTTGGCATCTATGTAATTAATGATGAGGATTCAGGCTCCCATGGTGTCATCATGGCTTGTCTACGTACATGGATGTCAAGGAATAGTAAATGATGAGGATTCAGGCTCCCATGGTGTCATCATGGCCTGTCTACGTACATGGATGGCATTATGTAATTAATGATGAGGATTCAGGCTCCCATGGGGTCATCATGGCTTGTCTACGTACATGGTTGGCATTTATGTAATTAATGAGGAGGATTCAGGCTCCCATGGTGTCTCATGGCTGGCCTACGTACATGGATGTCAAGGAATAGTAAATGATGAGGATTCAGGCTCCCATGGTGTCATCATGGCCTGTCTACGTACATGGATGGCATGTATGTAATTAATGATGAGGATTCAGGCTCCCATGGTGTCATCATGGCTTGTCTACGTACATGGTTGGCATTTATGTAATTAATGAGGAGGATTCAGGCTCCATGGGTCATCATGGCTTGTCTACGTACATGGTTGGCATTTATGTAATTAATGATGAGGATTCAGGCTCCCATGGTGTCTCCATGGCTGGCCTACGTACATGGATGTCAAGGAATAGTAAATGATGAGGATTCAGGCTCCCATGGTGTCATCATGGCCCGTGTACGTACATGGATGGCATGTATGTAATTAATGAGGAGGATTCAGGCTCCCATGGTGTCATCATGGCCTGTCTACGTACATGGATGGCATGTATGTATTTAATGATGAGGATTCAGGCTCCCATGTTGTCTCCATGGCTGGCCTACGTACATGGTTGGCATTTATGTAATTCATGAGGAGGATCTAGGCTCCCATGGTGTCATCATGGCTTGTCTACGTACATGGTTGGCATTTATGTAATTAATGATGAGGATTCAGGCTCCCATGGTGTCTCCATGGCTGGCCTACGTACATGGATGTCAAGGAATAGTAAATGATGAGGATTCAGGCTCCCATGGGGTCATCATGGCTTGTCTACGTACATGGTTGGCATTTATGTAATTAATGAGGAGGATTCAGGCTCCCATGGTGTCTCCATGGCTGGCCTACGTACATGGATGTCAAGGAATAGTAAATGATGAGGATTCAGGCTCCCATGGTGTCATCATGGCCTGTCTACGTACATGGATGGCATGTATGTAATTAATGATGAGGATTCAGGCCCATGGTGTCATCATGGCTTGTCTACGTACATGGTTGGCATTTATGTAATTAATGAGGAGGATTCAGGCTCCCATGGTGTCATCATGGCTTGTCTACGTACATGGTTGGCATTTATGTAATTAATGATGAGGATTCAGGCTCCCATGGTGTCTCCATGGCTGGCCTACGTACATGAATGGCATTTATGTAATTAATGATGAGGATTCAGGCTCCCATGGTGTCATCATGGCCCGTCTACGTACATGGATGGCATTTATGTAATTAATGATGAGGATTCAGGCTCCCATGGGGTCATCATGGCTTGTCTACGTACATGGTTGGCATTTATGTAATTAATGAGGAGGATTCAGGCTCCCATGGTGTCTCCATGGCTGGCCTACGTACATGGATGTCAAGGAATAGTAAATGATGAGGATTCAGGCTCCCATGGTGTCATCATGGCCTGTCTACGTACATGGATGGCATGTATGTAATTAATGATGAGGATTCAGGCTCCCATGGTGTCATCATGGCTTGTCTACGTACATGGTTGGCATTTATGTAATTAATGAGGAGGATTCAGGCTCCCATGGTGTCATCATGGCTTGTCTACGTACATGGTTGGCATTTATGTAATTAATGATGAGGATTCAGGCTCCCATGGTGTCATCATGGCCTGTCTACGTACATGGATGTCAAGGAATAGTAAATGATGAGGATTCAGGCTCCCATGGTGTCATCATGGCCCGTGTACGTACATGGATGGCATGTATGTAATTAATGAGGAGGATTCAGGCTCCCATGGTGTCATCATGGCTGGCCTACGTACATGGATGTCAAAGAAAAAGAAATGATGAGGATTCAGGCTCCCATGGTGTCATCATGGCTGGCCTACGTACATGGATGTCTCATAAAATAAATGATGAGGATTCAGGCTCCCATGGTGTCATCATGGCTTGTCTACCTACATTGTTGGCATGTATGTAATTAATGATGAGGATTCAGGCTCCCACGGTGTCTCCATGGCTGGCCTACGTACATGAATGGCATTTATGTAATTAATGATGAGGATTCAGGCTCCCATGGTGTCATCATGGCCCGTCTACGTACATGGATGGCATTTATGTAATTAATGATGAGGATTCAGGCTCCCATGGGGTCATCATGGCTTGTCTACGTACATGGTTGGCATTTATGTAAATAATGAGGAGGATTCAGGCTCCCATGGTGTCTCCATGGCTGGCCTACGTACATGGTTGGCATTTATGTAATTCATGAGGAGGATCTAGGCTCCCATGGTGTCATCATGGCTGGCCTACGTACATGGATGGCATGTATGTAATTAATGATGAGGATTCAGGCTCCCATGGTGTCATCATGGCCCGTCTACGTACATGGATGTCAAGGAATAGTAAATGATGAGGATTCAGGCTCCCATGGTGTCATCATGGCTTGTCTACGTACATGGTTGGCATTTATGTAATTCATGAGGAGGATTCAGGCTCCCATGGTGTCTCCATGGCTGGCCTACGTACATGGATGTCAAGGAATAGTAAATGATGAGGATTCAGGCTCCCATGGTGTCATCATGGCTGGCCTACGTACATGGATGGCATGTATGTAATTAATGATGAGGATTCAGGCTCCCATGGTGTCATCATGGCCCGTCTACGTACATGGATGTCAAAGAAAAAAAAATGATGAGGATTCAGGCTCCCATGGTGTCATCATGGCCCGTGTACGTACATGGATGGCATGTATGTAATTAATGATGAGGACTCAGGCTCCCATGGTGTCATCATGTCATGTCTACGTACATGAATGGCATTTATGTAATTAATGATGAGGATTCAGGCTCCCATGGTGTCATCATTGCCCGTGTACGTACATGGATGGCATTTTTGTATATAATAATGAGGATTCAGGCTCCCATGGTGTCATCATGGCCCGTCTACGTACATGGATGGCATTTATGTAATTAATGATGAGGATTCAGGCTCCCATGGGGTCATCATGGCTTGTCTACGTACATGGTTGGCATTTATGTGATTAATTAGGAGGATTCAGGCTCCCATGGTGTCTCTGTTAAATTACGGAGGAGGAGGAAAGATCTTTTTGACCCCTTGTTACCCAATGTGATGACAGCCACAAAATATTGCTTGGTTGATTAAATATATTACTTTGGGGTTGGTCTCCAACAAGGAGGTAGGCCTCAACTAGAGGTCAATCCCATCCAACAAGGATGGGCTTGGGCAAACAATGCCACTACACAATCTCAACAAGAGACTGTTGCATACTCAACAAGAGCATGGCTTTAGGCTACCAACAAGGCAGCCATACCCAACTAGGGCTTACCCATACACATGGGGACCAACAAGGTAAATTTCTCGTGTACCATGAGTCACTTATTATGTGGAAGGGACAAAGTCCTTCAGTGGCGGCTACACTGTTTGCTACCGTTGATCCATTACAAATCTGACGGTACGAAATTGAGCAAACTTTTCACCACAAGTGACGGTGACCAACATTAGTTGGCACGACGTTATGGCATGCGGGGACTAGGCCACAGCGCCTCCTAGGCAGCGCCAGAAACGTACAATAGTTCACTATAGAAATTCATGCAACCACTAGCATGTCCATAAATGATATGCGTATATAGTGCCGAGGTACAGGATTAACTTGTATACTCACTCAACTGTTTTCAATAAGAAAACTAGCGCCGTAAAGGACACGGCAAGCACTACCTAGCCCTCACAATCTTGGCCAGAAATACGGTGGGCGGAAGCGATTATTAAGGACGCATTCCTAATTATTCCCCCGTTTACAGAAAGTTGGCCACATCATTACATGGGCTAGCAAACGGGCACAACCAGGATTATCTAAAATCCTGACACCCCCCTTGCACGTTGCTGGGATTGACTCAAACAACTGTGCTCCCCCCTTACTTAGGCAGTAGGGCTTGCCGGGTAGAAACAACCCTGCCACTCCCCCCTTACACGGTAAGCCAAAACATGACGACTTCAAATCAATGCAGTTGTCGAAAAGCTTGAGGAACTGAAACGTGTGATGGCTTGTTAAAACCGGAAGAAAGAGACGAATCCGAGGACGTCACAAATGGCTCAAAAAGAGGAGCCACGTAAAAGTTGCATGTCGGCAAAGGTCCGTCAGCTGGCGCCACGGAAATGAGTGTTGTTGGCGTTGTATCAAACCGATGACGACGTATGATAGCTTGTTGAAACGAGCATAAAATTCCGCGTCGATGGACGCCCAGCACGGTCCAAACGGATGTGCTGTTGACGAGAAAGATGAGAAATTCCGGAAATCCGCTGGTCCGAACAGGAATGAACGTAGTTGCCGTAGTACTAAACAGCTTGGGGCGCGTTATGGCTTGATAGAACCGCCACAGAATGCCCTTTTCAACGACACCTCAACGGTCTTAAACAGATGAGTCGTTAAAAAGATATGCGCACTGACAAGCTGGCCACGTAGGTCGGCGCGAACTTGAGTAACTTTTGCACCAGGATGCCGATGGCAGCGTTCTTGGCGGCGTTGAAACGAGGACGATGTGACGCTTCCAACGCATCTAAGAGCGGTGAAAAATAATGTCCCAGTCAAAAGATCTGCACGCTCAAAGTTGGGTACCTGGCTGCAGGCCGACCGCTCAAAAACGGGATCAGGAAAGTGCGGCTTTTGGAAAAACGGTTTACGGCTCAAGAAATGGGTTCATGGGTCACTCCCATACCGATACCATGTTAAATTACGGAGGAGGAGGAAAGATCTTTTTGACCCCTTGTTACCCAATGTGATGACAGCCACAAAATATTGCTTGGTTGATTAAATATATTACTTTGGGGTTGGTCTCCAACAAGGAGGTAGGCCTCAACTAGAGGTCAATCCCATCCAACAAGGATGGGCTTGGGCAAACAATGCCACTACACAATCTCAACAAGAGACTGTTGCATACTCAACAAGAGCATGGCTTTAGGCTACCAACAAGGCAGCCATACCCAACTAGGGCTTACCCATACACATGGGGACCAACAAGGTAAATTTCTCGTGTACCATGAGTCACTTATTATGTGGAAGGGACAAAGTCCTTCAGTGGCGGCTACACTGTTTGCTACCGTTGATCCATTACAAATCTGACGGTACGAAATTGAGCAAACTTTTCACCACAAGTGACGGTGACCAACATTAGTTGGCACGACGTTATGGCATGCGGGGACTAGGCCACAGCGCCTCCTAGGCAGCGCCAGAAACGTACAATAGTTCACTATAGAAATTCATGCAACCACTAGCATGTCCATAAATGATATGCGTATATAGTGCCGAGGTACAGGATTAACTTGTATACTCACTCAACTGTTTTCAATAAGAAAACTAGCGCCGTAAAGGACACGGCAAGCACTACCTAGCCCTCACAATCTTGGCCAGAAATACGGTGGGCGGAAGCGATTATTAAGGACGCATTCCTAATTATTCCCCCGTTTACAGAAAGTTGGCCACATCATTACATGGGCTAGCAAACGGGCACAACCAGGATTATCTAAAATCCTGACAGTCTCCATGGCTGGCCTACGTACATGGATGTCAAGGAATAGTAAATGATGAGAATTCAGGCTCCCATGGTGTCATCATGGCCCGTCTACGTACATGAATGGCATTTATGTAATTAATGATGAGGATTCAGGCTCCCATGGTGTCATCATGGCCCGTCTACGTACATGGATGTCAAAGAAAAAAAAATGATGAGGATTCAGGCTCCCATGGTGTCATCATGGCCCGTCTACGTACATGGATGGCATTTATGTAATTATTGATGAGGATTCAGGCTCCCATGGTGTCATCATGGCCCGTGTACGTACATGGATGGCATTTATGTAATTAATGATGAGGATTCAGGCTCCCATGGTGTCATCATGGCCCGTGTACGTACATGAATGGCATTCATGTAATTAATGATGAGGATTCAGGCTCCCATGGTGTCATCATGGCCCGTCTACGTACATGGATGTCAAAGAAAAAAAATTGATGAGGATTCAGGCTCCCATGGTGTCATCATGGCTGGCCTACGTACATGGATGTCTCATAAAAAAAATGATGAGGATTCAGGCTCCCATGGTGTCATCATGGCTTGTCTACGTACATGGTTGGCATTTATGTAACCTGAATCCTCTCATAAAAAAAATGAAGAGGATTCAGGCTCCATTGGTGTCATCATGGCTGGCCTACGTACATGGATGTCAAGGAATAGTAAATGATGAGGATTCAGGCTCCCATGGTGTCATCATGGCTTGTCTACGTACATGGATGGCATGTATGTAATTAATGATGAGGATTCAGGCTCCATTGGTGTCATCATGGCTGGCCTACGTATGTACATGGATGTCAAAGAAAAAAAAATGATGAGGATTCAGGCTCCCATGGTGTCATCATTGCCCGTGTATGTACATGGTTGGCATTTATGTATGTAATGATGAGGATTCAGGCTCCATTGGTGTCATCATGGCCCGTCTACGTACATGGATGGCATGTACATGTAATTAATGATGAGGATTCAGGCTCCATTGGTGTCATCATGGCTGGCCTACGTATGTACATGGATGTCAAAGAAAAAAAAATGATGAGGATTCAGGCTCCCATGGTGTCATCATGGCCCGTCTACGTACATGGTTGGCATTTATGTAATTAATGAAGAGGATTCAGGCTCCCATGGTGTCATCATGGCCCGTCTACGTACATGGATGTCAAGGAATAGTAAATGATGAGGATTCAGGCTCCCATGGGGTCATCATGGCTTGTCTACGTACATGGTTGGCATTTATGTAATTAACGAGGAGGATTCAGGCTCCATTGGTGTCATCATGGCTGGCCTACGTACATGGATGTCAAGGAATAGTAAATGATGAGGATTCAGGCTCCCATGGTGTCATCATGGCTTGTCTACGTACATGGTTGGCATTTATGTAATTAATGAGGAGGATTCAGGCTCCCATGGTGTCAGTTAACGTAAAGGATTTACGTTAGATGGATAGAGATTGTTACGCTCTTTCCAACGGCACCTTGAACGCCTCATTTGGTTAAGGAACGTAAAAGTTATGACGTTTCCTAGGCTGTGCCGACAGTACCCGGCGCGCCACTGTGGGCGCGTACGGACACAGGATGTACAAGTGTCACTTTGATAGTCCGCAGGACGTTGACAGGACTTGTACAGGACTTGATGGTCAATTGATAGGTAGGCGCACTGTAGCGCGCCAGGACCTATGAGACAATTGATGCTGACTAGTGTACGGATAGGTCCACAGGACTTGCCGTATGGACAATTGATAGATCTGCGCGCCAAAGGCGTGCCAGAGTCTGTGTAATCAATTGATTGACAGTTCAGCTGTGACAGTGCAGCTGAATACTTGGACGCGTCCCTAGTAAGCTATATGAGTGACTTGGTCACACCGGGACGCTAGTTCTTGCGTGCACGTTCTCTTGGCACTGCGACCCTGTCGTCTGTGCTGCGTGCAGTCTTGGAAGTGACGTGACTTACGTCTGTGTTTCCTGATTATTAATAAAGGCAACTTCCTGCAAGAACCATGGCGGAATTCGTGGCATTCTTACCCTCACAACTCGTATTACAACTCGTATTACACGCTCTGTCAAAAAGATGCCAAATTCGGAAGAATTTCGGATTCCGGACGATGAGGAAATAGCCGCTCCGCCGGCTGGTTCTTCGTCAAGACCAACTGTGCCGTCGTGGCAACAATTGCTCGACGAAGTTACAGTTTCGCTCGACGAGCTTCATCGTCAGCAGCGTGCAGCTCACGCATTGCTCGGGGATAACCCCGAGGACCCCGATTTGCCAGCACTGGTGCCGGCTGTTCGCGCATTATTGGACCAAATCCGCAACATTTTATCGACATTTACGGTCCAGGTGCGGGGAGGTTTGCGGTCGGTGACCGAAGTCACGACTGCCATTGAGGAGTTGGACAACGTCCTCTCTTCACTCACCGGTTACCAGAGAAACCTGCAAAACTGGGCATCGCTTCGCACGGGGGGCGCGCCGGCGGTGTCAACAAATTTGTTTCAGGATCTCGCGCTGCTATCGCTGCTGACTCGCGGCGTACGCAGTCGTGAGCGCCAGGTTTTAATTAATCTGGTGGCATTTCTCGCCTCTGTGCGAGAGTGGATTCCCGCGGGGTGGGAATTATTGACGATCTTTACACATCCTCTGCGCCTCGTCGCGCGTCGGCGCGTCGCACTTACGCGGCGGGGAGCACGCCGGTTTTAATTCATACCGGTGCAGGTCCGGAGCTGGATATGGAGGATCGTGAGTTCGTATACACGTACTGCGACTTCAGGGGCCTTGACTACTAGTCGGCCTAATTTTCTTCTGCAGTACTTGTCGACATTTTTTGTCGAATTTCGGCGGCAATTCGCGGGGGCGGCAGCGACACCGGCGCAGGCGGCAGAGGCGACACAAAAATTTTGTACATATTTTCTGCTGCTTCGTTAAGGTGTTCTTTGAATAGCTGGTAGTGCAGGATGGCTGAGGGACGCCGTAGCAAGGGTCCAGCCAGTGGGAATAATAATGGGGGTGCTGGTAGTGGAACCGCTCACGTAGATGACGTGGGGCTTACCGGAGAGATTACCAACCTTCCTCACAATAATAATAATGCACAAGCTATTCATGGCTTTGATCTTACCACACAGGGTCTTTTAATTGTCAATCAGTTGCAGCCTGTAACCTCAGACTCCAAGCCTAAGCAGGCTGAAGAGTTTGTGGAGGGATTGGAAGGGTTCCCTAGCTTGTACGGTGGTACAAATTACTATCAAATCTGGATAGGCAGTAGCACTTTTGGCAAGTGTACTGACCAGATTAAGGACCTAACCAGGGAGTGCAAAAAGGCCAATAAGGCCTGGGCACTGTACGTGGCTGAGCTGAAGGAGCTGCTGGAGGACCAACGAAAGAAGGTCGGCATCCATTGGCAGGACAAGTATCAAGGGTGGGAGGTCAAGGGGGACCTGATCCAGAACTTTCTCAACTATTGTAAGATGGTTGAGGAGGGCAGGGCTCACGGCTTTAATGTCGCTGATAACATAGCCCTAACCAACTGGCTCAAGGTTTCTGGGCTGGATAAGGCGACACGTGGCTCCTTAAAAGTCATGTGTGCCCCACACTCTACCCTGAAGGCCTACAAGGTCATCATTAAACAAGCTCTCGAGGCAGAGGAGCTGTTTGAGGGTGGAGTGCCAGCAGTGAAGGCTACCCAGGCAGGCGGGCGTACCCAGGGTGGCTCCAAGACGTCTGAGGCTGACCGAAGCCAAGGAGGGCGTAGGGGCAACCATCACAAGCGCAAGGGAGATCATTCACCTGATTCTGACAGGAGGTCACACTCCAAGTCGGTGTTCAGGCGGGTGGGTGGTCAGCCCAAGCAGGGCAACGCGTCTGACAATGGGGGCAGTGGCCAGGGCAAGTCCAAGATACAATGCTACCTGTGCAAGGGGTGGGGGCACATCAAGAAGGAGTGTCCCAGCTTCAAGAAGTCCCAGGGCCAGGGCAGCAACAAGAATAACAACAACAACAAGAAGAACAACAACAAGTCCCAGGCAGGCCAGCCTTCAAAGGGCAGTCAGCAAGAAGACAACAAGGAGCAGTGACTGTCTGAGGCAACCCCTACACACCTTAATTCACCCAAGGGGGAGGCCAGGTGCTCCAATGCAGATTTTATATCTGGGCAACAAGAGGGTGATCTCCAGGTTCAGTGTGGCCCCAGGTCACCTGGAGAGGTACAGGTTCCTATGAAGACGTCCTTGACAGCTGATGCAGCTGTAAGTATGTCTGACCCTATGCATCCTCGTGCTGGGCACGAGGGTGGACCTCTCATTTTGAGAGAAACCAATGTACAACCACAGAGGGGTGTGAAGGCCTCTGGTGGTATGCATGTGGTCCCTGCTGGCGGTCCAGGTGTTGGGCATGAGCAGGGTGACTCAGGCTCTGAGTCAGAACAGGATGGAAGTCAGCATGGTGATGCTGGACAACCTGACAGCACAGTCCTGACTGTGCCAGGGACTGCTTCCTCTGTGTACCAGGAGTTGGGTGCCCGAATCCACAACATGTTTGGGCATGCCACTTCTCTGTCAAACAACTTTGCCTTCCGTATGGGCAGGGCACCCCTTCTTAAGGCGTGTCAGCAAGCTGCCTCACGGTGTAAGTGCCAGTTGTCCTCCAACAAGCCCAGGAAATCACATGCCAAAGCTCTACCTCAGAGCATTGGTGATCTGCAGTGTGATATCCAACACATCAGGGGCATGCAACTGTTGGTGTGCGTGGACAGGTACACGAAATACAAGGTGCTAGAGCATTTACCTTCTATGAAGAACAGGTACTTGCTGGCTGCCCTGCAGAATGTAAGAGCCAAGTTTCCTACCACAAGGATCCAGGTGGACATGCAGTTTCAGCATCTCAAGGGTGATCCTACCCTTCCTGAGTTGCTGGTTACACCTAGGGAGGCTCATGGGCAGCAGGGTGCTATCGAGAGGGCAATCCAGGAGGTCAAGAAATTGATCATCTCTGAAGACTGGGTACCCTTGTCTGCACCTGCACTTGTCAGGAGTGCATGGCTGAGGAACGTGGAGCAGCAGCTGAACAGCAGGGTTAACTTCTACTATGATGGAGTTGCTGTCAGCCCAATGGGTCTATATCATGGCCTGTGCCCACCACATGTGCTGGAGGGCTGGAAACATGCTGCACATGTCACCTTTGCCAAGCTGAGGGAGAAGGACCGGGGTTGGAAGATGCTGGAGCCACAAGTGGGTCAGAAGGTCCTAGCTTGGAAGGAACCTAGCCTTTATGGCAAACGTGGTAGCTGGAGTCCTGGGGTGGTTACCCAGGTTGATGAAGCTAGCCACGCATGCTTGGTCAGCATGGAGGACGAACCAAAGCATGTACACCGGCTGAGTTGGTCATATGTCAAGCCTAACCTGATGAATGAGGGCAGTCAGGCACAAGGCTCACAGGATCTGCAGGATTTTCAGGTCCCAGGTGACATCACTGACGCAACGACCACATCTGTTGCAGGGGAATCTGTCAGCCCTGGCCAGGTTGCAGAGGTACTTGTTGAACAGGCTGCAAGGTCAACAGCTGGGGAGTCAACTGTCAAGCCCAAGGCACTAACCAAGCCCAGGGGGACAAGTTTGGCTGGATTGATTGGGGCTCTACAAAGAGCCAAGAAGCAGCCCAAGGTAGCCAAGCTCAGGTGGCATGGCAATCTGGGGCTGGACACTGCCTTAGAGGTAGACACTAATTCTCAGGTCTCCATTATTGGGACCAGGGCTGCAGCAGGGTACAGCATGTCTGAACCCAGCTATCAGTTTGTGTCTGACTTCAGTGGCGGGGTACACGTGAAGGTACTGGGTGAGGTATTCATTCCTATCCTTGGACAGGACACTGCTTTTTGTGTCTTGGAGGGCTATCAAGGACCTGCTCTTCTGGGGCAGAATTTCCTATGCCAGGATGGGGTAGTGATCACGTCCTCTCTCCTGACTAAGGAAGGGGCTGGTCAGGTCCCACTGATTAATTTCAGGACCACTCACCTATCACGTGCAGTAACCAGGACGGTTAAGCGTGTGCAAGTGTGCCAGGGGCAGGAGCCCTTGGTTGATGACCTCATACTGCCAGCTGCTAGTCATCCAAGCAGTTTGGGCATTGGTCCTCACTCACTTGCTGGACACAGCCCTATCAACTACCAAGGCCTGGTGAAGCTCATGTCCTCTCCCATTATGTGTCCCCAGGTCACACTGGGTCTCATTAAATCTGGGGAGGATTGGATCTCCAAGAAATGCGTGGAACCTGTCAATGACCTGCCTCCTGCACGACGTCTACTCAAGCTCAAGTTTGTCATCAAGATGAAGGAGGTGGACGGGGTCAAGGTACCACATGTCAGGCCAGTGCTGAATGAGTTCAAGGGTACTGGTGAGTGCACTGCTGAGGAGTTGTATACCCCTGGCATGCTGCATGATACTTGGAGGCTGCTGCTGTGTGTCTTTCTAGGCCTTCTCAACAAGGGCTTGGACTATGGCTCAGTGGTGATAGACTTCAAAAGGGCATTTCTGGAGGGTGATGCAGATGTGGCACAGGAAAAGTGGGAGGGCAAGACGCCTTTCTATGTTAGGGTGCCTGCTGTATGGAAAAGGGACATCCACACGGAGTTCCTTAAAATCCTCAAGGGCCTGGAGGGCCTGAGGTCAAGTCCAATAATCTGGAGGGAGACACTCAACCGTTTCCTGAAGGAGCATTGCAACTTGAAGGTCTCTCCTGTAGACCCCTGTCTGTTTCTGGGGCAATGGGAAGGCCTGCCAGTGTATGCTTCGCTGCACGGGGATGACCTACATCTGATAGCTCCCACGTCGTGGCTTAAGGAGCTGATCTCCATCATTAAGTCCAAGTTTCCTCTGGGTAGGGAGCAATGGCAGGTGGAGAATGAGCCTCTGCTGTTTGTGGGCATGGAGGCCACACTGGTGAAGAAGAAGGGGGGAGAATGGCGTATGCTGCTGGTGGGGGGCAATGACTATCAAGAGACCCTCATTAGCAAGCTTCCTCCAACCATCACACAGGCACTGTGTCCCGTGGTGAGGGGCATGGTTGCTTGGGTGGCAGGCATTTCCAGGCCAGACCTCATGGTCATAGCCAGGTTGCCTGATGACATGCTGGTGGAGCTAGGGTCTGCCAAGGTGGCTGATCAGGTCAGGGCTTCATCTGGCATTCTGTTGTCTGCAGTGGATTTATCACAACCCATTTGCATGGAGCTGTATGTGGATAGCTCAATGGACAGCAGGCAGGTCTCCAAGGTCAGGGGCAGGGCTGCAGGGCTCTTTGTGCTCAGACAGGAAGGCCTGGGGAGTTTGGTGAGCTGGTTCAGTCGCCTGCACAAACGGGTGGCTGTCAGCAGTGATGTGGCAGAATGCAGGGCTATTTGTGAAGGCATTCACACAAGCCTTTATCTGAAGGAGTTGCTTCATCAGATGACTTCTAACACTCCTTGGCCACTTCAGGTTACCACTCTTCTAAAAACAGACTCCATGGGGATGGTGCAGTTTGTGCACAGGCAGATGGCCAGAAGTAGGGACTTGGATTATCTCCTTCTTAAGGAGTTGTCCTCCTTGGCCAATATTGAGCATATCCCTGGGGTTGACAATCCTGCTGATGCTTTGACCAAGCTAGTGCAGAAGGCAGCAGTGCAATACAAGGTTCTTCAGTCTCTGATGGACCCATCTCAGCAAGCTGTCTAAGCTGGTGCATGGTTATAGGGCATTGGAGAGCAGATTGTGTGGTAGTGTCAGCATTGTGACTGGCATAATACCTGTATTTTAGTCTGTACTAAGGCTCATGGACCATGGTACACTCACTCTGATTTTAATCAGGATACAGCCAGGTTTTGGCTGGGGTTCATGCTGTTGACTACACAAGGTTGACAGGTCCCTTACAGACCATGTATTCTATTTTAAAAGAAATGTATATTTGTACATACCTCTCACAATGGTCTGGGAACCTTTATTCTGGGGTTTATAGGGCGGGGTTCGATTCCCTGGTATTATGTTTCTACAAGCTGGCCTGTTCAGGTGTTTGCCTGTTCAGACTTCCCTAGTTCCCCAGGGCAGGATTTAATTGTTGCCTATGTGTTTCATTTTGTCATTTGTTTGCTGTGGCAGTTTACCATCTGGCAAGTAGACGGGCGCCGTAAGACGGGCGCCAATAGACCCCTGTTGAGAGAATGACAGGCAAACTATTGTAATACGCCTTACTTTGTCAAGTGGTATTTTAATTGTCATGGATTTATTGTACTTATATTGAATATGTACTGGGTTTTATGGGATTAGTATCTGGGATTAATGTAACTCACCGCCAGAAGGTCATTGTACTGGAGGCTCTACCGAGGTGATGGGATTAATTCCTGGAGAAGACCTCATAGAATTAACCTGTATGTATTTAATTTTGTGTGCTTCTAATATCTGGTGGTACTCTGTAATGCCACTTCCATAGGTTTTCTCCATTTCTCATGAAATGGTTTTCCCTGTGGCAGATCTGTTTCTTTTCCAGTTCCTTAAAAGAAAGGGCTGGGGGAATGGCAATGGCCATTAAAGACATCTGTTCAAGCTTCAAGCTGGAGTGAAGGACATTTCAAGCTACTTCAAGGGTCCCTGGCAGGGGATGTGATCCCTAAAGAAAAGAAGGGATTGGAGTTAACGTAAAGGATTTACGTTAGATGGATAGAGATTGTTACGCTCTTTCCAACGGCACCTTGAACGCCTCATTTGGTTAAGGAACGTAAAAGTTATGACGTTTCCTAGGCTGTGCCGACAGTACCCGGCGCGCCACTGTGGGCGCGTACGGACACAGGATGTACAAGTGTCACTTTGATAGTCCGCAGGACGTTGACAGGACTTGTACAGGACTTGATGGTCAATTGATAGGTAGGCGCACTGTAGCGCGCCAGGACCTATGAGACAATTGATGCTGACTAGTGTACGGATAGGTCCACAGGACTTGCCGTATGGACAATTGATAGATCTGCGCGCCAAAGGCGTGCCAGAGTCTGTGTAATCAATTGATTGACAGTTCAGCTGTGACAGTGCAGCTGAATACTTGGACGCGTCCCTAGTAAGCTATATGAGTGACTTGGTCACACCGGGACGCTAGTTCTTGCGTGCACGTTCTCTTGGCACTGCGACCCTGTCGTCTGTGCTGCGTGCAGTCTTGGAAGTGACGTGACTTACGTCTGTGTTTCCTGATTATTAATAAAGGCAACTTCCTGCAAGAACCATGGCGGAATTCGTGGCATTCTTACCCTCACAACTGTGTCTCCATGGCTGGCCTACGTACATGGATGGCATTTATGTATTTAATGATGAGGATTCAGGCTCCCATGGTGTCATCATGGCTTGTCTACCTACATGGTTGGCATTTATGTAACCTGAATCCTCTCATTAAGAAAATGAAGAGGATTCAGGCTCCATTGGTGTCATCATGGCTGGCCTACGTACATGGATGTCAAGGAATAGTAAATGATGAGGATTCAGGCTCCCATGGTGTCATCATGGCCCGTCTACGTACATGGATGTCAAGGAATAGTAAATGATGAGGATTCAGGCTCCCATGGGGTCATCATGGCTTGTCTACGTACATGGTTGGCATTTATGTAATTAACGAGGAGGATTCAGGCTCCATTGGTGTCATCATGGCTGGCCTACGTACATGGATGTCAAGGAATAGTAAATGATGAGGATTCAGGCTCCCATGGTGTCATCATGGCTTGTCTACGTACATGGTTGGCATTTATGTAATTAATGAGGAGGATTCAGGCTCCCATGGTGTCATCATGGCCCGTCTACTTACATGGATGGCATTTATGTAATTAATGATGAGGATTCAGGCTCCCATGGGGTCATCATGGCTTGTCTACGTACATGGTTGGCATTTATGTAATTAATGAGGAGGATTCAGGCTCCCATGGTGTCTCCATGGCTGGCCTACGTACATGGATGTCAAGGAATAGTAAATGATGAGGATTCAGGCTCCCATGGTGTCATCATGGCCCGTCTACGTACATGGATGGCATTTATGTAATTAATGATGAGGATTCAGGCTCCCATGGGGTCATCATGGCTTGTCTACGTACATGGTTGGCATTTATGTAATTAATGAGGAGGATTCAGGCTCCCATGGTGTCTCCATGGCTGGCCTACGTACATGGATGTCAAGGAATAGTAAATGATGAGGATTCAGGCTCCCATGGTGTCATCATGGCCTGTCTACGTACATGGATGGCATGTATGTAATTAATGATGAGGATTCAGGCTCCCATGGTGTCATCATGGCTTGTCTACGTACATGGTTGGCATTTATGTAATTAATGAGGAGGATTCAGGCTCCCATGGTGTCATCATGGCTTGTCTACGTACATGGTTGGCATTTATGTAATTAATGATGAGGATTCAGGCTCCCATGGTGTCTCCATGGCTGGCCTACGTACATGGATGTCAAGGAATAGTAAATGATGAGGATTCAGGCTCCCATGGTGTCATCATGGCCCGTGTACGTACATGGATGGCATGTATGTAATTAATGAGGAGGATTCAGGCTCCCATGGTGTCATCATGGCTGGCCTACGTACATGGATGTCAAAGAAAAAGAAATGATGAGGATTCAGGCTCCCATGGTGTCATCATGGCTGGCCTACGTACATGGATGTCTCATAAAATAAATGATGAGGATTCAGGCTCCCATGGTGTCATCATGGCTTGTCTACCTACATTGTAGGCATGTATGTAATTAATGATGAGGATTCAGGCTCCCATGGTGTCTCCATGGCTGGCCTACGTACATGAATGGCATTTATGTAATTAATGATGAGGATTCAGGCTCCCATGGTGTCATCATGGCCCGTCTACGTACATGGATGGCATTTATGTAATTAAGGGGAGGTGGCACCCCAAAACCCTTAAAAATTGAACTATGGTAATAACACTTGAAATTCATTTGCACAATGCTGAAATATGATTGCGGGCACTAAATAACATCTCTTGTGAGTTGTCCAAGTTAACGCCAAGCGCATTGGCGTGATCCTGATTCGGCATATCTCTGCGATTCCAGCGGCACCGGAACGAGTTCATTCCGACGAGTATCAAGAAAGTTATGGCGTTCCGACTTCCCGGTCGCGCGCGAGCGCGAGCCGGCTGTTCTTCTAAGTCGGACGTGAATATTTGCCGACGACATATGGGGTCGACAGTAATTCCTGGGCTGACAGGAATTAGGTGCTGTACCTACGACGGTATTGGATTAATACGTCGTACGCAGGAAATAGGAACCTTAACCTGTGGTCTGTTGGTACCGCAGGCTTAGTCCTGGACTTCTAGGTGCAGATGCAATAGTCACTGTGGACTGTGCTCTGTGGTCACTGTGCCTGTATGGCAGACCTACTGTATAGGAGCTGGGCGCTGTACAGGTAGTGAATACTGTACCGGGGGTGTTATTACTGAGCAGGCCTCCTAGGCTGCTCAGGACTAGCAAGCACAGTGCACAAGTATATAAACAATAGGCCAGTGCCAAATGGGCATCTCTTGCGAGCCCGCCTCACGTGTTGTGCCTTGACTTGGCAAACGCGTGTACAAGCCTCAAGTGTGTGAGCGCTGTAAACATTATCCGATTTTAACAAAGCTCCGTTTCCAACCATATCACACATTGCTGCATTGCAACCATATCCTTCACATTGCGTGTGCGAAGAAAGCTTAACTCAAATTACAACCAGTCTCAGCGGAACGGCCAGGAGGGTCGTTGCCGGTTGCGGTGTGCAGCGTTTACGACGAGAGGAGCTCGTCCGGTGGTGAATGGTGCAGGAGGAACAACGGCAGCAGGATTTCCGGTTTCGGCAGTCTGCTGGGGGTTCGATTTCTCCTGAATTACGCCGTGTCGTTCGGGATCTATCTTTATTGCTTGCAGATCGTCCGCCTGTAAATCGCAGCTTCGTGCAATTCGTCGACGACCAAGTCGAAGATTGGGAGCGAATTCTGCGACACGTGCAAACCATCGTCATTCCGGAGCACCGGAGCATCGACGACCTTGAGCAGGAGCTTCACGGGTTGGTCGGCATCCAGACGGTGATTACTGCAGTAGCAGAGCGAGTGCGGACGGAGTTGGCAGCAAGGCGAGGCGAGGTTGCGGAAGCAGCTGGCGCAGGGCGACACAAGTTTGTGCCGACAGTAGCGGGCGCGGGAGTACCACGTGCTTTCGCAGGCGGCATCGGCGACGAGGGTGTTGCAGCGGGGCCAGTTAGGCGTGAACGACGCGGAGCGGAGCATCACAGGCGGCTTGCAGAGGTCGGGGCGACAGCGGAAGCCATCGCCGGAGGACAGCGCGCGACAAGAGTCGGCAGGTTTCCAGAGCGAGTAAGAGTTCCTTTTCAGGAGCTGCCCCCGCCCCTTCGCGTTCGTGTGACGCGTTGGGAGGAGTTTGCACCTCTTGGGTACGTTAGTGACCTTGAGGTAGGAGCAGGGGGTGTCGCTGGGCTAGGCGACGAGGCACTCGGCGACCACGAGGTGCCAACGTACAATCCGCGAGGTACCCACGACGGGTTGTCACCTGTCTACTTTACCAACGGTGACGATTCAGTCATCGCGGGCCGACAGCGGGTCGACGACGGCGCAGCAGGTAGCAGGGTACCAGAGCTGATTGTGGTGAGCGACAGCGACGACGACAGCGACAAGGAGAACCAGGACGCGCCTGGGGCCAGCCGTGGTGGTATTGCCTGAGTGGTAACACTTGGCACTTTCCTTTCTTGTTCAGTAGCTTATATTGCTTTAATTGCTGCTTGGCCACTTGGCTGGCTATAGCAGATCTGAACAGAGACCATCATGGAGGATGGAGCTATCAACCAACAAGCGGGCTTTATGGGCTTCGCGCGGCGCGGCGCTGGGATGGATGTACGAGATGGACGCGATGGACGCGGTGGACGCGATGGACGCGGGGACGGCCAGGCGCTGGGAGACCAGGCTGAGGTGCCAGATAATCAGAGCCAAGGATCGCAGGGCGGGCAGCACGCGCCAGCCGCAGATCAAGCGGCGCCCAAGCGACCGACAGTTGCTGAGGGGTACGCGGTGCTAGGCCAGTTTCAGTCCATCAAGGACAATTGGCAGCCCCGGGATGCTGAGAGGATGTTAGAGGACATGAACTTGTACACGGAGATATACAACGGTGACAAGCTTCGCATCCTGGCGTCTAGTGCCTACATACGGCAGTCGGCGAGGCGGCTGTTCAAGTTTGTTCGGGAGCGACATGCGGCGGGGGACACCTGGGCGGCGTTTATGACGCGACTCAGGGTGTTCCTGAGTGACAAGAGGACCATAGATGGGTCCCACCTGAAGCAAGAATACCTGGACTACAAGCCCATCAAGGGGCAGCTAGTGGTCCACGCCTTTGAGGACTTCGTCAAGCTGAGGGAGGACGCCATGGCCAAGGGCTTCTTCGTCGCAGATCGGATGGCCATGGGCGACTTTCTCAAGTCGCTGCAGCTGGATACGGTCACCATGGATAATGTGACCATCCACATGCGACAGGTCCATGGCTGGGCAGCCATGACGGACCAGTTGTATGAGTGTTTCAGCGGCAAGTACGTGGGTGGTAAGCGCCCTCGTCAGGGTGATGAGGAGGCCGCTGAACCCACGGTTAAGTCCATGAGGGGATCGGGCCACGGGGGCCCAGCGCCTTCGAGAGGGCCTGAGACCTCTTCAAGGGGTCGAGGAAGGTCCAGGAGGGGGCGTGACAGAAGGGCTGGACGGGGGACCCCGCCGAAGTCGGGACATCCACAGTCCCAGTTTGACTTCAAGAGGGTGGGTGGTCCTCCCAAGGCTGGGCCCAGCAGTGGGACCTCACGGGACATCAGTCAGGTGGAATGTTATTTCTGCCAGGGGAAGGGTCACTTCAGGAATGAGTGTCCCTCGTACCTGAGGCAGGAAGGTCAGAGCAAGCCAGCTCAGGGTGGCAGCAAGGACAAGGCTGGTCCATCCCAGGACAAGGGCAAGGGCAAGGCTGCTGATCAATGACGTGAGCCTGCACACATCCCTGAACCCTGGAGGGTGCCCCCAGGGGTGTGTAATGAAGCTGCTAGTGACAGCAGTGAGGGGCAGCCCCATGCTCTAGTGAAAGAGCCTATTGGACACGATGGGGCAAGCTTGGTTACCACAGAGAGTATGCCAGCTGTAGCTGCAGTGGTTACTCGCCAACGTGCCCGCCATGGCGGTGCTGAGCCTGAGGTAGGACCTGGTGATGTGGACCCAGGTGGATCTCAGAAGCATTCTGACCGTGCAGGACTGGCACAGGATGGTCAGGATGAGGATAGGGCTGGAGACAGTCTGACAGGCACGACCCTGGTGCCTCCTGTACATAAGGGATCTGTACATACCTTGAGTGCTAATAATGACAATAAAAGGTTTTCTCTCTTGTATGACATTGCCTCAAGGTTGCATACCATGTTTGGCCATGCAGCTCAGTCTTTGCAAGTTGCTAGACGGCTGGGAGGAAGTGAGTTGTACTCCATCTGCCAACAGGTTGCTCAAGCTTGCAAGTGCAGGCTAGTTGCTAGAAAGCCCAAGCAGTCTCATGCCAGGACTCCTATTTTGCAGCCAGGCCATGTGCAGGTAGATATTCAGAGAATCAGGGGTTTGAAGCTGCTGGTGGCAGTGGACAGATATACCAAGTACAAGACCCTAGAGATCCTGCCTGACATGGAGAAGCCTACATTGATTGCTGCTCTGAAGTTGACAAGGAGCAGGTACCCTGGGTTGGAGTTGTTGCAGTGTGACATTCAGTTTGAGTGCTGTGAGAACCTGCCAGAGTTTCCAGAGTTGCTGATAACACCCAGGGAGAGCCACGGCCAGCAAGGGGTGGTGGAGAGAGCCATCCAAGAGATCAAGACTGTGCTGCTGGTGGAGAGGATTCCAAGAACGTCATCTGCCATTGTGACAGCTGCATGGCTACGTTCTGTGGAGGACAGGCTGAACCTGAGGACTCCCATGTTCTTTGGTGACATTGCCATCAATCCTCTTATGCTGCATACCAGGATGCTGCCAGCTGATGCTGAGCAGGCATGGAAGGAGAAGCTAGAGGCCAAGTTCCTCAAGCTGAGGCAGAAAGACAAGGGCTGGAGTGTCCTAGAACCTAACGTTGGACAACAGGTTGTTGTGTGGAAGGAACCAAGCTTTCCAGGGAAACGTGGCAGCTGGCATGATGGGGTGGTGACCCGAGTAGAAGCCGCTGGCCATAAGTGCTGGGTGGCCATTGATGGCTCCCAAGCAGTGCACCGTCTGTCCTGGTCAAAGATCCGTCCCCGGGGAGGTAATCAAGGAGACCTCTTCCAGGTGCCCGCTGGTGTACAAGGCGGGGGTGACGTGGAGCTTCCTGATCAGGGTGCTACAGCTGTATCGAGCCCTCAGGGTGACCCTGGCCCGGCCCCTGGGGTACCTTCACATACGGTGGTTGGGCAAGCAGGCGGACAGGCTGCACCTCCGGAACGGCCCGACACCAGGCCTAGGGGTGTGCGTCTATCAGATATTGTACAGGCTTTGCAAAGAGCCAAGAAGGAGCCTAAGGTGTCCAAGCTTGTCCAGTTGGATGAACCTGAGGTAGCTGCCATGGAGATAGATACCAATGCACAGGTTTCTGTCATGGGACCTCAGCATACAGGAGAACTGCTGGTCGGAGAACCAAGTTGCCCCTGGGTGTCTGATTTCAGTGGTAGGACGCATCTAAGGGTGTTGGGAGAGGTTACTGCCCCTGTCATGGGTGTGGATGTGACCTTCCTTGTCCTAGAGAACTATGATGGCCCTGTGATTTTGGGTCAGAATTTTCTGGGCAATCCTGGGATTTCTATCAGAGCTACAGCTCTGAGAAGAGATGGCTGGGGGATGATTCCCCTAGAAAATTTCAGGACAACATTTCCAGTCAGGTGCAGGGCCAAGCCGGTCAAGGGTGTAAAACTCTCCTTTGACATATGACCAGCTGGTCCAAGAGATGAGCTCGCCTACTTTGTTTGAGGCTTGGAAGCTCGCCTTCTCCAAGGCATTGGAGGAGTGGTTGCAGTTTGAGTGTGCTGCACCAACAGACAGACGTCCCCCAGCATCAAGGAAGCTTGCTTTGAGATTTGTGCTGAAGAGGAAGGTTGTGGATGAGGTATCAGTGCCCCATGTCAGGCCTGTCCTGAATGAGTATCACGGCACGGGGAGTCTGCCAGGAGAGGAGCTATACACGCCAGGGATGCTACACGACACATGGAGAATTTTGCTATGTCTCTACGTGGGGTTGCTGAACAGGGGAGCAGCTATGTCATCAGTGCTGCTGGACTTCAAGAGGGCATTTTTAAAATCTGATCCAGAAGTGGCCAGGAGGGTGTGGAAGCAGGATGAGCCTTACTGTGTTGAGGTGCCTGCCATCTGGAAGCTGGAGCTGCATCAACAATTCCTGGTTATTCTGAAGGGCCTGGAAGGACTCAGGTCGAGCCCAATCATCTGGAGACTCACGCTGCAGGAAGCTCTGATCAGTGAGTGTGGCTTGAGAGTGTCTTCAGTTGATCCCTGTTTGCTGCTGGCCCAATGGGAGGGTCTGCCAGTGTATGCTAGTTTGCATGGAGATGATCTGCATTTGCTAGCCCCCACGACCTGGCTGAAGAAGTTTATTCCTGTCATCAGTGGCAAGTTTTCACTGGGCAAGGAGCTGTGGCAGGAGCCCAACAAGCCTGTAGTGTTCTGTGGAATGCAGGCTACCCTGTTCAGGAGGGACGGGGAGTGGAGTATCAGGCTTCAGGCTGGAGGAGATTATAAACAGACCATTGTGAAGGCCTTGCCAGAGAAGATCACCCAGGCTGCAGGACCTGAGTTGAGAGGCATGTGGGCCTGGTTTGCCAGCATCTGTGGTCCGTCTTTGATGGTCCATAGCAGAATGCCTGATGAGGTGCTTGAGGATGAGAAGCCTCGAGTCATAGCCCGGTTGGTGGAGAGTACCCCTGATCTGATCTTGTCTGGGATTGACTTTACCCAGCCTATCACCTTGGAGATCTTTGTTGACAGTTCCATGGATGCTCGCCAGGTTACCAAGGTCAGGGGGAGATCTGCTGCTCTGTTTGCTTTTTATCAGAGCAGGGCAAGTTTGTTCAGCTGGTACAGCAGACTGCAGAAGAGGGTCTGTATCAGTTCAGATGTGGCAGAATGCAGGGCCATATGCGAGGGGATCCAGTCCAGCCTGTACATAAAGGAGTTAATGCTGGAGCTGGCTTCAGTTACCCCTTGGACCTTGCAGATGGAGACGTTGTTGCTAACAGACAGCATGGGTATGGTCCAGTTTGTTCACAAGCAGCTGGCCAGGAGCCGGGACCTGGATTATTTGTTGCTGAAGGAGTTGGCCAGTTTGGTTGACTTAAAGCATATCCCTGGCGAGGAGAACCCTGCTGATGCATTGACAAAGTTGCCACACAAGGCCCCAGCCCAGTACAATGTACTGAGGAAGCTCATGAATGCTGGCTGTCAAGTCGGTCTATCTGTCTAAAAGCTGAGAGCTGGGTGCTTAAGTCTCTGGATATCAGGCTGGGAGCTTGATTGTACATAATCCTGAGCACACCTTGAGGGGTGAGACATGTCTCTGGTGTGGGAATGTCTGACATTGTCTCTGATGGAGAGATGTCTATCTGGGGTTTTCATCTCAGTCTGAGGTTTCCCCAGATCTGTGGTTTGTGGGCGGGGTTCGATTCCCTGGTGCCGTCTTAAGGCGGAGTTTCACGGACTGGCTGACCCATCCACCATGCTGGTGAGGTGGCGACAGGTCCCCTGATTTTCCACGGTTGGAACGAGTATGGGAGCTTGTGTTTTGCATGTGCTTCGCGTAGATGTTGTGTCTGGTTCGATAAGGGGCAGCAGACCGGCGCCGACTCCCGTCTGGGGGTCAGCAGTGTTTTCTGATGAGCTGTTGTGGGTGATCTGTGGGGTTTCGCCTAAGGTCCTGAAGGTTGTACATACTTCTCAAGTTCTTAACTGAACACCTATGGGCTGCCACAGTTGGCCAACCTCTTGTACATGGGTAACACAACGAGCCTCCCGTGAAGGGATAGGGACTCATTGTAATTTGTTTGTGCTCCTGAGCCAGTATGGGTGCTATGTACATATAATAAGGAATCCAAGCTGACTGTCATGCCCAGCGGGTTGTGACTTGTAGTCTGGGGAGGATATCCAGTACCCATTGTGTGTGTTTGTATGTAGACTTGTGTGAGCTGCTACAGCTCAAGAAAAGAAAGGATTGGAGTTAACGCCAAGCGCATTGGCGTGATCCTGATTCGGCATATCTCTGCGATTCCAGCGGCACCGGAACGAGTTCATTCCGACGAGTATCAAGAAAGTTATGGCGTTCCGACTTCCCGGTCGCGCGCGAGCGCGAGCCGGCTGTTCTTCTAAGTCGGACGTGAATATTTGCCGACGACATATGGGGTCGACAGTAATTCCTGGGCTGACAGGAATTAGGTGCTGTACCTACGACGGTATTGGATTAATACGTCGTACGCAGGAAATAGGAACCTTAACCTGTGGTCTGTTGGTACCGCAGGCTTAGTCCTGGACTTCTAGGTGCAGATGCAATAGTCACTGTGGACTGTGCTCTGTGGTCACTGTGCCTGTATGGCAGACCTACTGTATAGGAGCTGGGCGCTGTACAGGTAGTGAATACTGTACCGGGGGTGTTATTACTGAGCAGGCCTCCTAGGCTGCTCAGGACTAGCAAGCACAGTGCACAAGTATATAAACAATAGGCCAGTGCCAAATGGGCATCTCTTGCGAGCCCGCCTCACGTGTTGTGCCTTGACTTGGCAAACGCGTGTACAAGCCTCAAGTGTGTGAGCGCTGTAAACATTATCCGATTTTAACAAAGCTCCGTTTCCAACCATATCACACATTGCTGCATTGCAACCATATCCTTCACATTGCGTGTGCGAAGAACGTTAACTGTCCATGCACTTGTTGGGGGTACTACCCCCAAGTATACGCCAATATTGCGCTATAAATAGAAAAAGACGCTAATTAGGGCTGGGTATGCCCCAGCCAATGCACACATTTGTTGGCAACCAAAAATCAACCATTTGTAGTTCCCTGAGTGTGTAGCTTGCTGAGCTATTTACATCATGGAAATGGCAAAACCTTGAACAGTTATTAATTTTCCCGCAAAACAGGTATTTTTTTACCGGACATTGGGAATAAACATATCATAAACACTTCAGATAAGGCCACAAAATCAAGCGAAAATCCGGCTAACAGGGGGACAGCAGTGGTCCAAGTCCCAGGTCATTCCGACAAGTCTAGCTCAAGTTATAAGGTTTTGCGTGCTAAAACCTGAACATACGCTAAATGAGGTTTTTCTGTGTATAAGGCCACCTAGACATCATGTTTTCCATCCAAGAAGCCAAAAAACATGCCCAACTCGATCACACAACATAAGAAAAGGCTAGGCACCTCATCTGGCCTCCCCTGCCCTCAGCATGGCCAGCCTTGCCAGCGTGCGCATAGCAACACCATCGCTAGGCATACACGCACCAAGAGAGCATACACTAAGCTCAGCCCAAGGTTACCATGTAAATTTATGCCAAGAACTCAGCAAGTATGCGTGTAAAAACCTTAGAAGGACTGCCCAAGCAATAGAGGCAACTGCAGCCTGCAAACTTGGCAGCAAATCATACATGTTGTCTGCCAAGCATTCACATCCTATCCAGCTTGCCTTGCTGCACACATAGCAGGGAAGTCTTAATGGTTATAGCTCAAGGAAAGCAATGGAAACACCTATCTAATGCAATGCCACTCATGCAGTATGGCCAGCAAAAGAACCACTCTCACCTTCCTTTCCAATATGGCAATTTGCTAAGAAGCTGATGCCAGCTTGTTAGCCTCTAGACACATGCCGGATGTCGTTCTAAAACAGGCGTGTCAGATCCGGCACATAACAAAGCGTCTGAGCAAGCTCACGTCCAAAGGATTATGGAAAACAAATGTCAACACATTACCAACAACTTGACCTCGGCGCATTTAGCATGCCAGCCACAAACTACACGAAATTGTACGAAATTGCTAGGAATCTGACGATGCAACCGAAAGAAATGGAGCGCTTCCTGCAGGGAAACTGCCCGAAAAAAAGGCGAAAGGCCGACGTTAATGCACCTGCCTGCGTGGAAATGTTTCATGCATAAACTGGCACGCAAGCTCGAACAATAAAAGACATCATCCATTGATCAGGCGAACAAGGAAGGTGCGCCTTCCGTGAATACGTCGAAGGCGACATGCGCAGGCCTGCGTAGGTTCTTACCTTGAATGCCGGAAATGTAAAAGAAACCGGGAAGCTTCGGCACAAACTCGACAACACCATTAAGTTAGCTTCATAATCGCTCTTTAGAGCCTACGTTGCCTCACAATAGCTGCCGTAAACCTGCATTAAATTTCATGATCCGCAAGAGAAATTATATCCTGGACCCCCGCGCCCGTAGCCGTTCGAGAAATTAGCGATATTGCAAACCGTAAACTTTCCGCCTCGAAATGAGGTCATCAACTAATCTTCTGCGAAATTCAAGCATTTTTTCTAGCTTTTTAGATGCCATATCGATTAATATTGCATAAAGGCATGCCGCCATGGCCACTTCCGCGAGGGTTGAGCGGTCCGGGCACACATTATACACCGTACGGACGGTACCGCGAATTTTTTGGCGCGGAAAATATTCGGCGCGCCACGTCCCCTTAATGATGAGGATTCAGGCTCCCATGGGGTCATCATGGCTTGTCTACGTACATGGTTGGCATTTATGTAATTAATGAGGAGGATTCAGGCTCCCATGGTGTCTCCATGGCTGGCCTACGTACATGGATGTCAAGGAATAGTAAATGATGAGGATTCAGGCTCCCATGGTGTCATCATGGCCTGTCTACGTACATGGATGGCATGTATGTAATTAATGATGAGGATTCAGGCTCCCATGGTGTCAT
Organism: Mesostigma viride; assembly: GCA_009746045.1. Taxonomy (NCBI): domain Eukaryota; kingdom Viridiplantae; phylum Streptophyta; class Mesostigmatophyceae; order Mesostigmatales; family Mesostigmataceae; genus Mesostigma; species Mesostigma viride. The sequence goes on along the minus strand of RPFO01000328.1, from coordinate 23,538 downwards.
CATGGCTTGTCTACGTACATGGTTGGCATTTATGTAATTAATGAGGAGGATTCAGGCTCCCATGGTGTCATCATGGCTTGTCTACGTACATGGTTGGCATTTATGTAATTAATGATGAGGATTCAGGCTCCCATGGTGTCTCCATGGCTGGCCTACGTACATGGATGTCAAGGAATAGTAAATGATGAGGATTCAGGCTCCCATGGTGTCATCATGGCCCGTGTACGTACATGGATGGCATTTATGTAATTAATGAGGAGGATTCAGGCTCCCATGGTGTCATCATGGCTGGCCTACGTACATGGATGTCAAAGAAAAAGAAATGATGAGGATTCAGGCTCCCATGGTGTCATCATGGCTTGTCTACGTACATGGTTGGCATTTATGTAATTAATGAGGAGGATTCAGGCTCCCATGGTGTCATCATGGCTTGTCTACGTACATGGTTGGCATTTATGTAATTAACGAGGAGGATTCAGGCTCCATTGGTGTCATCATGGCTGGCCTACGTACATGGATGTCAAGGAATAGTAAATGATGAGGATTCAGGCTCCCATGGGGTCATCATGGCTTGTCTACGTACATGGTTGGCATTTATGTAATTAATGAGGAGGATTCAGGCTCCCATGGTGTCTCCATGGCTGGCCTACGTACATGGATGTCAAGGAATAGTAAATGATGAGGATTCAGGCTCCCATGGTGTCATCATGGCCTGTCTACGTACATGGATGGCATGTATGTAATTAATGAGGAGGGATTTAGGCTCCCATGGTGTCATCAATGCCCGTCTACGTACATGGTTGGCATATATGTAATTAATGATGAGGATTCAGGCTCCAATGGTGTCATCATGGCCCGTCTACGTACATGGATGTCAAGGAATAGTAAATGATGAGGATTCAGGCTCCCATGGTGTCATCATGGCTTGTCTACGTACATGGTTGGCATTTATGTAATTAACGAGGAGGATTCAGGCTCCCATGGTGTCTCCATGGCTGGCCTACGTACATGGATGTCAAGGAATAGTAAATGATGAGGATTCAGGCTCCCATGGTGTCATCATGGCCCGTGTACGTACATGGATGGCATGTATGTAATTAATGATGAGGATTCAGGCTCCCATGGTGTCATCATGGCCCGTCTACGTACATGGATGTCAAAGAAAAAAAAATGATGAGGATTCAGGCTCCCATGGTGTCATCATGGCTGGCCTACGTACATGGATGTTTCATAAAAAAAATGATGAGGATTCAGGCTCCCATGGTGTCATCATGGCCCGTCTACGTACATGGTTGGCATTTATGTAATTAATGAAGAGGATTCAGGCTCCCATGGTGTCATCATGGCCCGTCTACGTACATGGATGTCAAGGAATAGTAAATGATGAGGATTCAGGCTCCCATGGGGTCATCATGGCTTGTCTACGTACATGGTTGGCATTTATGTAATTAACGAGGAGGATTCAGGCTCCATTGGTGTCATCATGGCTGGCCTACGTACATGGATGTCAAGGAATAGTAAATGATGAGGATTCAGGCTCCCATGGTGTCATCATGGCTTGTCTACGTACATGGTTGGCATTTATGTAATTAATGAGGAGGATTCAGGCTCCCATGGTGTCTCCATGGCTGGCCTACGTACATGGATGGCATTTATGTATTTAATGATGAGGATTCAGGCTCCCATGGTGTCATCATGGCTTGTCTACCTACATGGTTGGCATTTATGTAACCTGAATCCTCTCATTAAGAAAATGAAGAGGATTCAGGCTCCATTGGTGTCATCATGGCTGGCCTACGTACATGGATGTCAAGGAATAGTAAATGATGAGGATTCAGGCTCCCATGGTGTCATCATGGCCCGTCTACGTACATGGATGTCAAGGAATAGTAAATGATGAGGATTCAGGCTCCATTGGTGTCATCATGGCTTGTCTACGTACATGGTTGGCATTTATGTAATTAACGAGGAGGATTCAGGCTCCATTGGTGTCATCATGGCTGGCCTACGTACATGGATGTCAAGGAATAGTAAATGATGAGGATTCAGGCTCCCATGGTGTCATCATGGCTTGTCTACGTACATGGTTGGCATTTATGTAATTAATGAGGAGGATTCAGGCTCCCATGGTGTCATCATGGCCCGTCTACTTACATGGATGGCATTTATGTAATTAATGATGAGGATTCAGGCTCCCATGGGGTCATCATGGCTTGTCTACGTACATGGTTGGCATTTATGTAATTAATGAGGAGGATTCAGGCTCCCATGGTGTCTCCATGGCTGGCCTACGTACATGGATGTCAAGGAATAGTAAATGATGAGGATTCAGGCTCCCATGGTGTCATCATGGCCCGTCTACGTACATGGATGGCATTTATGTAATTAATGATGAGGATTCAGGCTCCCATGGGGTCATCATGGCTTGTCTACGTACATGGTTGGCATTTATGTAATTAATGAGGAGGATTCAGGCTCCCATGGTGTCTCCATGGCTGGCCTACGTACATGGATGTCAAGGAATAGTAAATGATGAGGATTCAGGCTCCCATGGTGTCATCATGGCCTGTCTACGTACATGGATGGCATGTATGTAATTAATGATGAGGATTCAGGCTCCCATGGTGTCATCATGGCTTGTCTACGTACATGGTTGGCATTTATGTAATTAATGAGGAGGATTCAGGCTCCCATGGTGTCATCATGGCTTGTCTACGTACATGGTTGGCATTTATGTAATTAATGATGAGGATTCAGGCTCCCATGGTGTCTCCATGGCTGGCCTACGTACATGGATGTCAAGGAATAGTAAATGATGAGGATTCAGGCTCCCATGGTGTCATCATGGCCCGTGTACGTACATGGATGGCATGTATGTAATTAATGAGGAGGATTCAGGCTCCCATGGTGTCATCATGGCTGGCCTACGTACATGGATGTCAAAGAAAAAGAAATGATGAGGATTCAGGCTCCCATGGTGTCATCATGGCTGGCCTACGTACATGGATGTCTCATAAAATAAATGATGAGGATTCAGGCTCCCATGGTGTCATCATGGCTTGTCTACCTACATTGTTGGCATGTATGTAATTAATGATGAGGATTCAGGCTCCCATGGTGTCTCCATGGCTGGCCTACGTACATGAATGGCATTTATGTAATTAATGATGAGGATTCAGGCTCCCATGGTGTCATCATGGCCCGTCTACGTACATGGATGGCATTTATGTAATTAATGATGAGGATTCAGGCTCCCATGGGGTCATCATGGCTTGTCTACGTACATGGTTGGCATTTATGTAATTAATGAGGAGGATTCAGGCTCCCATGGTGTCTCCATGGCAGGCCTACGTACATGGATGTCAAGGAATAGTAAATGATGAGGATTCAGGCTCCCATGGTGTCATCATGGCCTGTCTACGTACATGGATGGCATGTATGTAATTAATGATGAGGATTCAGGCTCCCATGGTGTCATCATGGCTTGTCTACGTACATGGTTGGCATTTATGTAATTAATGAGGAGGATTCAGGCTCCCATGGTGTCATCATGGCTTGTCTACGTACATGGTTGGCATTTATGTAATTAATGATGAGGATTCAGGCTCCCATGGTGTCTCCATGGCTGGCCTACGTACATGGATGTCAAGGAATAGTAAATGATGAGGATTCAGGCTCCCATGGTGTCATCATGGCCCGTGTACGTACATGGATGGCATGTATGTAATTAATGAGGAGGATTCAGGCTCCCATGGTGTCATCATGGCTGGCCTACGTACATGGATGTCAAGAAAAAGAAATGATGAGGATTCAGGCTCCCATGGTGTCATCATGGCTGTCTACGTACATGGATGGCATTATGTAATTAATGATGAGGATTCAGGCTCCCATGGTGTCATCATGGCTTGTCTACGTACATGGTTGGCATTTATGTAATTAATGAGGAGGATTCAGGCTCCCATGGTGTCATCATGGCTGGTCTACGTACATGGTTGGCATTTATGTAATTAATGATGAGGATTCAGGCTCCCATGGTGTCTCATGGCTGGCCTACGTACATGAATGGCATTTATGTAATTAATGATGAGGATTCAGGCTCCCATGGTGTCATCATGGCGTCTACGTACATGGATGGCATTTATGTAATTAATGATGAGGATTCAGGCTCCCATGGGGTCATCATGGCTTGTCTACGTACATGGTTGGCATTTATGTAATTAATGAGGAGGATTCAGGCTCCCATGGTGTCTCCATGGCTGGCCTACGTACATGGATGTCAAGGAATAGTAAATGATGAGGATTCAGGCTCCCATGGTGTCATCATGGCCTGTCTACGTACATGGATGGCATGTATGTAATTAATGATGAGGATTCAGGCTCCCATGGTGTCATCATGGCTTGTCTACGTACATGGTTGGCATTTATGTAATTAATGAGGAGGATTCAGGCTCCCATGGTGTCATCATGGCTTGTCTACGTACATGGTTGGCATTTATGTAATTAATGATGAGGATTCAGGCTCCCATGGTGTCTCCATGGCTGGCCTACGTACATGGATGTCAAGGAATAGTAAATGATGAGGATTCAGGCTCCCATGGTGTCATCATGGCCCGTGTACGTACATGGATGGCATGTATGTAATTAATGAGGAGGATTCAGGCTCCCATGGTGTCATCATGGCTGGCCTACGTACATGGATGTCAAAGAAAAAGAAATGATGAGGATTCAGGCTCCCATGGTGTCATCATGGCTTGTCTACGTACATGGTTGGCATTTATGTAATTAATGAGGAGGATTCAGGCTCCCATGGTGTCATCATGGCTTGTCTACGTACATGGTTGGCATCTATGTAATTAATGATGAGGATTCAGGCTCCCATGGTGTCATCATGGCTTGTCTACGTACATGGATGTCAAGGAATAGTAAATGATGAGGATTCAGGCTCCCATGGTGTCATCATGGCCTGTCTACGTACATGGATGGCATTTATGTAATTAATGATGAGGATTCAGGCTCCCATGGGGTCATCATGGCTTGTCTACGTACATGGTTGGCATTTATGTAATTAATGAGGAGGATTCAGGCTCCCATGGTGTCTCCATGGCTGGCCTACGTACATGGATGTCAAGGAATAGTAAATGATGAGGATTCAGGCTCCCATGGTGTCATCATGGCCTGTCTACGTACATGGATGGCATGTATGTAATTAATGATGAGGATTCAGGCTCCCATGGTGTCATCATGGCTTGTCTACGTACATGGTTGGCATTTATGTAATTAATGAGGAGGATTCAGGCTCCCATGGTGTCATCATGGCTTGTCTACGTACATGGTTGGCATTTATGTAATTAATGATGAGGATTCAGGCTCCCATGGTGTCTCCATGGCTGGCCTACGTACATGGATGTCAAGGAATAGTAAATGATGAGGATTCAGGCTCCCATGGTGTCATCATGGCCCGTGTACGTACATGGATGGCATGTATGTAATTAATGAGGAGGATTCAGGCTCCCATGGTGTCATCATGGCCTGTCTACGTACATGGATGGCATGTATGTATTTAATGATGAGGATTCAGGCTCCCATGTTGTCTCCATGGCTGGCCTACGTACATGGTTGGCATTTATGTAATTCATGAGGAGGATCTAGGCTCCCATGGTGTCATCATGGCTTGTCTACGTACATGGTTGGCATTTATGTAATTAATGATGAGGATTCAGGCTCCCATGGTGTCTCCATGGCTGGCCTACGTACATGGATGTCAAGGAATAGTAAATGATGAGGATTCAGGCTCCCATGGGGTCATCATGGCTTGTCTACGTACATGGTTGGCATTTATGTAATTAATGAGGAGGATTCAGGCTCCCATGGTGTCTCCATGGCTGGCCTACGTACATGGATGTCAAGGAATAGTAAATGATGAGGATTCAGGCTCCCATGGTGTCATCATGGCCTGTCTACGTACATGGATGGCATGTATGTAATTAATGATGAGGATTCAGGCCCATGGTGTCATCATGGCTTGTCTACGTACATGGTTGGCATTTATGTAATTAATGAGGAGGATTCAGGCTCCCATGGTGTCATCATGGCTTGTCTACGTACATGGTTGGCATTTATGTAATTAATGATGAGGATTCAGGCTCCCATGGTGTCTCCATGGCTGGCCTACGTACATGAATGGCATTTATGTAATTAATGATGAGGATTCAGGCTCCCATGGTGTCATCATGGCCCGTCTACGTACATGGATGGCATTTATGTAATTAATGATGAGGATTCAGGCTCCCATGGGGTCATCATGGCTTGTCTACGTACATGGTTGGCATTTATGTAATTAATGAGGAGGATTCAGGCTCCCATGGTGTCTCCATGGCTGGCCTACGTACATGGATGTCAAGGAATAGTAAATGATGAGGATTCAGGCTCCCATGGTGTCATCATGGCCTGTCTACGTACATGGATGGCATGTATGTAATTAATGATGAGGATTCAGGCTCCCATGGTGTCATCATGGCTTGTCTACGTACATGGTTGGCATTTATGTAATTAATGAGGAGGATTCAGGCTCCCATGGTGTCATCATGGCTTGTCTACGTACATGGTTGGCATTTATGTAATTAATGATGAGGATTCAGGCTCCCATGGTGTCATCATGGCCTGTCTACGTACATGGATGTCAAGGAATAGTAAATGATGAGGATTCAGGCTCCCATGGTGTCATCATGGCCCGTGTACGTACATGGATGGCATGTATGTAATTAATGAGGAGGATTCAGGCTCCCATGGTGTCATCATGGCTGGCCTACGTACATGGATGTCAAAGAAAAAGAAATGATGAGGATTCAGGCTCCCATGGTGTCATCATGGCTGGCCTACGTACATGGATGTCTCATAAAATAAATGATGAGGATTCAGGCTCCCATGGTGTCATCATGGCTTGTCTACCTACATTGTTGGCATGTATGTAATTAATGATGAGGATTCAGGCTCCCACGGTGTCTCCATGGCTGGCCTACGTACATGAATGGCATTTATGTAATTAATGATGAGGATTCAGGCTCCCATGGTGTCATCATGGCCCGTCTACGTACATGGATGGCATTTATGTAATTAATGATGAGGATTCAGGCTCCCATGGGGTCATCATGGCTTGTCTACGTACATGGTTGGCATTTATGTAAATAATGAGGAGGATTCAGGCTCCCATGGTGTCTCCATGGCTGGCCTACGTACATGGTTGGCATTTATGTAATTCATGAGGAGGATCTAGGCTCCCATGGTGTCATCATGGCTGGCCTACGTACATGGATGGCATGTATGTAATTAATGATGAGGATTCAGGCTCCCATGGTGTCATCATGGCCCGTCTACGTACATGGATGTCAAGGAATAGTAAATGATGAGGATTCAGGCTCCCATGGTGTCATCATGGCTTGTCTACGTACATGGTTGGCATTTATGTAATTCATGAGGAGGATTCAGGCTCCCATGGTGTCTCCATGGCTGGCCTACGTACATGGATGTCAAGGAATAGTAAATGATGAGGATTCAGGCTCCCATGGTGTCATCATGGCTGGCCTACGTACATGGATGGCATGTATGTAATTAATGATGAGGATTCAGGCTCCCATGGTGTCATCATGGCCCGTCTACGTACATGGATGTCAAAGAAAAAAAAATGATGAGGATTCAGGCTCCCATGGTGTCATCATGGCCCGTGTACGTACATGGATGGCATGTATGTAATTAATGATGAGGACTCAGGCTCCCATGGTGTCATCATGTCATGTCTACGTACATGAATGGCATTTATGTAATTAATGATGAGGATTCAGGCTCCCATGGTGTCATCATTGCCCGTGTACGTACATGGATGGCATTTTTGTATATAATAATGAGGATTCAGGCTCCCATGGTGTCATCATGGCCCGTCTACGTACATGGATGGCATTTATGTAATTAATGATGAGGATTCAGGCTCCCATGGGGTCATCATGGCTTGTCTACGTACATGGTTGGCATTTATGTGATTAATTAGGAGGATTCAGGCTCCCATGGTGTCTCTGTTAAATTACGGAGGAGGAGGAAAGATCTTTTTGACCCCTTGTTACCCAATGTGATGACAGCCACAAAATATTGCTTGGTTGATTAAATATATTACTTTGGGGTTGGTCTCCAACAAGGAGGTAGGCCTCAACTAGAGGTCAATCCCATCCAACAAGGATGGGCTTGGGCAAACAATGCCACTACACAATCTCAACAAGAGACTGTTGCATACTCAACAAGAGCATGGCTTTAGGCTACCAACAAGGCAGCCATACCCAACTAGGGCTTACCCATACACATGGGGACCAACAAGGTAAATTTCTCGTGTACCATGAGTCACTTATTATGTGGAAGGGACAAAGTCCTTCAGTGGCGGCTACACTGTTTGCTACCGTTGATCCATTACAAATCTGACGGTACGAAATTGAGCAAACTTTTCACCACAAGTGACGGTGACCAACATTAGTTGGCACGACGTTATGGCATGCGGGGACTAGGCCACAGCGCCTCCTAGGCAGCGCCAGAAACGTACAATAGTTCACTATAGAAATTCATGCAACCACTAGCATGTCCATAAATGATATGCGTATATAGTGCCGAGGTACAGGATTAACTTGTATACTCACTCAACTGTTTTCAATAAGAAAACTAGCGCCGTAAAGGACACGGCAAGCACTACCTAGCCCTCACAATCTTGGCCAGAAATACGGTGGGCGGAAGCGATTATTAAGGACGCATTCCTAATTATTCCCCCGTTTACAGAAAGTTGGCCACATCATTACATGGGCTAGCAAACGGGCACAACCAGGATTATCTAAAATCCTGACACCCCCCTTGCACGTTGCTGGGATTGACTCAAACAACTGTGCTCCCCCCTTACTTAGGCAGTAGGGCTTGCCGGGTAGAAACAACCCTGCCACTCCCCCCTTACACGGTAAGCCAAAACATGACGACTTCAAATCAATGCAGTTGTCGAAAAGCTTGAGGAACTGAAACGTGTGATGGCTTGTTAAAACCGGAAGAAAGAGACGAATCCGAGGACGTCACAAATGGCTCAAAAAGAGGAGCCACGTAAAAGTTGCATGTCGGCAAAGGTCCGTCAGCTGGCGCCACGGAAATGAGTGTTGTTGGCGTTGTATCAAACCGATGACGACGTATGATAGCTTGTTGAAACGAGCATAAAATTCCGCGTCGATGGACGCCCAGCACGGTCCAAACGGATGTGCTGTTGACGAGAAAGATGAGAAATTCCGGAAATCCGCTGGTCCGAACAGGAATGAACGTAGTTGCCGTAGTACTAAACAGCTTGGGGCGCGTTATGGCTTGATAGAACCGCCACAGAATGCCCTTTTCAACGACACCTCAACGGTCTTAAACAGATGAGTCGTTAAAAAGATATGCGCACTGACAAGCTGGCCACGTAGGTCGGCGCGAACTTGAGTAACTTTTGCACCAGGATGCCGATGGCAGCGTTCTTGGCGGCGTTGAAACGAGGACGATGTGACGCTTCCAACGCATCTAAGAGCGGTGAAAAATAATGTCCCAGTCAAAAGATCTGCACGCTCAAAGTTGGGTACCTGGCTGCAGGCCGACCGCTCAAAAACGGGATCAGGAAAGTGCGGCTTTTGGAAAAACGGTTTACGGCTCAAGAAATGGGTTCATGGGTCACTCCCATACCGATACCATGTTAAATTACGGAGGAGGAGGAAAGATCTTTTTGACCCCTTGTTACCCAATGTGATGACAGCCACAAAATATTGCTTGGTTGATTAAATATATTACTTTGGGGTTGGTCTCCAACAAGGAGGTAGGCCTCAACTAGAGGTCAATCCCATCCAACAAGGATGGGCTTGGGCAAACAATGCCACTACACAATCTCAACAAGAGACTGTTGCATACTCAACAAGAGCATGGCTTTAGGCTACCAACAAGGCAGCCATACCCAACTAGGGCTTACCCATACACATGGGGACCAACAAGGTAAATTTCTCGTGTACCATGAGTCACTTATTATGTGGAAGGGACAAAGTCCTTCAGTGGCGGCTACACTGTTTGCTACCGTTGATCCATTACAAATCTGACGGTACGAAATTGAGCAAACTTTTCACCACAAGTGACGGTGACCAACATTAGTTGGCACGACGTTATGGCATGCGGGGACTAGGCCACAGCGCCTCCTAGGCAGCGCCAGAAACGTACAATAGTTCACTATAGAAATTCATGCAACCACTAGCATGTCCATAAATGATATGCGTATATAGTGCCGAGGTACAGGATTAACTTGTATACTCACTCAACTGTTTTCAATAAGAAAACTAGCGCCGTAAAGGACACGGCAAGCACTACCTAGCCCTCACAATCTTGGCCAGAAATACGGTGGGCGGAAGCGATTATTAAGGACGCATTCCTAATTATTCCCCCGTTTACAGAAAGTTGGCCACATCATTACATGGGCTAGCAAACGGGCACAACCAGGATTATCTAAAATCCTGACAGTCTCCATGGCTGGCCTACGTACATGGATGTCAAGGAATAGTAAATGATGAGAATTCAGGCTCCCATGGTGTCATCATGGCCCGTCTACGTACATGAATGGCATTTATGTAATTAATGATGAGGATTCAGGCTCCCATGGTGTCATCATGGCCCGTCTACGTACATGGATGTCAAAGAAAAAAAAATGATGAGGATTCAGGCTCCCATGGTGTCATCATGGCCCGTCTACGTACATGGATGGCATTTATGTAATTATTGATGAGGATTCAGGCTCCCATGGTGTCATCATGGCCCGTGTACGTACATGGATGGCATTTATGTAATTAATGATGAGGATTCAGGCTCCCATGGTGTCATCATGGCCCGTGTACGTACATGAATGGCATTCATGTAATTAATGATGAGGATTCAGGCTCCCATGGTGTCATCATGGCCCGTCTACGTACATGGATGTCAAAGAAAAAAAATTGATGAGGATTCAGGCTCCCATGGTGTCATCATGGCTGGCCTACGTACATGGATGTCTCATAAAAAAAATGATGAGGATTCAGGCTCCCATGGTGTCATCATGGCTTGTCTACGTACATGGTTGGCATTTATGTAACCTGAATCCTCTCATAAAAAAAATGAAGAGGATTCAGGCTCCATTGGTGTCATCATGGCTGGCCTACGTACATGGATGTCAAGGAATAGTAAATGATGAGGATTCAGGCTCCCATGGTGTCATCATGGCTTGTCTACGTACATGGATGGCATGTATGTAATTAATGATGAGGATTCAGGCTCCATTGGTGTCATCATGGCTGGCCTACGTATGTACATGGATGTCAAAGAAAAAAAAATGATGAGGATTCAGGCTCCCATGGTGTCATCATTGCCCGTGTATGTACATGGTTGGCATTTATGTATGTAATGATGAGGATTCAGGCTCCATTGGTGTCATCATGGCCCGTCTACGTACATGGATGGCATGTACATGTAATTAATGATGAGGATTCAGGCTCCATTGGTGTCATCATGGCTGGCCTACGTATGTACATGGATGTCAAAGAAAAAAAAATGATGAGGATTCAGGCTCCCATGGTGTCATCATGGCCCGTCTACGTACATGGTTGGCATTTATGTAATTAATGAAGAGGATTCAGGCTCCCATGGTGTCATCATGGCCCGTCTACGTACATGGATGTCAAGGAATAGTAAATGATGAGGATTCAGGCTCCCATGGGGTCATCATGGCTTGTCTACGTACATGGTTGGCATTTATGTAATTAACGAGGAGGATTCAGGCTCCATTGGTGTCATCATGGCTGGCCTACGTACATGGATGTCAAGGAATAGTAAATGATGAGGATTCAGGCTCCCATGGTGTCATCATGGCTTGTCTACGTACATGGTTGGCATTTATGTAATTAATGAGGAGGATTCAGGCTCCCATGGTGTCAGTTAACGTAAAGGATTTACGTTAGATGGATAGAGATTGTTACGCTCTTTCCAACGGCACCTTGAACGCCTCATTTGGTTAAGGAACGTAAAAGTTATGACGTTTCCTAGGCTGTGCCGACAGTACCCGGCGCGCCACTGTGGGCGCGTACGGACACAGGATGTACAAGTGTCACTTTGATAGTCCGCAGGACGTTGACAGGACTTGTACAGGACTTGATGGTCAATTGATAGGTAGGCGCACTGTAGCGCGCCAGGACCTATGAGACAATTGATGCTGACTAGTGTACGGATAGGTCCACAGGACTAGCCGTATGGACAATTGATAGATCTGCGCGCCAAAGGCGTGCCAGAGTCTGTGTAATCAATTGATTGACAGTTCAGCTGTGACAGTGCAGCTGAATACTTGGACGCGTCCCTAGTAAGCTATATGAGTGACTTGGTCACACCGGGACGCTAGTTCTTGCGTGCACGTTCTCTTGGCACTGCGACCCTGTCGTCTGTGCTGCGTGCAGTCTTGGAAGTGACGTGACTTACGTCTGTGTTTCCTGATTATTAATAAAGGCAACTTCCTGCAAGAACCATGGCGGAATTCGTGGCATTCTTACCCTCACAACTCGTATTACAACTCGTATTACACGCTCTGTCAAAAAGATGCCAAATTCGGAAGAATTTCGGATTCCGGACGATGAGGAAATAGCCGCTCCGCCGGCTGGTTCTTCGTCAAGACCAACTGTGCCGTCGTGGCAACAATTGCTCGACGAAGTTACAGTTTCGCTCGACGAGCTTCATCGTCAGCAGCGTGCAGCTCACGCATTGCTCGGGGATAACCCCGAGGACCCCGATTTGCCAGCACTGGTGCCGGCTGTTCGCGCATTATTGGACCAAATCCGCAACATTTTATCGACATTTACGGTCCAGGTGCGGGGAGGTTTGCGGTCGGTGACCGAAGTCACGACTGCCATTGAGGAGTTGGACAACGTCCTCTCTTCACTCACCGGTTACCAGAGAAACCTGCAAAACTGGGCATCGCTTCGCACGGGGGGCGCGCCGGCGGTGTCAACAAATTTGTTTCAGGATCTCGCGCTGCTATCGCTGCTGACTCGCGGCGTACGCAGTCGTGAGCGCCAGGTTTTAATTAACCTGGTGGCATTTCTCGCCTCTGTGCGAGAGTGGATTCCCGCGGGGTGGGAATTATTGACGATCTTTACACATCCTCTGCGCCTCGTCGCGCGTCGGCGCGTCGCAACTTACGCGGCGGGGAGCACGCCGGTTTTAATTCATACCGGTGCAGGTCCGGAGCTGGATATGGAGGATCGTGAGTTCGTATACACGTACTGCGACTTCAGGGGCCTTGACTACTAGTCGGCCTAATTTTCTTCTGCAGTACTTGTCGACATTTTTTTGTCGAATTTCGGCGGCAATTCGCGGGGGCGGCAGCGACACCGGCGCAGGCGGCAGAGGCGACACAAAAATTTTGTACATATTTTCTGCTGCTTCGTTAAGGTGTTCTTTGAATAGCTGGTAGTGCAGGATGGCTGAGGGACGCCGTAGCAAGGGTCCAGCCAGTGGGAATAATAATGGGGGTGCTGGTAGTGGAACCGCTCACGTAGATGACGTGGGGCTTACCGGAGAGATTACCAACCTTCCTCACAATAATAATAATGCACAAGCTATTCATGGCTTTGATCTTACCACACAGGGTCTTTTAATTGTCAATCAGTTGCAGCCTGTAACCTCAGACTCCAAGCCTAAGCAGGCTGAAGAGTTTGTGGAGGGATTGGAAGGGTTCCCTAGCTTGTACGGTGGTACAAATTACTATCAAATCTGGATAGGCAGTAGCACTTTTGGCAAGTGTACTGACCAGATTAAGGACCTAACCAGGGAGTGCAAAAAGGCCAATAAGGCCTGGGCACTGTACGTGGCTGAGCTGAAGGAGCTGCTGGAGGACCAACGAAAGAAGGTCGGCATCCATTGGCAGGACAAGTATCAAGGGTGGGAGGTCAAGGGGGACCTGATCCAGAACTTTCTCAACTATTGTAAGATGGTTGAGGAGGGCAGGGCTCACGGCTTTAATGTCGCTGATAACATAGCCCTAACCAACTGGCTCAAGGTTTCTGGGCTGGATAAGGCGACACGTGGCTCCTTAAAAGTCATGTGTGCCCCACACTCTACCCTGAAGGCCTACAAGGTCATCATTAAACAAGCTCTCGAGGCAGAGGAGCTGTTTGAGGGTGGAGTGCCAGCAGTGAAGGCTACCCAGGCAGGCGGGCGTACCCAGGGTGGCTCCAAGACGTCTGAGGCTGACCGAAGCCAAGGAGGGCGTAGGGGCAACCATCACAAGCGCAAGGGAGATCATTCACCTGATTCTGACAGGAGGTCACACTCCAAGTCGGTGTTCAGGCGGGTGGGTGGTCAGCCCAAGCAGGGCAACGCGTCTGACAATGGGGGCAGTGGCCAGGGCAAGTCCAAGATACAATGCTACCTGTGCAAGGGGTGGGGGCACATCAAGAAGGAGTGTCCCAGCTTCAAGAAGTCCCAGGGCCAGGGCAGCAACAAGAATAACAACAACAACAAGAAGAACAACAACAAGTCCCAGGCAGGCCAGCCTTCAAAGGGCAGTCAGCAAGAAGACAACAAGGAGCAGTGACTGTCTGAGGCAACCCCTACACACCTTAATTCACCCAAGGGGGAGGCCAGGTGCTCCAATGCAGATTTTATATCTGGGCAACAAGAGGGTGATCTCCAGGTTCAGTGTGGCCCCAGGTCACCTGGAGAGGTACAGGTTCCTATGAAGACGTCCTTGACAGCTGATGCAGCTGTAAGTATGTCTGACCCTATGCATCCTCGTGCTGGGCACGAGGGTGGACCTCTCATTTTGAGAGAAACCAATGTACAACCACAGAGGGGTGTGAAGGCCTCTGGTGGTATGCATGTGGTCCCTGCTGGCGGTCCAGGTGTTGGGCATGAGCAGGGTGACTCAGGCTCTGAGTCAGAACAGGATGGAAGTCAGCATGGTGATGCTGGACAACCTGACAGCACAGTCCTGACTGTGCCAGGGACTGCTTCCTCTGTGTACCAGGAGTTGGGTGCCCGAATCCACAACATGTTTGGGCATGCCACTTCTCTGTCAAACAACTTTGCCTTCCGTATGGGCAGGGCACCCCTTCTTAAGGCGTGTCAGCAAGCTGCCTCACGGTGTAAGTGCCAGTTGTCCTCCAACAAGCCCAGGAAATCACATGCCAAAGCTCTACCTCAGAGCATTGGTGATCTGCAGTGTGATATCCAACACATCAGGGGCATGCAACTGTTGGTGTGCGTGGACAGGTACACGAAATACAAGGTGCTAGAGCATTTACCTTCTATGAAGAACAGGTACTTGCTGGCTGCCCTGCAGAATGTAAGAGCCAAGTTTCCTACCACAAGGATCCAGGTGGACATGCAGTTTCAGCATCTCAAGGGTGATCCTACCCTTCCTGAGTTGCTGGTTACACCTAGGGAGGCTCATGGGCAGCAGGGTGCTATCGAGAGGGCAATCCAGGAGGTCAAGAAATTGATCATCTCTGAAGACTGGGTACCCTTGTCTGCACCTGCACTTGTCAGGAGTGCATGGCTGAGGAACGTGGAGCAGCAGCTGAACAGCAGGGTTAACTTCTACTATGATGGAGTTGCTGTCAGCCCAATGGGTCTATATCATGGCCTGTGCCCACCACATGTGCTGGAGGGCTGGAAACATGCTGCACATGTCACCTTTGCCAAGCTGAGGGAGAAGGACCGGGGTTGGAAGATGCTGGAGCCACAAGTGGGTCAGAAGGTCCTAGCTTGGAAGGAACCTAGCCTTTATGGCAAACGTGGTAGCTGGAGTCCTGGGGTGGTTACCCAGGTTGATGAAGCTAGCCACGCATGCTTGGTCAGCATGGAGGACGAACCAAAGCATGTACACCGGCTGAGTTGGTCATATGTCAAGCCTAACCTGATGAATGAGGGCAGTCAGGCACAAGGCTCACAGGATCTGCAGGATTTTCAGGTCCCAGGTGACATCACTGACGCAACGACCACATCTGTTGCAGGGGAATCTGTCAGCCCTGGCCAGGTTGCAGAGGTACTTGTTGAACAGGCTGCAAGGTCAACAGCTGGGGAGTCAACTGTCAAGCCCAAGGCACTAACCAAGCCCAGGGGGACAAGTTTGGCTGGATTGATTGGGGCTCTACAAAGGGCCAAGAAGCAGCCCAAGGTAGCCAAGCTCAGGTGGCATGGCAATCTGGGGCTGGACACTGCCTTAGAGGTAGACACTAATTCTCAGGTCTCCATTATTGGGACCAGGGCTGCAGCAGGGTACAGCATGTCTGAACCCAGCTATCAGTTTGTGTCTGACTTCAGTGGCGGGGTACACGTGAAGGTACTGGGTGAGGTATTCATTCCTATCCTTGGACAGGACACTGCTTTTTGTGTCTTGGAGGGCTATCAAGGACCTGCTCTTCTGGGGCAGAATTTCCTATGCCAGGATGGGGTAGTGATCACGTCCTCTCTCCTGACTAAGGAAGGGGCTGGTCAGGTCCCACTGATTAATTTCAGGACCACTCACCTATCACGTGCAGTAACCAGGACGGTTAAGCGTGTGCAAGTGTGCCAGGGGCAGGAGCCCTTGGTTGATGACCTCATACTGCCAGCTGCTAGTCATCCAAGCAGTTTGGGCATTGGTCCTCACTCACTTGCTGGACACAGCCCTATCAACTACCAAGGCCTGGTGAAGCTCATGTCCTCTCCCATTATGTGTCCCCAGGTCACACTGGGTCTCATTAAATCTGGGGAGGATTGGATCTCCAAGAAATGCGTGGAACCTGTCAATGACCTGCCTCCTGCACGACGTCTACTCAAGCTCAAGTTTGTCATCAAGATGAAGGAGGTGGACGGGGTCAAGGTACCACATGTCAGGCCAGTGCTGAATGAGTTCAAGGGTACTGGTGAGTGCACTGCTGAGGAGTTGTATACCCCTGGCATGCTGCATGATACTTGGAGGCTGCTGCTGTGTGTCTTTCTAGGCCTTCTCAACAAGGGCTTGGACTATGGCTCAGTGGTGATAGACTTCAAGAGGGCATTTCTGGAGGGTGATGCAGATGTGGCACAGGAAAAGTGGGAGGGCAAGACGCCTTTCTATGTTAGGGTGCCTGCTGTATGGAAAAGGGACATCCACACGGAGTTCCTTAAAATCCTCAAGGGCCTGGAGGGCCTGAGGTCAAGTCCAATAATCTGGAGGGAGACTCTCAACCGTTTCCTGAAGGAGCATTGCAACTTGAAGGTCTCTCCTGTAGACCCCTGTCTGTTTCTGGGGCAATGGGAAGGCCTGCCAGTGTATGCTTCGCTGCACGGGGATGACCTACATCTGATAGCTCCCACGTCGTGGCTTAAGGAGCTGATCTCCATCATTAAGTCCAAGTTTCCTCTGGGTAGGGAGCAATGGCAGGTGGAGAATGAGCCTCTGCTGTTTGTGGGCATGGAGGCCACACTGGTGAAGAAGGGGGGAGTGGCGTATGCTGCTGGTGGGGGGCAATGACTATCAAGAGACCCTCATTAGCAAGCTTCCTCCAACCATCACACAGGCACTGTGTCCCATGGTGAGGGGCATGGTTGCTTGGGTGGCAGGCATTTCCAGGCCAGACCTCATGGTCATAGCCAGGTTGCCTGATGACATGCTGGTGGAGCTAGGGTCTGCCAAGGTGGCTGATCAGGTCAGGGCTTCATCTGGCATTCTGTTGTCTGCAGTGGATTTATCACAACCCATTTGCATGGAGCTGTATGTGGATAGCTCAATGGACAGCAGGCAGGTCTCCAAGGTCAGGGGCAGGGCTGCAGGGCTCTTTGTGCTCAGACAGGAAGGCCTGGGGAGTTTGGTGAGCTGGTTTAGTCGCCTGCACAAACGGGTGGCTGTCAGCAGTGATGTGGCAGAATGCAGGGCTATTTGTGAAGGCATTCACACAAGCCTTTATCTGAAGGAGTTGCTTCATCAGATGACTTCTAACACTCCTTGGCCACTTCAGGTTACCACTCTTCTAAAAACAGACTCCATGGGGATGGTGCAGTTTGTGCACAGGCAGATGGCCAGAAGTAGGGACTTGGATTATCTCCTTCTTAAGGAGTTGTCCTCCTTGGCCAATATTGAGCATATCCCTGGGGTTGACAATCCTGCTGATGCTTTGACCAAGCTAGTGCAGAAGGCAGCAGTGCAATACAAGGTTCTTCAGTCTCTGATGGACCCATCTCAGCAAGCTGTCTAAGCTGGTGCATGGTTATAGGGCATTGGAGAGCAGATTGTGTGGTAGTGTCAGCATTGTGACTGGCATAATACCTGTATTTTAGTCTGTACTAAGGCTCATGGACCATGGTACACTCACTCTGATTTTAATCAGGATACAGCCAGGTTTTGGCTGGGGTTCATGCTGTTGACTACACAAGGTTGACAGGTCCATTACAGACCATGTATTCTATTTTAAAAGAAATGTATATTTGTACATACCTCTCACAATGGTCTGGGAACCTTTATTCTGGGGTTTATAGGGCGGGGTTCGATTCCCTGGTATTATGTTTCTACAAGCTGGCCTGTTCAGGTGTTTGCCTGTTCAGACTTCCCTAGTTCCCCAGGGCAGGATTTAATTGTTGCCTATGTGTTTCATTTTGTCATTTGTTTGCTGTGGCAGTTTACCATCTGGCAAGTAGACGGGCGCCGTAAGACGGGCGCCAATAGACCCCTGTTGAGAGAATGACAGGCAAACTATTGTAATACGCCTTACTTTGTCAAGTGGTATTTTAATTGTCATGGATTTATTGTACTTATATTGAATATGTACTGGGTTTTATGGGATTAGTATCTGGGATTAATGTAACTCACCGCCAGAAGGTCATTGTACTGGAGGCTCTACCGAGGTGATGGGATTAATTCCTGGAGAAGACCTCATAGAATTAACCTGTATGTATTTAATTTTGTGTGCTTCTAATATCTGGTGGTACTCTGTAATGCCACTTCCATAGGTTTTCTCCATTTCTCATGAAATGGTTTTCCCTGTGGCAGATCTGTTTCTTTTCCAGTTCCTTAAAAGAAAGGGCTGGGGGAATGGCAATGGCCATTAAAGACATCTGTTCAAGCTTCAAGCTGGAGTGAAGGACATTTCAAGCTACTTCAAGGGTCCCTGGCAGGGGATGTGATCCCTAAAGAAAAGAAGGGATTGGAGTTAACGTAAAGGATTTACGTTAGATGGATAGAGATTGTTACGCTCTTTCCAACGGCACCTTGAACGCCTCATTTGGTTAAGGAACGTAAAAGTTATGACGTTTCCTAGGCTGTGCCGACAGTACCCGGCGCGCCACTGTGGGCGCGTACGGACACAGGATGTACAAGTGTCACTTTGATAGTCCGCAGGACGTTGACAGGACTTGTACAGGACTTGATGGTCAATTGATAGGTAGGCGCACTGTAGCGCGCCAGGACCTATGAGACAATTGATGCTGACTAGTGTACGGATAGGTCCACAGGACTAGCCGTATGGACAATTGATAGATCTGCGCGCCAAAGGCGTGCCAGAGTCTGTGTAATCAATTGATTGACAGTTCAGCTGTGACAGTGCAGCTGAATACTTGGACGCGTCCCTAGTAAGCTATATGAGTGACTTGGTCACACCGGGACGCTAGTTCTTGCGTGCACGTTCTCTTGGCACTGCGACCCTGTCGTCTGTGCTGCGTGCAGTCTTGGAAGTGACGTGACTTACGTCTGTGTTTCCTGATTATTAATAAAGGCAACTTCCTGCAAGAACCATGGCGGAATTCGTGGCATTCTTACCCTCACAACTGTGTCTCCATGGCTGGCCTACGTACATGGATGGCATTTATGTATTTAATGATGAGGATTCAGGCTCCCATGGTGTCATCATGGCTTGTCTACCTACATGGTTGGCATTTATGTAACCTGAATCCTCTCATTAAGAAAATGAAGAGGATTCAGGCTCCATTGGTGTCATCATGGCTGGCCTACGTACATGGATGTCAAGGAATAGTAAATGATGAGGATTCAGGCTCCCATGGTGTCATCATGGCCCGTCTACGTACATGGATGTCAAGGAATAGTAAATGATGAGGATTCAGGCTCCCATGGGGTCATCATGGCTTGTCTACGTACATGGTTGGCATTTATGTAATTAACGAGGAGGATTCAGGCTCCATTGGTGTCATCATGGCTGGCCTACGTACATGGATGTCAAGGAATAGTAAATGATGAGGATTCAGGCTCCCATGGTGTCATCATGGCTTGTCTACGTACATGGTTGGCATTTATGTAATTAATGAGGAGGATTCAGGCTCCCATGGTGTCATCATGGCCCGTCTACTTACATGGATGGCATTTATGTAATTAATGATGAGGATTCAGGCTCCCATGGGGTCATCATGGCTTGTCTACGTACATGGTTGGCATTTATGTAATTAATGAGGAGGATTCAGGCTCCCATGGTGTCTCCATGGCTGGCCTACGTACATGGATGTCAAGGAATAGTAAATGATGAGGATTCAGGCTCCCATGGTGTCATCATGGCCCGTCTACGTACATGGATGGCATTTATGTAATTAATGATGAGGATTCAGGCTCCCATGGGGTCATCATGGCTTGTCTACGTACATGGTTGGCATTTATGTAATTAATGAGGAGGATTCAGGCTCCCATGGTGTCTCCATGGCTGGCCTACGTACATGGATGTCAAGGAATAGTAAATGATGAGGATTCAGGCTCCCATGGTGTCATCATGGCCTGTCTACGTACATGGATGGCATGTATGTAATTAATGATGAGGATTCAGGCTCCCATGGTGTCATCATGGCTTGTCTACGTACATGGTTGGCATTTATGTAATTAATGAGGAGGATTCAGGCTCCCATGGTGTCATCATGGCTTGTCTACGTACATGGTTGGCATTTATGTAATTAATGATGAGGATTCAGGCTCCCATGGTGTCTCCATGGCTGGCCTACGTACATGGATGTCAAGGAATAGTAAATGATGAGGATTCAGGCTCCCATGGTGTCATCATGGCCCGTGTACGTACATGGATGGCATGTATGTAATTAATGAGGAGGATTCAGGCTCCCATGGTGTCATCATGGCTGGCCTACGTACATGGATGTCAAAGAAAAAGAAATGATGAGGATTCAGGCTCCCATGGTGTCATCATGGCTGGCCTACGTACATGGATGTCTCATAAAATAAATGATGAGGATTCAGGCTCCCATGGTGTCATCATGGCTTGTCTACCTACATTGTAGGCATGTATGTAATTAATGATGAGGATTCAGGCTCCCATGGTGTCTCCATGGCTGGCCTACGTACATGAATGGCATTTATGTAATTAATGATGAGGATTCAGGCTCCCATGGTGTCATCATGGCCCGTCTACGTACATGGATGGCATTTATGTAATTAAGGGGAGGTGGCACCCCAAAACCCTTAAAAATTGAACTATGGTAATAACACTTGAAATTCATTTGCACAATGCTGAAATATGATTGCGGGCACTAAATAACATCTCTTGTGAGTTGTCCAAGTTAACGCCAAGCGCATTGGCGTGATCCTGATTCGGCATATCTCTGCGATTCCAGCGGCACCGGAACGAGTTCATTCCGACGAGTATCAAGAAAGTTATGGCGTTCCGACTTCCCGGTCGCGCGCGAGCGCGAGCCGGCTGTTCTTCTAAGTCGGACGTGAATATTTGCCGACGACATATGGGGTCGACAGTAATTCCTGGGCTGACAGGAATTAGGTGCTGTACCTACGACGGTATTGGATTAATACGTCGTACGCAGGAAATAGGAACCTTAACCTGTGGTCTGTTGGTACCGCAGGCTTAGTCCTGGACTTCTAGGTGCAGATGCAATAGTCACTGTGGACTGTGCTCTGTGGTCACTGTGCCTGTATGGCAGACCTACTGTATAGGAGCTGGGCGCTGTACAGGTAGTGAATACTGTACCGGGGGTGTTATTACTGAGCAGGCCTCCTAGGCTGCTCAGGACTAGCAAGCACAGTGCACAAGTATATAAACAATAGGCCAGTGCCAAATGGGCATCTCTTGCGAGCCCGCCTCACGTGTTGTGCCTTGACTTGGCAAACGCGTGTACAAGCCTCAAGTGTGTGAGCGCTGTAAACATTATCCGATTTTAACAAAGCTCCGTTTCCAACCATATCACACATTGCTGCATTGCAACCATATCCTTCACATTGCGTGTGCGAAGAAAGCTTAACTCAAATTACAACCAGTCTCAGCGGAACGGCCAGGAGGGTCGTTGCCGGTTGCGGTGTGCAGCGTTTACGACGAGAGGAGCTCGTCCGGTGGTGAATGGTGCAGGAGGAACAACGGCAGCAGGATTTCCGGTTTCGGCAGTCTGCTGGGGGTTCGATTTCTCCTGAATTACGCCGTGTCGTTCGGGATCTATCTTTATTGCTTGCAGATCGTCCGCCTGTAAATCGCAGCTTCGTGCAATTCGTCGACGACCAAGTCGAAGATTGGGAGCGAATTCTGCGACACGTGCAAACCATCGTCATTCCGGAGCACCGGAGCATCGACGACCTTGAGCAGGAGCTTCACGGGTTGGTCGGCATCCAGACGGTGATTACTGCAGTAGCAGAGCGAGTGCGGACGGAGTTGGCAGCAAGGCGAGGCGAGGTTGCGGAAGCAGCTGGCGCAGGGCGACACAAGTTTGTGCCGACAGTAGCGGGCGCGGGAGTACCACGTGCTTTCGCAGGCGGCATCGGCGACGAGGGTGTTGCAGCGGGGCCAGTTAGGCGTGAACGACGCGGAGCGGAGCATCACAGGCGGCTTGCAGAGGTCGGGGCGACAGCGGAAGCCATCGCCGGAGGACAGCGCGCGACAAGAGTCGGCAGGTTTCCAGAGCGAGTAAGAGTTCCTTTTCAGGAGCTGCCCCCGCCCCTTCGCGTTCGTGTGACGCGTTGGGAGGAGTTTGCACCTCTTGGGTACGTTAGTGACCTTGAGGTAGGAGCAGGGGGTGTCGCTGGGCTAGGCGACGAGGCACTCGGCGACCACGAGGTGCCAACGTACAATCCGCGAGGTACCCACGACGGGTTGTCACCTGTCTACTTTACCAACGGTGACGATTCAGTCATCGCGGGCCGACAGCGGGTCGACGACGGCGCAGCAGGTAGCAGGGTACCAGAGCTGATTGTGGTGAGCGACAGCGACGACGACAGCGACAAGGAGAACCAGGACGCGCCTGGGGCCAGCCGTGGTGGTATTGCCTGAGTGGTAACACTTGGCACTTTCCTTTCTTGTTCAGTAGCTTATATTGCTTTAATTGCTGCTTGGCCACTTGGCTGGCTATAGCAGATCTGAACAGAGACCATCATGGAGGATGGAGCTATCAACCAACAAGCGGGCTTTATGGGCTTCGCGCGGCGCGGCGCTGGGATGGATGTACGAGATGGACGCGATGGACGCGGTGGACGCGATGGACGCGGGGACGGCCAGGCGCTGGGAGACCAGGCTGAGGTGCCAGATAATCAGA
>RPFO01000199.1:953897-1178636 GCA_009746045.1 Mesostigma viride | reverse complement strand
GGGAGATCAGCCGGGTTCTGTCTTGCCAAGAGAACCAGACAATGGATACTGCCCTGTATCCGTGACAGGTAGTAGATGAGATAGAAAGGAAGAAAAATGCAAGCGACCGCGTGTATGTCAGGGCGCAGTAAAAGGAACTTGAGAGAATCCTTGCCTCTGGTGCTTCGGGATGATGAAGCCGGAACCAAAACAGCTGGGAAATCTCAGGTATAACTGTATCTGCACATGGCATTTACCACACGAATGTTCAGTGACAGGGGATACTATCCGCCGTTGTTATATTTAGCGCGCCCAAGAATAGATATTGACATGGGAGCTGTCCAGCTTTTGGCGTTTGAAAGAATCAAGTGAGGCACCTCTGGCTTTGCTATTGCCCTGCCGTTGGAGGAACTTGGTGCAATTCTTACCCAGATAGGAATATTACAATAAGTGCGTTCTTGGCGTTTGGGATCGTCAGCACTACGAATGGAGAGGCTTCGTCTGATCTAGTCTTGTAATTGCAATTACCTTAAAATGGAATTCACTGTCGAGGAGGGTTCTACATACATGTGTATACTAGCGTTGCATCTGTCTGTCCGTATGGACAAATCAGCTAGTACACAATCTTGCCGTGTGATGTAATTAGCTCTTGAATTGCATTTTACCATTTGAGGAATTTACAATAGAGTGCAGTTCTTGGCGTTTGGATCATGAACATTGCTTGTGCATTGCCTTGAATTGCAACGAGGCACCATGGACCCAGTTCCCACAAGTGCCTTGTCAAAGTAATCTGGGATATTTGGGGGTGCTCGTTGAAGGGAATGCCGGCAGCCTCTCCGATTGCATCCCGGGGTGCTACTGGCGGCCAAGCCGAGTTGTGTGCTTCACATGCTCGGACGTTGGGCAAGGGTTTTCCAACCAACACAGAGTTCATCAACGGTTTGAATTCCTCAGATAACCGTTCCAGAGCACACATCACACGAGCTCACAAGTTCTACACGCTTGCCTGATGAAAAGGATTTCCTGGCCCAACTAGATCAGCCAAGAGTGACTGGCCTCCGCTGTATCAAAGAGACAACCAGCCGCAGGCGCAGAAATCGGGAGAATCCGGACCATGGTAGCTTAGGCCTGCGTTATCTTTTCCGCGTTTTTCGAGTCGTTTCAGGATGAATGAAGATGAATGTGATGGAAATGTTGTATCGCTTGTGCATTGAATTAATGGCTGGCTTACGTGTGGAGTCGACTAGATGACCTAGACGGTGGGGCCGAAACAGCATGCTTGAATCAGGGCCGTGTGTTTCGAGCCTAACTGGCCGGGAGTGTCTAAGTGGTTGGCACCATTGCTTGCGATCGGCTTTCCCACCATTACGAGGAAATACCCCCGCATAAGGAAAACCACTGAAAAAGGCTAGCTGCAGTGCATCACGTTAGCTCATGCCATGATTCCAACGTCCAAGAACTGCAACGGTGCAAAGGCAAAAAGCCGGAGAGACAGCACTTTCAAATGTGCGGCGGAAACCAAAGCCCGCGATGCCAGAAAACATCGTTTGGCGGCAGCGACGCGACGATGTGGAACAACGAATCCAGTGCCAAGCTCCGGAAGCCGGCCGGCAAAGGGAGATTCTGGCATCAGCAGGGTTCAGATGTGCGGAGATACTAATGCGATCCAGCCGGTCCAGCGACCTGTTTGTATGAGCTTGTGCAAAGGGGCAAGCAACGAACAGATGTGGGTGACCGTTGCCTGTATCGTTTCGTGCAAAGGCTAGTTGTAAGCAGTGACCCAAGTGGGACGTCGTTCTCCATCGGTGACATCTGCAGTCAATGGCGGATGATGACCTAATCGTGACCTGCGTGCCACTCCACGGGCAACACCGCTGTCGCGGCTTTGTCATCCTCGACTCCTTGTGTGAGGGCAGCCAGCGGCAACCCATAGATCACTCTCGTCTTTGTGGTCGTTGTTAGCGTCCCATTTAAAGTCTGCGAGAATAGGTAGTAAATGGAAGGTTAACCCTCATTCCCGCTCCTCATCAATATTTTATTTTGCCAGTGCTTGCCCTACTATTGCGTAGTAGGAAAAGTAAAAAAAATGATGTAGTCAAGAACATGTCACGGGCCGGTGGCCCGTAAGGTGGCACGGTGGCATCGGTGGCACGGTGGCACGGTGGCACGGTTGCGCGCGGTGGCACGGTGGCACCCCTAGGTGTGAAATAACGTGCGTATTGTCAAAATAAATACGGGCAAACTGCGTTTTTTGGGCCCCGACGTATTATAACGCGTATTTTGGTCCCGAATACGTGATTTTGACTTGGGGCAATTTTCGAGGTTCGAGCCGGCGGTCAGTGCTTTGGCGCGAGGGCCAGCCGGAACGGTGGCGCGGCGGCCTACCTCCCAAGATCTTCCTACTATGCAAATCTAGGCTTCAATACTATGAACTAGGCTTTCGTCAGTCCTGATCCCAGTCATCCAGTTATAATGACTTGTACAAGAATAGACTTAGCTGACTGACTGACATAATGACTTGGCAGTATGGCAAGCCAACTGAAATTCCATACACGGAGGAGAGTGCTACAAGATGAAAAATGCCAGCGTTTGAACGTGTTGCACGTAATATAGCCTCGTATGATGAATCTTGCATGGCGGTGTGCCATCGGTAGTTTGTGCTAGTTGTACACTACGTGTTTTTGCAGCCAGTGGCCACACAAAGTGCCGCGAGCATAAAATTTGTAGAAAAAAAGGACTGTCACGGTGAAGGATGCTCTGGGAATACGGTTTTCGCAGGTCAAGTTTAGCTGCTCATTTTGCGGCCAATCAATTTTACCAGTGGCGATGGCAAGCAGATCAGTGCGACCAGGATGCGCGCACTATTTCGTGGGCATCGCAATGGGCAGGCATAGACGCTGCCCTGACGCAAAAGATTGGGCAGAAACGGAAGCTAGAAATCCTAGGAGTTGTGTGGCAAGAAGGCCGGGCTTGAAGGCGAAGAAGCAGCAGCACCTGAGCTTCATGGAGTGGCGGAGAGCGGCCAGGCCTTGCTTCGGGGTCGGCCATTGCAGGTGATCCTCGCCAGCAGACAATCACGAGGTTTGTGAACCCCACAAACGAAGAGGAGTGCCAGCTCCTGGTGGCCAACTTCTTTGTTGAGAACGCAATTTCCTTTCACGTCGCGGCTCAGAGCCGCTCTTTCAAGGGATGATTTCCGGCCTGAGTCGTACAAAGGCTGATCACTGCTCCCAGTCGGTGGCTGCTGGCAGGCAACTTCTTCAGAAGCAAAAGACAAGGCAATTAGTTATTCATTCATGACCCATTTTAATATGGGATGATCAGATTTGATAGCTCGTTGTCTCATTCACATGCATGGTAATGGTTGTCCAGTGTTCTGACTTGTCAGAACTTGACTGCACCTTGCCATGAGTGGTAACCATATTGCATAACTATACCCTAAAGCCTCAAACCCCAAAAGGCCATCCATTCATAACCATGCTCTAAGGCCGAATTGCCACACTGTCGTATTTTTGCCGTATTCAAGCCGACGTAATTCTGGCCGGGTCTACGTTATATACCCGTATTTTGGAGGCCGACGTATTTGACGTACCGACGTATTTCACAACCCTAGGACTGGCACCCCCACGTTAGGCAGTGCTTGTGGGCAATATAGTTTTGTACAAGCTAATGCTTATCTTTTTATGCGCAACCTTTTGCTAAGGTTAACGCATAATTCTTACACCCTGCGCAGGATGTAAGAATCCCCTGTGCCTGAGGATAGCCGCTACAACTACCGCCTCGTCTGCCATTACAGTAGAGACAGCTCGGATGAGGATTACATCCCATCTAGTGCTTAACGGTTGGGGGATGATGCAGACGATATTTGTTAAAACTTTGTGTAATTATTTTTCTAAATGAGATTAGGCATAGTAACTCCGTGCATGCCTTTGCGCATGACACGCAATACTTACTTACTTACTTAATATGCGTTAACTTAGCTAAAAAGGTTTGCGCATAAAAGTATAGCATTAGCTTGTACAACTTAAAACCTTTGCGCGTTGGGGCGGAAAGATTAAGCGGCTCCCTATCTAGGGTTTTTACTTCCGCATCGAATTACTAATTCGATATCAAATTACTGATTCGATATTAATCACCGGGAAGGTCCGATATCTACCCTCGCTAGGCGATTAATTAGGTCCGACCGGTCCCCGGCGGATCCTCCCAATAAACCTACTCGCACTGTCCCACGAGGTTTCGAACCATACTTCCGCGCGCGCGCCGGTTCTAAGTTGTACAAGCTAATGCTTAATACTTTTATGCGCAAACTTTTAGCTAAGGTTAACGCATATTCTTACACCCTGCGCAGGATGTAAGAATAATGCGTTAACCTTAGCTAAAAGGTTTGCGCATAAAAAGTATAAGCATTAGCTTGTACAACTAATATAACATTAGTATTGGACGTTATGTTACCTCGTGACACCATAACAATCATAAAATGGTAGTTTTTTATGGTGGCACGGTGGCAACGGTGGCACGGTGGCACGGTGGCAACGGTGGCACGCGTGGCCGGTGGCACGGGGCACGGTGGGGCATGCAGCACGGTGGCACCCACGTTAGGCAGCTTGTGGACATTATACATTAGTATTGGAGACGTTAGGTTACCTCGTGACACCATACAAAATCATAAAATGGTAGTTTTATGGTGGCACGGTGGCACGGTGCACGGTGTCAAAACATGATGAACACTTACCTCCTAGCTTTGGACCTAAGGGAGGTACAAAGATAAAAAGTTGAAAAAAAGTCAAATTGTACTATGGTGGAGTACAATTCCATGCAGTTGTGCTTAGGCCGGCGAAGCGGGCTTGTTACTTACTTTACTTATACTACTTACTTACTTACTTACTTAATTAGTAATTAATTTAATTAAACTCGTGCTCCGTTGGGGAGTCACGGAGCACCGAAGTGCTTTTAATCCTGTGTGTGCACTAAAGGAGAAAGGGCAAGACCCCCAGTCTCCTTCATGCCAAAGGCATGCCACAAGCTGCAATCGGCACGGCTAGCAAGGACAGGCAACGATCCGGCAACTGTGGGTGCAATAAGACCCGGCCATGTGAGCATATCATAGCAAGGAGCGTGGCAAGTAATCTGAACATAGCCAGGGCGTAGCATGGCTGTACTAGGACTAGGCTAAGGCTATGGCTGTTGTGTACCGTCGTTGCGGCACGTGACTAGGTGTGTTGGCTCAGCTAGGCAACATTCTAAGGCATGGCTGCCTTAGCGCAGTGACGCCAATGGTTACGAGCTAGGGCTATTGCTATTCTAGCCCGCTGGGGCGTCCACATCTTGTGGTTGATCATCAGGTCCCCGCCCTTCCAGTACACCTTGGGCTTCTGGGGGTCCTGCTTATGGCGGAGGTATTCCGGCCACAGGTCGCGTCGCGCTGTTGCTGAGCGGGGTGAGGTCGTCATCCAGCGTCCAGGTGAGGTCGTGCAACCGCTTGCGACGAGAGAGGAACCGCTGCTTATCCTCAGGGGAGGGAAGGTGAGTAGGACTGGTGGGGAGCCGCCTTGTCCCGTGAAGTGCACTAGGAAGTCGGGTTCTGAGATTTTTCTCAGGAATCCTGAGATTTCCTGAGATGAACTCAGGATTTCCTGAGATTTTCTCAGGATTTCCTGAGATATCCTGATTTTTTTTCTCAAGATGTCCTGAGAAATCCTGAGAAAAACTGAGATTTCTTCAGGAATCCTGATATTATATCAGGACTTCCTCCTGAGAATCCTGAGAAGTGCCTGAGATGCGTCTCGCAAACACTGAGAAACACTGAGAATCCTGAGAAAATCTGAGATCCTGAGAAAAATGTCGAAACAACACAAAAAATCTCAAGATCTTGAGATTTTCCCGCTGAATCAGAAAAAAATCAGGAAAATCAAGGACATTTTAGCATGGCACAAAAAATCAGGAAAATCAGGACAATTACATGGCACAAAAAATCAGGAAAATCAGGACACTGAGCATGACACTTGAGAACTCTCAAGTGCATGAAGACAGGACACTTATGCATTATATGTGGATGCAGAAATGATGCAGTTGACACACATGTTCATTGGAAATAAATAAATATAATGCATGGTCCGGATTCTCCCGATTTCTGGCCTGCGCTGGTTGTCTCCTTGATAATGCAGTGCGACAAGCACACAACAAGTTACATTACAGGCATCATTGCCAGAAATATAATCAATGCCACTCCTCATCAGTGTATGCAGCACTGTCAGAGTTGTCCGCATAATTTACTACAGCACGCTGCCTCTCACTTCTCCTTTGTGAGGGAATGCATGCCTCACCGTTGCTGCTGAACGACGAAACACTAGCTATGTCATCAGGGCTCGATGCGCTGACACTAGCCGCTGCCATGGACTTGCCAGCAGTGCGGCTCTTGCCACGCGAGCGGTTTGGTAGTGCAGCGGCTGTGTGTGGTTCTACCAAACGACTTTGAGAAATATGTGCCTACTCCATGGCCCCACGTGAGCACGTGCAAAACTCAAGGTATTGAAGAGGCCGCTATCAGCTCACATCAATCGGAGCACTACAGAACAGCATTGGGGCAACTACAGAACAGCAACCCGCGACCTTCAACCATCTTTACGTCATCGCAGCTCCGTCCGGAGTCATGGTTCATGGCGGCAAAGACGGGGTTCGGTATAGGCGCAGCATCACTTACATTCTGCAAGCGCTCCCGCTACTTGCCGCGATGGGGCCATGGAGTAGGCACATATTTCTGAAAGTCGTTTGGTAGAACCACACACAGCCGCTGCACTACCAAACCGCTTGAAGGCGGGTCAGAGCTAGTGATATACTATCTGAGCAAGTGACTTGACTAGTGCGAGACCCAAAGTGGAAATGCCGTGTCTATTCCGGCCTAACATGGCTGATGAAGGCGTTTATGGAATGGTGCGGCTAGGTGCAGGGTTGTGTTGCCTAACATGGCTGCTGAAGGCGTTCATGGGTGCGGCTAGGTGCAAGGTCGCGTTGCCTAATCGCAACCTTTCTAAATTTTTCGCTCGTTGGACCAACGGTCTACCAGGTAACGGTTAAGAGAGGTAGGGCGCGAAGTTGAAAGTTTGGAACGGCACTGTCGTCATGCGGCTATTTCACGGCACCATAACGGCCTTTATTTCAGTTATGTTCAGTTCAGTTTATTCCCACGCCGGTTCCCTAGCCTTGCCCGTACCGGCTTCGGAATAAACGGATGCCGGAACCGTATCCTTGTTCCAATTTTTAACAGGCAGGTACTACTTCTATAAAGCCCGAACTAAGAGCTCTTTTGTAGAATGTTCTCACTGCCTAATTGCTTTAGTGACTTTGCGTTAATAATTGTCGGCTGTCAGTCTGTCAGCCAACAATCAGAAATCGTTGTCGCACTTTATAACCTGCTCCAATGGTTGTCCGGCAAAGTCAGGACCAAGCGTTTTCTAGGGTCTGGCAGGACGGCTTTTTTAAATGCCTGTGGCTTTCATTGGTGAATACTAGTTACTGTACCTGTAAATTTATCGGCAGTTTGCGGCTCCGACCGTTCTAAAAGGCTTTGAGACAAGTAGTAACCAGTGGAAAGGTAAGATGTCATGACAATACGGAAGATCGCTTGGCTGGAATCACTCGAGACATTCCGCCTGCCGCTGGCTACGGATGTGACCTAGTCGCAATCTTTTTTTTTGCGCAAATTCAAAAAAACGCGTTTGACGTAGCCCTAGCCGTTGTTCGCAGTCAAGTCAGTGCTGGGGCTAGCGGGCAGTGAGGGCACATACACGCTAGCTCGAGCGATGGGGCAACCGATTTCCATACGTAACCAATGAATGCAACCACCGAATAACAAGCGCTGCAGGTGTGGCAGCAGGGGTGGCAGCGAGAACCGCACTAGAAGCGGTTCTAGTAGCGACGACATGTGAGTGACATAAGTAACGGAGAATAAACAGAGCGAGATTCTGGAGCTATCCAAAACCTACAAGGCCGTCATGGACAGGCTGTGATCGAAGAGGAATGGAGCCGGGAAAATGAGCAACTGCGTAGCTGAGCAAGGATACTTATGAGAATTGCTTGGCAGGTTGCATTGGAAGGCCCATAGACCGCAAAAGCGGCATTCTGAGCAAAAGCTGGTTTCTTAGTATAGCATGAACTCTGAATACTTGATTTCTTGTCCTCTTACATGCGTGGTCAAGTTCATGAAGATGACCATCATGAAGTACCGTCCTTGGGCATTTTTGTGCGTACATGCCCGTTTGTTGTCAAAGCACGTCCATGCAGACCTGAATCCCATGCAAGCCCCAAGCGTCAATTGCGACTATCTTTGCAAAGGAAAAGCATCTAGACGTGTTCTGATGAAGCCAGTAAGGTCAAATGTTTCATGGTGCTTCCTCATAAGCCACATAGTAGATTAGATACTAACTTGGTTGGTCCATGCGTGAGTATGTGCATGTTGTCATCAGTTTGCTACCTACTTTTTAATTACCTTGCCTACTTACTAGCTTTGTTATTGAAGGTATTTTCCTAATTTTGCACTGGAATTCATTCCTTACATCACTACTATTCTTTCTCCCCTTTGCAATCGCAACAGGAGGGACGGAATGTTATCTTCTCCGCGGTCATGAGGTTGTCCCTTCTGCGTGGTAAGTGTCATAAAGTTGATTAGTCCCTTGGTCCCTCACTTGCTCCTTGCTTCCTTGCATGCTTGCTTGCTGAGTTCGATAAACCCCTTGCTTCCTTGCATGCTTGTTTCCGTCTTTGCGTGCTTGCTTGCTTCTTTGCGTGGTTGCTTTCTTCCTTGATTAGGCCCTTGCTTGGTTGTTTAGCCGCTTGCTGAATTTGATTAGTTCCTTGCTTTATTCCCTTGCTTCCTTGCATGCGTGCTTCCTGAATGTAATTAGTCCCTTGCTTCCTTTCTTAGTCCCATGCTTCCTTTGTAAGCCACTCTTCCTCGCATGCTTGCTGAATTTAATTAATGCCTTGCTTCCTTTGATATGACCTTGCCTACTTGGTTAGGCCGTTCCTTCCCTGCATGCTTGACCACTTGCTGAATGGAATCAGTCCCCTGATTCCTTTGTTAGGCCCTTGCTTCCTTTGTTAGCCCCTCTTCCTTGCATGCTTGCAATTGCTTGCTTGCTGAATCTAATCAGTCCCTTGCTTCCTTTGTTAGGCCCTTGCTTCCTTATTTAGCCACTCTCGTCCTTGCGCGCATGTACGCTTGCTTGCTGAATTCAATTAGTCCCTTGCCCTGAAGAAATTTAGTCTAGTTACCCTGGAGCTTCACAGTTAATAAACGTGTTTTCCCTTTTTCAATGCATCGGTCATATGCAATGTCGTGGTTTCTTGGTCTTGCACATCTCAATAATGGCGGTGCTAGGCTTTCACTTGGGTCACCCTTTCAATGTTTTGTACCAGTCAGAAGTATCTTTTTTTATGCCGAGCATGATGTTGTTTGCTATGCCTTTGGTCTGGTTAGGTGTACATGTGCACATGCTGCAGCCCAGCGTTTCTAATCATGGTCCTGTTTAATGCTGTTTTTCCCCCTTCCTGGTTTATGCGTGCAGGTAAATGTGCAACGAAGCACAGTTTGGCAGAGTATATGAAGAACCAAATGATCTACAAGATCTGCCAAACGATGAAGAAGCAATCCTCTTTTTGTTGTGATTTATTTTTTGCCTATGAATAAAAGATTTTTTAAATAATATTTATCAATGTAATAAATGCACTGATTGTGAGTCATGCCCCTATTGTAATCATCTTGCATTGTCGTATTTCTGACGGTCCCTGATAACACCATTTTTTTGTCCCAGAATGGCTGGAGAATTCGCCTGTGCATGTTCTTGATTTTCTTGAGATTCTACTCGTTTTTTTGTCCTGAGATTGTCCTGAGATTTTCTTGAGATTCTACTCGTTTTTTTGTCCTGAGATTGTCCTGAGATTTTGTCCTGAGATTGTCCTGAGATTTTGTCCTGAGTTTTTCACCAGAATCTCAGGACCCGAGGTGTGCACTTACCAGATTTTGTGAAGACGAAATATCAGGATTATCTCAGGACAATCTCAGGAAAACTCAGGATTAATCTCAGGACAATCTCAAGATATTCTCAGGACATCTCAGGATTTCTCAGGATTTCTCAAGATTTGTCAAAAAAAAACTCAGGAGAATCTCAAGAGATCTCAGGACGAATTTTTTCCGACTTCCTAGTGTGGGGAAGGCGGTGGCACCCACGCAGTTCTACCTCACAGGTCTACCAGGCCCATGAGGGTAAGAGGCTGGTTCTTGAGCTCGTCAGCAAGAGAGGTTGACGTCTCACCTGGCTTCTGGGGGAAGCGACGTAGCACCACTCGGCACTCGCGGCGAGCGCGGTCGGTGACCTCCCGTTGCTGGGCCTGGCGGTGGTCCTCCAGCTCCTGGAGCTTTGTAGCGATGGCGTCGGTGGTGGAGGCGGTCGCTGACCGCAGCAGGTCCGCGTAGGAGAGCGGCGGGAGGTCGCCAGCATCCTGCCGGGGTGGCTGGGATGCAATGGTGGCCGTCTGCTCCGCTATCTTGGGGACCTGTGTGGCCAGGGCCTCGGTGTGGGCGGTGATGGCCTCAAGCTTCTTCAGGAGCACGCCACACTTACTTACTTACTTACTTACTTACTCACTTACTTACTTACTTACTTACTTACTTACTTGTGGGCCACGCGCTGCAGCAAGCCAGCCACGTCACAGACAAACTTGCTAAAAGATGGGAGCTCGCAGTAGAGCTCGGCCCGGGTGCGGCGTTCTTGGTAGCGGACGCCGAGGATATGACGAAGCATTCGAGTGACGGTGCCGTCAAGCTGCTGGCTCAGCGCCTGGTCCAGGGTCCACGCCTCGCAGCCATAAAGGAGGATGCTGAGGACAAGGGCCTTGAACAGAATGCGCTTGCGTCGCTCACTCAGGTAGCGACAGGTCCAGAACCTGTCGAGGCGGCGGAGGGCTGCCCAGGCCTGGCCAATGCGGGTGTTGATGTCGTCGGCCGTCATTACAATTCGTTCAAGTGGCCCGCCGGAGCGGCTGTACAATTTTTCCCAGTGAGCGCGCTGCCAAGTGTACTTGTGGGCAAATTTTTAGGTGCCCCGTCACTTCGAGGTACTAAAAATTAGGCTACGGTACGAATTCAGCGAATTTCAGCGAATTTTCAGTCGAACCAAAGGAAGTGACGGCAACTACCAAAAAGTTTCCGTGACGAATTTTCAGCCCAACACTCGCGCAAAATGAAGTGACGGCAACTACCAAAAAGTTTCCGTTACAAATTTTCACTCCCACACGTTTGCACAAGAGGAAGTGACGGCAACTACCAAAAAGTTTCCGTTACGAATTTTCAGTCCCACACTTCGCGCAAATTTTAGTAGGGCTGCACGCAAGCTACCTTTCAAAATTTTGCGCTAGTATGGAACGCATTTCATTCGTCTGGAGGAACGCTGCCCGCCAACTACCCCCGTTCAGAAAGTTCCGCCGAAATTTACTTGAGATTTGGAAATCTGAACGTCCGCGCAAATTTTAGTAGGGCTGCACGCAAGCTACCTTTCAAAATTTTGCGCAAGTATGGAACGCAATTCATTCGCCCGGAGGAATGCTGCTCGTCAACTGCCCCCGTTCAGAAAGTTGCGCCGAACTTTACTTGAGATTTGGAAATCTGCACGTGCGGTTGGAGTTTCGCGGGGAAACCCAAGTTCCCGAGTAATTCACCAATGACGCGCTTCGAACACTTGCCCGCTAAAACCTAAGCAGCCGCTCCGGCTGGCCACTTAAACGAAACTTGATGGTGGAGGGAAGCCAGCTGCCAAGAAGCTTGAAGCGAGTCGCCGGGGCGACGGGGCTGCCGTCCAGCAAGAGGAGGGTGGGTGGGGCTATCCCAGCAGGGAAGCCGATGGCCATGACCTCCGTTTTCTTGCTGATCATAAGCCCCACCGCCCGCGCTTCCAGTGATAAGCTGTCTAGCCAGAGATGCGCCGACTCCGGGGGTTCCACAAGCGTCGTGTCGTCAGCGTAGATCAGGTGGCTCAGTCTGTAGGGTGGGTCAACCCCGCCGTAGCTGGCGTACTCCGTGACCTCGATCCCCGGCGGGCGCCCCTCCACCCAGGCGAAGCGGGCTTGTGCACGCCGCATAATATAGTCCACCATAATGATGAATAGATATGGGGAGAGCACGCAGCCCTGCCACACCCCGGTGTGCAGGGGGAACGCCGGAGTGACGCCGTCGGCGGTACGGACCTGGGCTTGGGACCCTTCATAGAACTGGCGGATGATCTCAACGATGTACGATGGGACACGGAACAGGTGAAGGACCACCCACAGGGCGTCCCATATAACCGTATCGAATGCCTTGGTGTAATCCACGAAGATCAATAGCAATGGCAAGAAGCCGGGGGCCAGGCGGCCCACTTCCTCGATCAGGCGGCGCGCGGTAATAGTGACCATAACACAATATCGTCTGCATCATTCCCCAACCATTAAGCACTAGATGGGGATGTCATCCTCATCCGGGCTGTCCTCTACTGTAATGGCAGACGAGGCGGTAGTGTAGCGGCTATCCTCAGGGCCAATAACCTCCACCTGCGGACTTCTACCCTGGCTAGCACCGGGCCGCGGGGCCCGTGGGGAGAAAACAGGAGCATACCCCTCAGGAAGGTGCTTATCGCAGATGGCAGCCCATTTCTCCTTGTCAATCATGCGGGCGCGGAGTACGGATAGTCCCAGAAGCCCTGCATTTCCAACGAGCTTGTCCACTACTGCCGCCTATGTGGCATTGTTGTGCTTGGGGTCCAAGAGCACCGGCGCGGAGTGCAGATAATCCCAGAAGCCCTGCATTAATTAATTAATTAATTAATTAAACACGTGCTTCCCGTTGGAAAGTCACGGAGCACCGAAATATGCTTTTGATCCCTGTGTGTGCACAACAGGAGAAAGGGCAGAGACCCCCAGTCTCCTTCATGCCAAAGGCATGCCACAGCTGCATTCGGGCGCGCTAGCTAAACGGACACGCTAACGATCCGTCAATCTGTGGGTGCAATAATAAGACCCATGTGAGCATATCATACCAAGGAGCGTGGGCAAGTAATCTGATCGAAGCCAGGACGTAGCATGGCTGTACAAGGACTACATGTAAGCTAATAAGGCTATTTCTGGTTGTGTACCGTGCGTTAGCGGTGCACGTGACTAGGTATGGTGGCACAGCTAGGCAAACATTCTATGCATGGCTGCCATGGCGGCAGTGACTACCAATGAAGTCAAGCTAGGGCTACAAGCTATTCTAGCCCGCTGGGGGCGTCCACATCTTGTGGTTGATCATCAGGTCCCCGCCCCTCCAGTACACCTTGGGCTTTCTGGGGGTCCTGCTTGTGGCGGAGGTATTCAGGCCACAGGTCACGTCGCTGCTGCTGCTGAGCGGGGGTCAGGTCGTCGTCCAGCGTCCAGGTGAGGTCGTGTAACCGCTTGCGACGAGAGAGGAACCGCTGCTTGTCCTTACGGGATCGAGGGGAAGGTGAGCAGGACTGGTGGGGGAGCCGCCTTGTCCCGTGAGTGGGGAAGGCGGTGCATCCTCCGGTTGAGGAAGCCCTGCATCCTAAAGCAATTGTGTCACATAGGTCCGGGTCGCGCCGCGTTGCATGGTGCGGGGCGCGCGCAAGTTTGCCAGTCGGTTGCGACGGCCGACGGGACAAAGGGACCCTGCCATAGGAGGAGGTGTCTACCTGGTTGGCCAGCAGTCCTATTAAGCCCGCGCCCGCAGGGCCCACATACCGCGGTATTCAACTGGTCTGTGCGGGCCGGGCAAGATGGCCGGCAAAGAGGAGACGGCGGCAATGTTTTTCTAATGAGATGATGAGCACAGCACTCCATGCGCATGACACGCAAGTGCTTACTTACTTATACTTAGCTTCTTTGCCGGCCATCTTGCCCGCACAGACCAGGTGAATATACCGATGTGGGCCCTGCGGGCAGGCTTAGGACTGGCCAACCCAGGTAGACACCACCTCCTATGGCAGGGTCCCCTTGTGCCGTCGCAACCCACTGGCAAACTTGCGCGTGCCCTGCACCGACGCGGCGCGACCCGGACCTATGTGACACAATTGCTTGAGGATGCAGGGCTTCTGGGATTATATGTACTCCGTGCCCGCATGCATGATAGACAAGGAGAAATGGGCTGCCGTCTGCGATAAGCACATTCCTGTGGGGCATGCTCCTGTTCTATCCCCACTAGCCCCGCGGCCCGCTGGTGTATAGCATGCAGGACAGTAGAAGTCCGCAGGTGGAGATTATTGCCCCTGAGGATATAGCCGCTACACTACCGCCTCGTCTGCCATGTTACAGTAGATGACAGCTCAGATGAGGATTATATTCCCCTCTAGTGACTATATGGTTGGGGCATGATGCAGACGATATTTATAACTTTCGTGTAATCACTTTTCTAATGAGATTTGCTTAGTGACTCCGTGGCATGCTCATGCGCATGACACGCAAGTACTGACTTACTTACTTTACTTAGCATAGTACTTCGAGATTCAAAATTGACATGCTATGGCGGACGTATACGACGATAACTACCACGTTTGGTCACCGAATTAGGTCGGATTTGTCACGACCGACTCGCCATTCCACGCCACATCGACCGAGCTCGGTCTTGAAGATGGTTACCAAGAAATCAGGGCGCAAGGAATTACCGCCTGCTGCCGCCCGTGCAGGCGACGCCCCGCAGGCGCCAGCCATAGGAGAAGGCACAG
Organism: Mesostigma viride; assembly: GCA_009746045.1. Taxonomy (NCBI): domain Eukaryota; kingdom Viridiplantae; phylum Streptophyta; class Mesostigmatophyceae; order Mesostigmatales; family Mesostigmataceae; genus Mesostigma; species Mesostigma viride. The sequence continues at coordinate 1,163,913 of RPFO01000199.1, read as the reverse complement.
GCAACTCTTAGGCTATGGAGTCTGCCGCCGAGAAACATGGGCCTAAATCCCCCCGTGGCCACACTGGCACGGCCCGGGCCCTGTTCGTCGCAGCCCCTGCCGACTCGGGGCACACCGCTACTGAAGTCCGCAATGCACCCTTCGACGCTGCGGCATTTGCTAACGGCACAGCTAATGTGCAAACCCTTCTGACCTTGTCTACGCTGGACCTCGTGGCTCTGCTCACCGAGATTATGCAACAAGGCCGGCCCCTACTCTGGCCTCAGCCACCGCCTGGGCTCACCGCCATTACCCCGGTTACCGACCCCAAGGACTTGACCTCACTCAAGAAAAGTGAGTTGCGCGTCGTTGCCACGACGACGCTGCTGGGAAATTCGGAACTGCTGCCAGTATCCGGATCTGCAGCAGCACTGAGCAGCCCTTGCCAGTACGGTGGCGCAGAAGCTTGCCACGGAGCTGATAAATTCTGATCTCGCAGGCCACTTGGCTGCGGCGATCGAGGACAAGTTACGTGGCGGACAAGGTGGCGGCCCAGGTCGCCGGCACGCTGACGGAGGCGGTTGCCGGCACCCTAGCGGCGCAGGTGGCCGGCAATTTAGCGGACAACGTGGAGGCGCAGGTGGCGAAGGTGGCCCCGTCCTATGCGACTATGGCCAGCACAGCCATCCAAGAAATAGCCACTAGCACTGCTCAGGCGGTCTCTAGGACCTTCGCCGACCGGGACAGTAAAGAGCGGCGCGGCCGCACCATAATTATTCGTAATGTGGCGGCCCTCCCCCGGGAGACGGGGCTGAGCCTCCGCCTCAAGGTGGAGAAGGAACTCATCACCAACTTCCGCCTAGAGGACAGTGTCACAATTGACACCGTCCGCCGCCTACCGGGGCGCGCGGATGCGCCGGTGGCGCTCGTGCTTACGCGCCCCATCGGCAAGCACTATATTCTCCAACACCGCACCAAGCTGGGTTGGAGTCTCGACGACGATCTGACCCCGGCGCAGCTTCGCGCCCGCAGGGACCGGCTGGCACAAGAGGACGCGAAGAAGGCCCTCGCTGACCGCACAAAGAAGGTGCGGCTGCGGTGGATGACGACGCATGGATGGCACATGGAGGTTACCTCGCGGGAGGTTACCACGCCGAGGGGAGACGCGCGGGGGGGTAGGGAGCAGGCCCTCCCCGCCCCCTCACACCGCGAGCAGCTACCGGGGGGTTAGCTAGAACCCACCCCCCACACCCGTCGTCCGATGGCCGAGCGTGTCTTGGATAGTCCAATCTCACGGACGACGCAACAGAGTCAAAGCCGCGACCTTCATCGCCAACTTCGCAACAAGGAGCGCCTGCTGGCTTTCGCAACCCGGCACTCCCAACGGTATGCTGCATTCTTTGACCCCAAGACCAGGCGAGCAAGTCGCGCCGCCCGCCTGGAGGGTGCCCTATGCGCGTTGAAAAGTATTATGTTATCTAGCTCACGCCGCACACACGTCCCCGCCAGCCTCCCCCCAATTACCCCCTGCCGACACCGCGGGTCCCCGGCGCCCCCTGCTGGACCATTACGCCGGCACCACTCGCTGCGCATCGCTACCTACAATGTCCGCACCCTGCCCGGGGGAGATGCCCCCCCGCGGGCCAACGAGCTTGTCCACTACTGCCGCCTATATGGCATTGATGTGCTTGGGGTCCAAGAGCACCGACGCTCCTTGAATTGAGGGCCCCGTTCAGCGTGTCACCCTCGCACTACAATGGCAACTGCTGTGCGGCCCGGCGCATGCACCGGGTCAGAAAGGAGTGGGCCTGCTGTGCTCCCCCACCGCTGCCGCCCAGCTCGTGGACCACAAACTTTGCTCGAATCGGATCCTTCAGTGCACTTTCCGCTCCCTTGAAGGACGGACCCCCATTATGCTCTCGGTAATTGTCGGATATGCCCCACATGCTGGGCACCCGGCCGAGGACCACGCAGCGTTCTTCAACCATGCAGTTGCTCGACATAGAGAAACAGATCCCATGTCAATACATCGTTGCCATCTTGGTGGATGCCAACGCGACCCTGCCCGTGGGCCGCGGGGGCTGCATGTATGCGCCGCGCCTAACCGATAGCAATGCCAACACCCCCCTACTTGAGCAACTGCTCACTGAGGGGGACTTGACTGCTGCCAATACGCTGTTTGCTAAACCGCCTGATGCACTAGTGACCTTTGTGGGCCCATGCATGCGCAGGGCGGCTGGCTCGATGCTCCCTCGGCCGCGATGTGTATGCTTGGACTACATACTTGTGCGCAAGTGCTGCGCATGGCGCTCTTCCGTCATCGATGCCCGTACGCTGACCACCCCCAGTGTCGCATCGGATCACCGCATGGTCACCGCAACCTTGCGCCTACGTCTTCAGGCCCCTGCGCGCCGCCGCCCCCGGCCCCGCCCTGACTGGACCTGCTTACGCCCCGTCCGTGGGCGCAGGGAGAAGTGGTCAGCGGATGAGATACGCCGCGATGCAATCAGGTCTGCCTTCGTGGACGCGCAACCTTTGATGTACCTGGACGCAGATCGCGGTGTAGATCTCACGCCACCCTACGATCTGTTCATGCGATCGGTAGAGCTTGGCTCTAAGCTTCTCCCCGAGCAACCCCGCGCCCGACCAGCCCCGCTCTACCTGCGCGACGCCCGGGTGGTTGCCGCCCGGCTGGCGCTAGCGCAGGCCCGCCGCCGCGGGGAGGACCTGTACCCGTACCAGGAACGGCTTACTCAAGCATATACTGCCGCACATGCGGAGGAGTTGTGAGAGAGTTGCCCTGAATTCCGCCATGGTTCTTGCAGGAATGTTGCCTTTATTAAGAATAAGGAACACAGACGTAAGTCACGTCACTTCCAAGACTGCACGCAGCACAGACGACAGGGTCGCAGTGCCAAGAGAACGTGCACGCAAGAACTAGCGTCCCGGTGCTACCAAGTCACACATATAGGTTGCTAGGGACGCGTCCAAGTATTCAGCTGCACTGTCACAGCTGAACTGTCAATCAATTGATTACACAGACTCTGGCACGCCTTTGGCGCGCAGATCTATCAATTGTCCATACGGCTAGTCCTGTGGACCTATCCGTACACTACTCAGCATCAATTGTCTCATAGGTCCTGGCGCGCTACAGCGCGCCTACCTATCAATTGACCATCAAGTCCTGTACAAGTCCTGTCAACGTCCTGCGGACTATCAAAGTGACACTTGTACATCCTGTGTCCGTACGCGCCCACAGTGGCGCGCCGGGTACTGTCGGCACAGCCTAGGAAACGTCATAACTTTTACGTTCCTTAACCAAATGAGGCGTTCAAGGTGCCGCTGGAAAGAGCGTAACAATCTCTATCCATCTAACGTAAATTCTTTACGTTAACTCCAATCCCTTCTTTTCTTTAGGGATCACATCCCCTGCTAGGGACCCTTGAAGTAGCTTGAAATGTCCTTCACTCCAGCTTGAAGCTTGAACAGATGTCTTTAATGGCCATTGCCATTCCCCAGCCTTTTCTTTTAAGGAACTGGAAAAGAAACAGATCTGCCACAGGGAAAACCATTCCATGAGAAATGGATAAAAACCTATGGAAGTGGCATTACAGAGTACCACCAGATATTAGGAACACACAAAATTAAATACATACAGGTTAATTCTATGAGGTCTTCTCCAGGAATTAATCCCATCACCTCGGTAGAGCCTCCAGTACAATGACCTTCTGGCGGTGAGTTACATTAATCCCAGATACTAATCCCATAAAACCCAGTACATATTCAATATAAGTACAATAAATCCATGACAATTAAAATACCACTTGACAAAGTAAGGCGTATTACAATAGTTTGCCTGTCATTCTCTCAACAGGGGTCTATTGGCGCCCGTCTTACGGCGCCCGTCTACTTGCCAGATGGTAAACTGCCACAGCAAACAAATGACAAAAATGAAACACATAGGCAACAATTAAATCCTGCCCTGGGGAACTAGGGAAGTCTGAACAGGCAAACACCTGAACAGGCCAGCTTGTAGAAACATAATACCAGGGAATCGAACCCCGCCCTATAAACCCAAGTATGAAGGTTCCCAGACCATTGTGAGAAGTATGTACAAATATACATTTCTTTTAAAATAGAATACATGGTCTGTAATGGACCTGTCAACCTTGTGTAGTCAACAGCATGAACCCCAGCCAAAACCTGGCTGTATCCTGAATAAAATCAGAGTGAGTGTACCATGGTCCATGAGCCTTAGTACAGACTAAAATACAGGTATTATGCCAGTCACAATGCTGACACTACCACACAATCTGCTCTCCAATGCCCTATAACCAGGCACCAGCTTAGACAGCTTGCTGAGATGGGTCCATCAGAGACTGAAGAACCTTGTATTGCACTGCTGCCTTCTGCACTAGCTTGGTCAAAGCATCAGCAGGATTGTCAACCCCAGGGATATGCTCAATATTGGCCAAGGAGGACAATTCCTTAAGAAGGAGATAATCCAAGTCCCTACTTCTGGCCATCTGCCTGTGCACAAACTGCACCATCCCCATGGAGTCTGTTTTTAGAAGAGTGGTAACCTGAAGTGGCCAAGGAGTGTTAGAAGTCATCTGATGAAGCGACTCCTTCAGATAAAGGCTTGTGTGAATGCCTTCACAAATAGCCCTGCATTCTGCCACATCACTGCTGACAGCCACCCGTTTGTGCAGGCGACTAAACCAGCTCACCAAACTCCCCAGGCCTTCCTGTCTGAGCACAAAGAGCCCTGCAGCCCTGCCCCTGACCTTGGAAACCTGCCTGCTGTCCATTGAGCTATCCACATACAGCTCCATGCAAATGGGTTGTGATAAATCCACTGCAGACAACAGAATGCCAGATGAAGCCCTGACCTGATCAGCCACCTTGGCCGACCCTAGCTCCATCAGCATGTCATCAGGCAACCTGGCTATGACCATAAGGTCTGGCCTGGAAATGCCTGCCACCCAAGCAACCATGCCCCTTACCATGGGACACAGTGCCTGTGTGATGACTGGAGGAAGCTTGCTAATGAGGGTCTCTTGATAATCATTGCCCCCCACCAGCAGCATACGCCACTCCCCCCCTTCTTCACCAGTGTGGCCTCCATGCCCACAAACAGTAGAGGCTCATTCTCCACCTGCCATTGCTCCCTACCCAGAGGAAACTTGGACTTGATGATGGAGATCAGCTCCTTAAGCCACGACGTGGGAGCTATCAGATGTAGGTCATCCCCGTGCAGCGAAGCATACACTGGTAGGCCTTCCCATTGCACTATACTTTTCGTCCGAGGGTAGTAAAAATGATCCGAGGCGTAAATTACGAGGTCTTATCTTACTACCTAGATACGAGGCGTGAGATCCAACGCCGTAATCATTACTACCTATCATCCTACGTGGTAATTTTACTAGCCGTAAGTAAGAGTAACGTTACGACTGCACATCTTTGGTAGTACATTACCGACAGAGTAAATTACCGCGACGGGTCTTGGTTGGTAATCTACCACCTGTAGATTAGGTGCCAGTGATCCGATGCTGTAAGATACGTTTCAGTAAGTTACTTCGGGGATCTTTGCCTGTACACGGCCAGATGGATAATTATATTGTAATGGAGAAGTGGGAGAACGTGCGTGTCTATTAGCAAATGCAGCGAAATATAAAAATGTAGTTATCAGCCTTTTTCGCCTATTCAGCAGTTGTCGTTGTCGGCCGTTGTCATTAAGCGGCTATAGATTATGTGTGCTGGGGCCGGTGAAAAGACGCTAGCAAAGTTCGTCTGAATGGCGTCCAATAGAGGGGATTTTATTCTTAGTGGATTGTTGGACGAGGAGAAGGCGAGGTTGCTGGCGGAGAATGCGAAAGAGCAGAGGGAAGCAGCGGAAGCCGTGCGTGGAAGATGAGGTAACGGGATGGAGTGTGGGCCCTGGCTTCTGGTTATGAAATGATGGCGGTTGCAGGCCAGCCGTGCTCGCTGGTAATGGGTGCGTGGTGTTGAAATCCAAGTTCTGCGCGTATTCTGTTTTTTGGTCAATGATTGAAGGGATGTCGCCTTGTTTTATTTTTGTGCATCTGCGTCCCGTCGTGACTGCCTCGTCATGGACGCCCAGGGGTAGAAGTTCGAACGAGGGAATGATTTTTCAAACGCCTGGATATGTTATGATAGTACGAATAAATGGTAATGGGTAGAGGCGGCCAAAATTTTGTTGGAAGTGTGCCAACGCCGCACATACGACTTGAACAACCCTAGGTATCTTAGGAAAAGGAAACACGGATACGTCGGAGTGGAGGAAGAGGAAGACGATGACGATGGTGAAGACGGAGAGGTTTACAATGGAGGCCTTGAGAATGGGGAGACATTGAAGCAGGAGAGCAGGGTAGCGGTGAGTGGCCCGTCATGAATTACATTGTGGTTGCAGTTGTTAGCGAGGCGTGTTGATTGCTTCTTGCCGCGGGTAATCGCTAGCGTGCATAACCTTCTTTTTTCAACAGGTGTTCTGGTGCATTGACTGCCGCAAAGCAATTCATGGGACTGATTATGTGCCTATCATGCCGTTTGGGAATCATACATTGCCAACATTTCGTGTTTAGAAGGCGCGCCTTCAGAAGCATATTCAGCACCGCACGAGCCAGGTGCTGAAGGCGTGCTTGGAGAGGAAGGGGTATAAAGTGCGCATGACCGCATCGAAGAAGAAGAAGCAGCAGGAATCGGGCAAGACCATGATAACCGAGCCAGGATTGGCTTTCGTGCATGCAGTACATGGTGCGGCGCAGGCAGTGAATGCTGCATCGATTGCAGCGGTGCAGCCTGTGGCCATGGCGGTGCAGGGCGCGGGTCCTGAAGTGTGGGCGTTGGCGAAGCAGATTCACGATGCTGTCATGGCCACGTTGTGAAGCCAAGGAATGGGTGTTGGTTCCAGTCAGGTGCCTCGCCCGGAGGAAGCTTTTCTGCTGTAAGCAGAGGTGCGGCATCAAGCATTTGCAATCGCCATGAGAGCAGTGGAGATGTCAGCGGCATGAAGCATTTGCAATCGCCATGAGAGCAGTGGAGATGTCTGCGGCATTGGGAGATCTGCAGACAATTGCAGGAGGACATTGTGCGGTACGCTTGTAGGGTGTAAGCTGTGTTGTTCCGCTCGCTAATGGACATGTGCCCCTGTAACCTCTTCCAGGCTAGTATCTGCTATCCACCTCTTCAGGCTTGAAAAGTAAATTGCTGTACGGTTCACAATTGGCATGGCTTGACATGCACGCGTCCTTGACTGTGGTCTGCATGGGTTTGGGGTTTAGCGGTTTACATCAGACTCTGCTGTGTATCTGCTTAATCAGCCGACGTGTCACATGGGGACAGCAACGGCGCTGGGATGCAGCCCGGTGTGAATGCGAGTAAGGTACGCGCTGGCATGCATGGCGGATGGGGCGTGGAAGCCACGACCCACGTTTTTGTGTGTGCACGGGGGGCTAGGGGGCAAGTCGTTGTGTTGCTGCCATCCATATGGCCATGGATATGCGGGAAGCTTTCCCTGTACCCATACTTAATGATGCATGGACTGGTTGTGACAGCCAAGGGTTTAGCTGTCGTGGGTTTGCTGAGTGATCATGGCAGTCTGCTAGGCTGGTGCTAGAACAGCCATAGCGCGGTTACTGCTATGTCTTGCCCGTGCTAACTGATGCTGCAGCCATGCGTGGAGCGCGAATCGTCCCGTGAGGAGAAGGAGGAGGCGGGGCCGGTGCACCCATGGGCAGGGCCGGAGAAGAAGGACGCGGAGCACCCAGTGTGGGAGAAGGAGAAGGCGGGGAAGCACTGAAGCTCCACCCCATGTCAGGCCTCTAGTATAGGTGCCAGTTAACTAAACCCATGCACGTGCAGGTTGTAGCTCAGAATGTATTTAAAATCATATGCCCCTTTTCAGGTATATGTGTAACAGTGACTCCCAACGGATATATGTTCCTAATTTATTAAATTCTTACTGAATAATTGTTGTCTTTATGAACCCATGAAGAGCAAAGCCCGGTGGGGAGTACATGTAACGCATTACCACGAGAAGGGGTCCCCACACCGCATTTCTTCGCTCTCTGTTCCTATGCAGAACAAGAAGAGGTGGAAGACCAATGTCCCGGCTCACACGCCAGCCCATGTGGGTAAGCCCCCTCCCCCAAAGCGGAAGGGGCGCTTTGGGGAGAAGTGTAGTGAGGATTTTGTAGACTAGATAGCTTAGAGTTAGCTTATTTCGATGTTGCGGCTTGACCCACCTCTACCCATTCAGCAAGGAATATGCATGTGCTGCATGATCTCCCAACGGAGGCATGTTATAATTTTATTTGATTCTTTAATGTAGTGTCTTGGGGCATGATGCAGATGAGATTTGTAACTTCCGTGTAATTATGTTTCTAAAGAGATTAGCATAGTACTCTAAACATGCCCATGCGCATGACACGCAAGTACTAACTTACTTACACCAGACCTGGCAATAAACAAGCATTGATGGGATGGACCCAGCGATACATAATGGGCGTGCATGCGTAAAAAATATACACTATGCATGGCCCAATGGGCATGCATTCAAATAATTACAAATGAAGGCCGCCATGAGAGCACTGAAGCTAAACCAGACCGGGCCACAATTAACCCTCCAGCACCAAAGTTCCACTGCATCATGTAAGACAAGCCATCCATCCATCCATCCATCCATCCATCCATCCATCCATCCATCCATCCATCCATCCATCCATCCATCCATCCATCCATCCATCCATCCATCCATCCATCCATCCATCCATCCATCCATCCATCCATCCATCCATCCATCCATCCATCCATCCATCCATCCATCCATCCATCCATCCATCCATCCATCCATCCATCCATCCATCCATCCATCCATCCATCCATCCATCCATCCATCCATCCATCCATCCATCCATCCATCCATCCATCCATCCATCCATCCATCCATCCATCCATCCATCCATCCATCCATCCATCCATCCATCCATCCATCCATCCATCCATCCATCCATCCATCCATCCATCCATCCATCCATCCATCCATCCATCCATCCATCCATCCATCCATCCATCCATCCATCCATCCATCCATCCATCCATCCATCCATCCATCCATCCATCCATCCATCCATCCATCCATCCATCCATCCATCCATCCATCCATCCATCCATCCATCCATCCATCCATCCATCCATCCATCCATCCATCCATCCATCCATCCATCCATCCATCCATCCATCCATCCATCCATCCATCCATCCATCCATCCATCCATCCATCCATCCATCCATCCATCCATCCATCCATCCATCCATCCATCCATCCATCCATCCATCCATCCATCCATCCATCCATCCATCCATCCATCCATCCATCCATCCATCCATCCATCCATCCATCCATCCATCCATCCATCCATCCATCCATCCATCCATCCATCCATCCATCCATCCATCCATCCATCCATCCATCCATCCATCCATCCATCCATCCATCCATCCATCCATCCATCCATCCATCCATCCATCCATCCATCCATCCATCCATCCATCCATCCATCCATCCATCCATCCATCCATCCATCCATCCATCCATCCATCCATCCATCCATCCATCCATCCATCCATCCATCCATCCATCCATCCATCCATCGGGGTATAGTCCTAGTACAGCCATGCTACGTCCTGGCTATGATGAGATTACTTGCCCACGCTCCTAGTGTTATGCCATGCTCACATGAGTCTTATTGCACCCACAGATTGCCGGATCGTTAGCGTGTCCGTTTAGCTAGCGTTCCCGAATGCAGCTGTGGCATGCCTTAGGCATGAAGGAGACTGGGGGTCTCTGCCCTTTCTCCTGTTGTGCACACACAGGGATTAAAAGCACTTCGGTGCTCCGTGACTCCCCAACAGGAGCACGTGTTTAATTAATTAATTAATTAATGAATCGGGGTTAGCTAATGCTCCTTGACTCCCTAATGGGGGCATGAGTTTAATAAATGAATTAAGTAGTTAGTTAATTAATCAGGTTGATTCAGATGAGGTCTGTGCTGGTTCCTTGTGGACTGGCCAGCCAGGGAGATATCTTCTTACATGGTCAGGCCCTTGCCGACCATGTAAGAACCTGTTAGGCGACGCAGTGGCCAACATTGGACATACCGCCATATGTTTGTCTCCGCGATATGATTTTAGCTGACATGCAGAGCACAGACACTGTTGGCGTCATCCGCTCAACCCCTCTTATTCATACATGGGACCTCGGATATGTAGGATTAGTAGCGTTGCCCAGGCGGACATTGTCAAAGACTACGACCCCCCAGTTGTGGGTCCTAGGAAATTTAACAAGCATGATTGTCTCCTTGTTGATAGGCATTAATTCATCCTTGATGATAGGCATTGCTTGCGTGCAAGATTAGCTCGAGGCCCATATTTTAGACTACTAGCTGAGCTGTGGACATACATGTTGTTATTGACGTCTTGACGGATATTGACGTCTTGGGGGACTTCCACTATATCTTCTTTGGGGAATTCAGAGATCCCGGTCCCCCAACATGGACATGAGACTAATTAAAATCAATTAATCAATGTCATGAATAGAGCGCGTTCATGACGTTCAGTCATGAACAGAGCCCTAACCTTAAACACATAAGAAAACAATTATGGCGGGCCATGTGACCAATGTAAGAAGCTTAGCCCCCAAACATATTGTTGTCTCACGTAATGAATCACTTGCTGATCAACAAATCGATGGTTATCTCATAGGCACAATGTACCTCTGACCATCATTGCTGGCCCATGCATGCATGCACCAATGGCAGCCTACATGACACATACATCGCTTATTTGCCATGTAAAAAATGCGACAAAGTGTCCATATAGGTACTCATAGATTAGCACAAATTCCTTAGCACGATGTGGACAACTTTACTTAACGGTGAAAGCCTGTCTCGCCCTTATTGCCTTGAGGGTTCCCGGCGATAGGTCCTGTCTGTTGGTCGACATTTTTCTTTTGCAGCTGGCCATCGTCGGTAGGTATGAATGATCTCGATGCTAGCAATTACGATGATGATACCCGAGGTAGTCTATACCTAGGATCGAGAGCTTCTTCTTGTATGGCAATGCCGGCAGTTAACTATTACTCCGAATAAAGAGTTAAGAGGTTGGCCCTCGGCAGTCGGCATGGCGATCACGGAGCGATGACGGGGCGATGACGGGGCGATGACGGGGCGTTGACGCGCGTGATGAATAGGATCTGTTTGACAGGCGGCGGCTATTGGTAATATAGATTGTTGATTAAGAGAAGAGTTTAGATGTTGGCCCGTGGGCGATGACGGTGACGGCGTCACCGTCATCGCCCTCGACGGGCGTCATGAATACGACCTTTTTGATATGCGGCGGCTATTGGTAATATAGGTCGTTGACTACTACTCCGAATACAAATGTAAAGAGGTTGGCCCTCGGCTGGCTCGGCATGGCGATCACGGGGCGATGACGGGGCGATGACGGGGCGTTGACGCGCGTGATGAATAGGATCTGTTTGATAGGCGGCGGCTATTGGTAATATAGATTGTTGATTAAGAGAAGAGTTTAGATGTTGGCCCGTCGAGGGCGATGACGGTGACGGTCGTCACCGTCATCGCCCTCGACGGGCGTGATGATAAGCCCATGTTTGATATGCGGCAGCTATTGGTAGTATAGGTCGTTGACTATCACTCCGAATAAAGAGTTAACAGGTTAAGGCCCTCGGCCGGGCGATGACGGGGCGATGACGGGGCGTTGACGCTCGTGATGAATAGGACCTGTTTGATAGGCGGCGGCTATTGCTAATATATAGGTCGGATATTTGTGTACCACCCCCCTCCTTCCCGCGGCAGGTACGCAGCGACCCGCTGTTGCATGTCCTGGCTGCAATTGTGTATCACTTGTACGGTATTTGTGTATCACTTGTAGCGTATTTGTGTATCACTTGTCCTCCTTCCCACGGCAGGTACGCAGCGACCCGCTGTTGTCCTGGCTGCAATTGTGTATCACTTGTACGGTATTTGTGTATCACTTGTAGCGTATTTGTGTATCACTTGTCCTCCTTCCCACGGCAGGTACGCAGCGACCCGCTGTTGTCCTGCCTGCAATTGTGTATCACTTGTACGGTATTTGTGTATCACTTGTAGCGTATTTGTGTATCACTTGTCCTCCTTCCCACGGCAGGTACGCAGCGACCCGCTGTTATACTGGCGGTATTTGTGTATCACTTGTAGCGTATTTGTGTATCACTTGTACGGTATTTGTGTACCACCACCCTCCATGGCCCATGCAGCCCGGCCCGGCATCGTGCCGTCGCCGACCCGACAACGTTTTCTCGAACAACACGAATTTGAATTTTAGGGACTGGAGCGGCTGGCACGCTAGCGGCACGACCAACGGAACAGAGAACCGAGAAACTGTGGCCGCCAGGAGGATAAAGGTTTCAAGGCGCATGCGTTTGAGGCTAGCCAGAACCGAATGCGAGGTTTTACTTTATCAAACCGATGTATATCAATGTGGCCAGAATTCTTTTCCAGTTGCGGGGTCGTGTGTCGCCAATTTGTTGTTGGGCCGGGCACTTTAATCGTGATTGCAAGAAGTCAGTTCACGACGCCGTTAGCGTGGCATTTATGTACAGCAATTCATCGTTCGGCTTCTTTATCCTATCGGCAACTCCTCACGACGTGTGAGCGTGAGTCGGTTGTCGTGTGAATGGACACTTTCTGGGAAAGTAAGTCACTAGAGGGCCAATTTCACCGATCGCAAAACATTTACCCAGTTTGGGCAGATAGACCTGGCTAAATACGAGGGCGAGCGGAAGTAATTGTTGATGCATAGCCATCTGCTTCCTGCGCTTTGTAATTGTAATGAGTTGTTCGCAAATTGGCGTCTCTACCGGTTACTCCTCTGTGCACAGCTGGCGACCAAGAAGACTTCATTGGCAGCCGGACTGCGGATGCGCGTCGTTGGAATATTAGCAACGTTAACATGTTTGCTGCGTTTTTTGTGAAGCTTGTCTAGCCGACTGCATTTGGGAGACTTGGCAAGGTTGCCTCCAATCGTTGAAGTCACAACCTGGGTGTCAATTCACGTTTACTAGCCACGGTCATAGTAACATTCTAATGGCATTTGTCCCAGTTTCAACATTGGTTTTCACTCTGATCTGATGGAGTGAAGGGCCTAGCTCCGTGGTTTTGTGTCATTGTAGCAGTTTAGTCGCCTGCTAACGTAGTGAATCTTCCATCCCACCTCTCCCACCCCCACCCGCACTTCTCCTACTCTCTCTCTCTCTCTCTCTCTCTCTCTCTCTCTCTCTCTCTCTCTCTCTCTCTCTCTCTCTCTCTCTCTCTCTCTCTCTCTCTCTCTCACCACCCGCTCTCTTGTCCCTCCCCCACCCCTCCTCTCTCTTTCCCTTTTCCTTGGCTGTTGAGAAGGACTGGGGTGAAAACTCCAGACCGTTGGTGGCTGCCTTCAAGCAGGAAGTTTCAAGGATCAACAAGTTTTTGTGAGCTGTCTGATATGGTCACTGCTGCGACAAAGGTGAGTTATCTTGTTTTTCATGCAATTTTTTTGCTGTAGCTAGGTAAGCCGGCCATTTTGTACTCCCCTTTCTTTTGCTCTCACGATTTATTCTTGTTGTGGTTTATATGGTCCCGTTAAGTGGCATGCATTATCATTATCCACATTAGTGTGAGAAACCATCCGCAGTGTTGTAGCTTGCATCTATAACAACAGTTTTTGCATGCGCACTGCCTTGCTCTTACTGGCTCGTGCTTTGCTAGCTTGTCTAACACTTTCTTCCTCTTAACATCACTTGCCATACCAGGTCTGCCTTGCAAGTAAGCCGTGCTAGTGGGTGCAAATGCAGGGTGATCGTGCTTGTTCCTTGTCAAGGGCAGTGGAGTGCATGTGCAGTGCAGTGTGGGTGGGTGTGCTTGTTCCTTGCCAAGGAAGGGATGCACAAAGGTTAGATAGGTGCACGTGCTTGTTTCTTGTCAAGGGAGGGACGCACAAAGGGTAGGTGGGGGCACATGGTTGTGCCTCGTCAAGGGCGGGATGCACGAAGGGTAGGTGGGGGCATGTGGTTGGTCCTTGTCTTTTCACCGCCCAAGCGATGGCGATGTAGCATGCATTATACATTTATTCGTGCATTAAAAATCACTTTCCTTACAAGCGGCCTTAGCCGACTCCATCTGCCGTTGCCATTTCTCCGTATTGCATTGTCCGGACACGGTTTTTGTGTCGCAGGTCTTCCCCCGTAAAGGCACAAGCTGCCTGCGCGCGGAATTATGTGCAGACACCTCGGTTTCCAACACGACGGCTTCCCGCACATATCGAGCTCTGGATGTACAACATCTTCCCCCGGCGCACTTGCTCCCGGATGGAGCTTCTGTGCGGTGCCGACATCCCCGGAGCTGTCCTGCGCACCGCATGGAAACAGTATTTCAAGCCACGAAGAGAAGCCACGAATTTGATATTGACTTGATATTGTCGTCAGAAGACTTGATATGCTATTTTCTGTGAAGGCGTTGGATTTTTGTGCATGACATGTAATCCTGCATTTAATAATGAAATTTTTTATGAAATAGGAACTCGTCTTGCATGAGCCTTGCTGCAAATGCCATTCATTTTTTTTCCCCCGGGTAAATGGGTGTTAGAGGTTAGGTTGACCGAAATGATAAGTGAAATCAAAGTGAAATTCTGATAAGTGACATGCGTACTGCAATTCAGAACGACATAGCGACATGATTGTAGTACCGGTAGTGTACGCGAGAAGCATACGACGTCGTAACCTACGGGACCGAGTACCGGGATCGTAAATTACCAACTCGTAGATTACTACGTCGCAAATTACTACCTCGTACCTTACTACCTCGTAAATTACTACCTCGTACATTACTACCTCGTACCTTACTACCTCGTACATTACTACCTCGTAAATTACTACCTCGTAAATTACTACCTCGTAGTTTACGACGTCGGATCTTACCTCGGATCTAATTCGTAACTTACGAGAAAGATCCGACCTCGTATGTAAACCGTAAGAGTAAAAGCGGAGTAAATTACCACCTCGTAATTTACGCCTCGGATCATTTTTACCACCCTCGGACGAAAAGTATAGTGTGCCCCAGAAACAGACAGGGGTCTACAGGAGAGACCTTCAAGTTGCAATGCTCCTTCAGGAAACGGTTGAGAGTCTCCCTCCAGATTATTGGACTTGACCTCAGGCCCTCCAGGCCCTTGAGGATTTTAAGGAACTCAGTGTGAATATCCCTCTTCCATACAGCAGGCACCCTGACATAGAAAGGCGTCTTGCCCTCCCACTTTTCCTGTGCCACATCTGCATCTCCCTCCAGAAATGCCCTCTTGAAGTCTACCACCACTGAGCCATAGTCCAAGCCCTTGTTGAGAAGGCCTAGAAATACACACAGCAGCAGCCTCCAAGTGTCATGCAGCATGCCAGGGGTATACAACTCCTCATGCAGCAGTGCACTCACCAGTACCCTTGAACTCATTCAGCACTGGCCTGACATGTGGTACCTTGACCCCGTCCACCTCCTTCATCTTGATGACAAACTTGAGCTTGAGTAGACGTCGTGCAGGAGGCAGGTCATTGACAGGTTCCACGCATTTCTTGGAGATCCAATCCTCCCCAGATTTAACCCGTGTTTTTTTACAACGCGATACATCGCGTTGTAGGGTTAGAACGCGATGTATCGCGTTGTAATCTGACACGTGGCAAACCTATTAAACATGCGATTTTTGGTCTGAAACTTTCAAGATAGGTCAGAAACATCTCATAGAATTCAAGAAAAAATCCTGGTATTTTTGGTATTTTTTTTGTGACAGCTGCAAACAAATATGTACCACTGAAATCAGGCATTTTCGCGGGACGAAGGTGAAGACGACGGCGATGGCGGCAGGTAGATCTCGCCAGTTTTCGCGCGAATTTCAGTGGCTGTTGGGTGGCACGACCATGATGATGCGTTCAAAGGTTGATAATTAGGTTTCTACGAGTTTGTTGAGGTACTGGGGCAAAGGAAACGTAGTTTTTTCCAGTTTCTCACCCAACTTTCATGCGGAAACCCTGGAAACCGGCATACATATTATTACGTCAAGACTCGGGTCTGCTGCGGCACCATGCTTGGTATTTCCATGGTGTTTCGACTTCTTAACACATGTTTATTCATTCCGAACGTCCGGACTCTCGGCTAAACCGAGAATTGTGCAGACTTTTATTGGGTAGCGCCGGGCATGATGGTGCCTGCAAATAGCGTAAGGCGTGACCGTGGCTATTGCTACGGTATGCTGTATTTTCCTGGAAATGGCCTCTGCCACCGGCTCAATAGTGCTTGCAGGCGTAAGTATATCGTGTTTCTACCTAGTTTCTGCCAGTTTTCCACTTATTTCTACCGACCTCTGCCCAGCCTCTCTAAGACCGCCATCCTACTCGACGTTGCTTGCATGTCAGCCATAGCAGGTTGCAGTTGTGCAGTATTTAGGTGCTGTATACGTCGTCAAGCCGTGCATATATCGTGAGGATTGGATGTTGATGGTTTATACTGCGTTGATTGTGCAAGAAGACCAGCTAGGTGCCCATAATCATGGTGTATAATCATGTGTTGTTAGCATCTTGCCACCATTTGCTAGCATGCATTCCAGCGTCATCTTTGCCTGCATGTAAGCTCATGGATCACTCAACCTATCCAAGCCTTGCATTTCACGTGCCTCTTTCTTTCAGTATTGCACGCGTTATGGAATGAAAACCCAGCACCTCCGTTCCCACGAGGCATGTGCTCAACACGTTGTGAGAGTGGATGATGCTTTGGCTATGGCTGCCTGATTCAGTCATATTAGGTCATCCAGTCATGATGTTTGATGCATGTTTGATGCTGTATAACTTATACAACACCTATTTTCAACGTTTTGACCCTCCAAGCTCACTATGGCCCCGTTTATGGGGCTCATGTCGTTGCGTCATGTTGTGAAGGGCTCTCATTTTTCCCACTGCGTTGTACTGCGTTGTAATTGTGATGCTAATGAAAAATAGCTCCAGTGGCCCAATGGGCCTGAGTTTTGTTTCACAGAGCCTGCATATGTTGCCCATAGCTCGTGCAAGAAGCCAGATTTTTTTCATGAACCATTTGTGAATAAGCACATGACTTGTGACCTAGGGTCAAGAAATCGCGGTCATGGTCAGACCCCCCTGTATTCAAACCAGTGTATCTCTCTAATGAATAAGCATTTTGTAGGTCTGAGTAGCTCAAAAAATCCTTTGATTTATGGGCTTTCAGGAAAGTATATACATGACCATGAAAAAAAATTTTCCTTAGGTGCTATACGCGTTCTAAAAAAAGCTTACAACGCTATATATCGCGTTCTAATTAAAAAAACACGGGTTAATCAGACCCAGTGTGACCTGGGGACACATAATGGGAGAGGACATGAGCTTCACCAGGCCTTGGTAGTTGATAGGGCTGTGTCCAGCAAGTGAGTGAGGACCAATGCCCAAACTGCTTGGATGACTAGCAGCTGGCAGTATGAGGTCATCAACCAAGGGCTCCTGCCCCTGGCACACTTGCACACGCTTAAGGGGACGTGGCGCGCCGAATATTTTCCGCGCCAAAAAATTCGCGGTACCGTCCGTACGGTGTATAATGTGTGCCCGGACCGCTCAACCCTCGCGGAAGTGGCCATGGCGGCATGCCTTTATGCAATATTAATCGATATGGCACGTAAACAGCTAGAAAAAATGCTTGAATTTCGCAGAAGATTAGTTGATGACCTCATTGCGTGGCGGAAAGTTTACGGTTTGCAATATCGCTAATTTCTCGAACGGCTACGGGCGCGGGGGTCCAGGATATAATTTCTCTTGCGGATCATGAAATTTAATGCAGGTTTACGGCAGCTATTGTGAGGCAACGTAGGCTCCAAAGAGCGATTATGAAGCTAACTTAATGGTGTTGTCGAGTTTGTGCCGAAGCTTCCCGGTTTCTTTTACATTTCCGGCATTCAAGGTAAGAACCTACGCAGGCCTGCGCATGTCGCCTTCGACGTATTCACAGAAGGCGCACCTTCCTTGTTCGCCTGATCAATGGATGATGTCTTTTATTGTTCGAGCTTGCGTGACAGTTTATGCATGAAACATTTCCACGCAGGCAGGTGCATTAACGTCGGCCTTTCGCCTTTTTTTCGGGCAGTTTCCCTGCAGGAAGCGCTCCATTTCTTTCGGTTGCATCGTCAGATTCCTAGCTATTTCGTACAATTTCGTGTAGTTTGTGGCTGGCATGCTAAATGCGCCGAGGTCAAGTTGTTGGTAATGTGTTGACATTTGTTTTCCATAATCCTTTGGACGTGACCTTGCTCAGACGCTTTGTTATGTGCCGGATCTGACACGCCTGTTTTAGAACGACATCCGGCATGTGCCTAGAGGCTAACAAGCTGGCATCAGCTTCTTAGCAAATTGCCCTATTGGAAAGGAAGGTGAGAGTGGTTCTTTTGCTGGCCATACTGCATGAGTGGCATTGCATTAGATAGGTGTTTCCATTGCTTTCCTTGAGCTATAACCATTAAGACTTCCCTGCTATGTGTGCAGCAAGGCAAGCTGGATAGGATGTGAATGCTTGGCATACAACATGTATGATTTGCTGCCAAGTTTGCAGGCTGCAGTTGCCTCTATTGCTTGGGCAGTCTTTCTAAGGTTTTTACACGTATACTTGCTGAGTTCTTGGCATAAATTTACATGGTAACCTTGGGCTGAGCTTAGTGTATGCTCTCTTGGTGTGTGTATGCCTAGCGATGGTGTTGCTATGCGCACGCTGGCAAGGCTGGCCATGCTGAGGGCAGGGGAGGGCAGATGAGGTGCCTAGCCTTTTCTTATGTTGTGTGATCGAGTTGGGAATGTTTTTTGGCTTCTTGGATGGAAAACATGATGCCTAGGTGGCCTTATACACAGAAAAACCTCATTTAGCGTATGTTCAGGTTTTAGCACGCCAAACGCAATAACTTGAGCTAGACTTGTCGGAATGACCTGGGACTTGGACCACTGCTGTCCCCCTGTTAGCCGGATTTTCGCTACATTTTGTTGCCTAATCTGAAGTGTTTATGACATGTTTATTCCCAATGTCCGGTAAAAAAAGGGTACTTTTGCGGGGAAATTAATAACTGTTCAAGGTTTTGTCATTTTCATGATGTAAATAGCTCAGCAAGCTACAAACTCAGGGAACTATAGACGCTACATTTTTTTTTCCAACAAATGAGTGCATGGGCTGGGGCATACATAGCCCTAATTAGCGTCTTTTTCTATTTATAGCGCTATATTGGCGTATATGTGGGGGTAGTACCCCCAACAAGTGCATGGACAACTCACTAGAGATGTTATTTAGTGCCCCCAATCATAATTTAGCATGGTGCAACTGAAATTCAAGTGATATTAGCATGGGTCAAGTTTTAAGGTTTTTGGGGTGCCACCTCCCCTTAACCGTCCTGGTTACTGCACGTGATAGGTGAGTGGTCCTGAAATTAATCAGTGGGACCTGACCAGCCCCTTCCTTAGTCAGGAGAGAGGACGTGATCACTACCCCATCCTGGCATAGGAAATTCTGCCCCAGAAGAGCAGGTCCCTGATAGCCCTCCAAGACACAAAATGCAGTGTCCTGTCCAAGGATAGGAATAGATACCTCACCCAGTACCTTCACGTGTACCCCGCCACTGAAGTCAGACACAAACTGATAGCTGGGTTCAGTAATGCTGTACCCTGCTGCAGCCCTGGTCCCAATGATGGAAACCTGAGAATTAGTGTCTACCTCTAGTTAGAAAGAGCTCCCAACGTATGTGAGCTCTTGATCTTTCACAGCGCGTCTTAGCCAATGTTGCAAGGCAGCAACCTTAAATCTGTTCACCAGGCCACGACCACAATGGGCACTTCCACGACCAAGGTGGCACCCACGGTTCGTGCTTTCCGAGATAGCTGGTCATCCCCCATGACCAAGCTATATCCTTTGCGTTGTTCCTCGTTCCCATCGGCGTGACGAGGCACGTGCAGGCGTGCAAGCAAATCCTCAACGTCCACTGGCATCAGTGCAGAGCCAGGACGATCGAACTGGATTTGCCTAGACTCTGCAACCTAGGAAGTACAGGACCTGTCACAAGCCTGCAAGGCCTAGTATCAGTTAGCATATTGGTGATGCAATATGCTAAGCATATCATACCTGAAGTGGCCTTTCCAACGCCGTGCTAAACGCCTCATTTGGACAAGGAACTTGAGAGTTATCAAGTCCCGAAGTAATGCCGCCGGACGCTACAGCAGTACCAGGACTAAGGACACGTGAGGGACAGGGCACGTGGCAGTGTTGGGTGAACCATCACACGTTACGTGTCACAGGACCGACTGTCACTAGGAGGTACTGTGGTCAATATTGGTTGATGGTACCAAGAATGTCACAGGACTTCAGGACTGGCAGTCCTGCAGGCCTGGGATGGACGGGTACTTGTCATGACGGATAAATCCAGAGCGTTACTGTCATTCATGGAAGGACAGACGTCCTGGATTGATGCAACCAAGGAAATTGACAGTGGCGGACCTGCCAAGGCGTGCAAGGCCTGGCAGCAATGGTGAGACCTAGAAAGGCTCGGACACAGCAGTGGCCAAGCGTCTTTTCCCAACACCGTCCGTGGGTGCTGCCGCCTCAGGCTAGTGACCACAGGGTAGTGAGGCAACTGTGGTAAAGGTTAAAAGCCGCTGGTTGAAACCATGGCTCCATTCATCACATCTTGGGAAGACCAGAAACTCACTGATCCGCGTTCATCTAAATCGTATTACAGTCTGGTCGACGGATATGTCGAATTCGGACTCTGAAGCTAGGACAAACACCTTTGCGCGTGCAGCAAGGGTAGCGGCGTCCAGTCCAGTACCCGCAGGAGGGCACGAGGACTCGGGGGAAGTGCGCCGAAATATTCGTGCGGTGTCGGCACCGGGCGAGTACGTCCGAGGAGCAGCCGAGCAGCTGCTGAGATTTCGCGAGGACCTCGCGGAAATCATCAGAAGGCTGCCAGCGTCTTGGCGGGCTGGCCACACAAACGCATTCGCGTTTGAGCAGGTGGTCACTCTGCTTTTGCAGATAATTGCCATAAGCCTCGGGGGTGCCCGAGAGATAAACGACCTTGTCGCCAATCTCCGCCTTGGGGACGACTACACCGGCGTGCCAAACGTGGTGCAGGTCGCCCGGGACAGGCGGGAGGCCATCGTTCGTGGCAGTACGCAGGCGTTGGTGGCAGAGTGCCAGAATCTGGCGCACTCTGTCTTAGAGTTGACCAGAGGCGCTGCTGATCGTGTCTTCATTACTCTTAATCCCTTCTCCATCTACACTAGTCGGGATACTCCACATTCTCGCCGAGAGTTAAACCAGCTAAGTTTGACTGTCGACGTGGTTGGCGGTCGAGAGGTCTCAGCCGACGACGCCTTCTACGACTTCGTAGATCAGCCAGCAGGGGCGGTAGTACAGCCGGCCCAGAGGCGTCACGAGGGCGACGGCTCTCAGGAGGGCCGTGAGCAGGCGCAGCGGGACGAGCTTAATCGCTACCACATTGACGACAACGTTGGTTTAGGTGAGGCCCATTTGTTGAGGTGGGGGCGTTCTCGCTGGATACGTGATTACGCGTATGGTTTGAGGCTTCCGGTGGTTATTAGGCCTGTGCCTACTCACGACGACCAGGGGCAACCATTGAATCCGGTGGAGGGACCGTTCCACGAGCCAGCACCTGCACCGGTTGCAGGAGAAGCTTCGTCTGAAAACGAGGTTTGAGGGGGTGGAGGATAGGTGGAGAGTTTGCTGTTTTCTTGTTGCAAAGTTGGTCGCAGCCATTGTATATAATGCCTAGGAGGGCAAGCCGGGGTGCGGCGACATTCGAGGAGCAACGGGAGCGAACGGCAGAGGAGGACATCGCCAGAGAGGAAGGGGAGGCGATGGAGGAGAGGGGCGTGGAGGCGCCAGCTGGGCAACCTATCCCAGAGATGGACCCCAGGGCCGGGAGAACACACAAGCGGTGGCGTGATGGGCAAGCTGAGGCGGAGAAAGTCAAGCGTGCCAGGCGACCTACGGAGGCAGTGGTGCTCACAACGCCTGGTGAGGAGGACGCCATCGTCACCCCAGGTGTGCGTGCTGCAAAGCAAGCTGCTGTTCATGATAGGGTGTCTGGTATGTTGCCCGAGCGTTTGGAGGCCAGGATTGACCCTCCCCAGGCACCACCAGTGCGTGTGGGGAGTGTGTTGCCTGGCACCCGTCCATTTTCTGATGCTGTGACAGTCATGAATGGGCAGAAAGCGCTCAACCCTCCCCTGAAGCAAGATAACCTGGATAAATGGCTTGATGACATGAAGCTAGTCGTGGGCTCTGTCGCAGCAGGTGTGGATATTGTCAGGGTGTTTCACTCTTCCACCGCAAACAAGGGATCGTCTGAAAGGGTCAATGACATGGCTAGGCATGCTCTGAAGGAGGGGCACACTTGGCTGCAGTTCCTGGATGACATCAAGGAGGAGTTTTCTGACAGGGTTCACAATCTCACCATGGAAAAGAAGAGAGAATTTGATGAGTTTGAGATCAAGGGTGAGGTGGCTGCTGAGCTGGCCAGGTTTGAGTTGATCGTGGAGGCAGGCAAGAAGCAGGGCTTCAGTGTGACAGTCAGGGCAGCAGCAGACCACTTCTTTGATAAGATGCCAGGGCTTGTCACACTAGGAACTCAATTTCTGAGAAAATTCTCAAAACCCTCAATTTTCTCACCTTTTGTGAGAATTTTTTGAGAAAATTGAGAAAAATCTCAATTTTTTTCCGCAAACGCTAGGCAAAAAATCTCACCAGGGTGAGATTTTGGTGAGAAAAAGGGCGTTTTGGTGAGATTGGGGTGAGAAAAAACCCTAAAGTGAGAAAAAAGGTGAGAATGGGTGAGAAAAAGTGAGAAAAATTGAGAAATTTGAGAAAATTGAGAAGTTTCTCACGAAAACGAGAAAAATCACTAACACGAGAAAAATCACAAGTCAACGTGGTGAGAAATTTCTCACCAAGAGTGTAACACGAGAAAAATCACAAGTCAACGTGGTGAGAAATTTCTCACCAAGAGTGTAACACGAGAAAAATCACGAGCTTTATTTCATTAAGTCCTTAACGTGAAAAAAAAATCAACACCACTTTGATATGCATTATAGGGTGCACCACAAAGGTGCAATATAGGGTTCATACAATATAAAACAGCACATCATTCCATAAACAATGCTGTCATGCCCAAATTAAATCAATAGTCATCTTCTTCAGAACTGTCCGAGGGGTTGCTTGCATCAACATCATCTTCTGATGACATAGTGTCATCCCCACTAGTGTCGCAATAGTTCACAGCTTTACGCTGCCTTCCACTGGCCCTCTTTGCCATAGGGACCTCCTCAATTACAACGGTGGGCTGGCTAGGTCCAGCATCTGTGGGAGCACCACGCTTGCGGCTGCGCCCTCGAGCAGGTGCCTTGCCAGCGCGGCGCACCACGTCGCCATCACCTACGTCTGCCGCTGCCACCTTCTTCTTCTTCTTGGACCCCTTCTTCTTGCCTTTCTTCTTGCCACTAGGCGGTGGCATCGGCTCACCCTCCTCAATCACTTCAAACTGCGGCATGGTGGGGAAATCTGCTGCCACGCTGTGATACACATGGTTACTGAGGGCAGATTGCGCCTGGTGTGCCATGCTCCATGGCAGTTTGGCAGGGATTACCACCATTTCGGGAGCATAGCATTCATCGACGACATACCCAACTGAGCTCACTGCACCTGGCAACACAAGGCACGACGACCTGGGGGCCTGTGCGCTGCTGATGACCACCAACCTCTCCTGGGGCAGGTGAGCGACATGAAGGCGATCAAAAAGCTCCACCTTCAACAACAGCTGCCATTCCCAGCCACCTCGTGGGTACTCTA
This sequence comes from Mesostigma viride, assembly GCA_009746045.1. NCBI lineage: Eukaryota > Viridiplantae > Streptophyta > Mesostigmatophyceae > Mesostigmatales > Mesostigmataceae > Mesostigma > Mesostigma viride. The sequence goes on along the minus strand of RPFO01000199.1, from coordinate 1,139,935 downwards.
ACCTGGCCTTCAGAATGTGTGTGATGAAACCAAAGTCTACACCGCCCGGGCCATGCACCGCAACTCCCGCATTCTTGTGCCGCTTTCCCTGGGATTGGTCCGCAGCCTCCGTGCGGTAGTTGAACCCGTGGATCCTGACTTTGTGGAAAGAATCCGCGTAGCGCTTCACGCCCCCACACGCCGCTACAATGACTTGCGGCACAAGCGGCGTCAGGTTTAATGATGCCCATGCCAGCACGTTGAACGTTGTGTCAGCACAGCGATCTCGCCTGCATTCAAACAAACGCACACCGATAACCCAGCAAAGAGTATTATTATTAAGTATTGGTTATTAAAAAAAAAAAACAGATACAACACAGGACGCTTTTACTGGCGGCAAGATCATGGCACCCGGATGGGTAAAACCAAACAAACTAGATATTAATTACTAGGGCTGGCTTTGTGACAGTAAACATGATTGCATGGCTAATCCCAAGGCGCCTTTCAATAGGACTGAATTAAAATAACCAAAGCAGACGGCATAAGTAGCATTTGCAAAAAACAAGGCTCACCAGTAGGCCTCGTCGCCATTCGCAGGGTCGCTGTAATCAGCCTTGGGAAGGGCATCTTCTACCAGCAAATCCCTTGCCGCCGTCATCTCGTCCTCAGAAAACCGGTACCCGTCTTTCACCGAGCGCTTGCCCAGCTCGATGGTGCGCGACGGATCATTGGTGAGAAGGTCCCACACATAGTGCTTGGTCTTTACCTGCATTGGAAAAAAACATGATAAGCACACCAAGCAAAAATACAGAAGGCATTCAATTGAAAGAGCACTTTCCTTGAAAATGAGAGTGAGTAGAAACATCAAGGTTTTACACAAGGAGAGTTTCCATGCTGAATGAAATGAGCCATCATTGCTTCATGTAAATGCAGAATTACAAACTCAAGGTGCTATACATCATGTACACACACAAGAAAGAAGTAAAGACCTTCAAATAAGAAACAACTTACTCCGGTGGCTCGATGCTGGAAGTAGGATAGCAGCGTCAGCACCTCGAAGTTGACGAAGGACTGGCCCATGGAGTGCTCAACATTGAGTGCAGACATGTGGCCAGAAACCGCTGTGTTCATGCATCTCTCACCCCACGCCATGGACCTACCGTCAGGGAGACCGACATTTGAAATCTGCCCCGCCAAATGTGTCGCTGCGTGAACCGACCTGGACATTTCGGATGCGGGCAGAACACGCTCAAGTGCAACAATTGACCTCAACATAGCCCTACCTACCTCGTCCAGTTCGTACTGAGTGAAGACCCTACCGCTAAAGATTGAGTCCCATGCTGCAGACGTTTCCAAAAAGGCAGCTCTTGCGTCTGCGTGCAGGCGGCCTCTAAGCAAAACTGGTAAGCGCTTCGAAAACAATTCTAGCTTGTCATGAGTCTTGGCCTTTCTCTCTGGCTTGCCATTGGCCAGCAGCCCCACAATATCACCCGGGAAGCAGTCGGGCAGGCTGTCCTTCATTCGGCGCTCCAGGGCTGCGTGGGAGACAAAAAAAAAAAAACAGTAAACCCCACAAGTGTAAGTCAGTGGCAAGTCTTGATGCAACATGGAGAGTGACAAGTCGAACGTTTACTGTACTGCAATATGCACTGTTCACATTGCACTGAAAATGTGAGAAGACCCTAAACGCGTGCGAAAGGAAAACTGAACCACAACCAGAGAAAGAAAAATTGCGAAACTAAATAATTGCACTTGAATCAAATACCTAGAAAACAGTTGGGAGAAAAAAGCAAACACTCACCAATAACTTCAGCCTTCTCTTGCGAGGTGAGCTGGCAGGGTGGATGCAACCCCCGCCTCCTGGTTGTTGTCTTGATTGTGCCATCCATGGCAGTGGTGGTTGTCACGGTCTTCTCCATGTGCAGCTCCGGGTTCAGGTTCATCTCCTTCAGCCGATCCCGAATGGCGTAGGTCAACCTTCCCCTGGCAGCAGATTTAAGGAAAACAAAGCCATACAAGCGCAAATGCATACCAATGTTAGTAATACTTAATACACACACTGAACCACAGCATGTAATAAATCCTAATGGAATTCTCCTTAAATACAAAATGTTGAAAAGGAAAAAAACAGCGACAAACACTAGTGACACAACACTAGACAGCACCGCACTTACCGCTAGTGGAGTTGGCGACTCGCAAGAGGTTGTTCGCCCCCAGGTGGAACTCGTCGATCAGGTGCCGTTGGAGGAGTTGAGGCCAGTACGGCAGCCTGCAAAAGGGCTCCGGCTCCCGGCCGTTGTTTCTGCAGTGCTCTACATAGGTTTCCATCGTCATGTCTGGCGGCGCCTCCTTGTCGTTGCCACCGCGACGGGGGTCATCAGCTGGCAGCAAGGTCTCATGCCCAAGAAAAACAATGCGCCCTTGGGAAACATAGGTGCCCTTCCAAGCAGGGCCGTGCACAAGGCAGCCGTCGTACCCGGAGTCTGGCATATTTACCATCTTACCAAACCCCGGGTAGTCGTGAACAGTAAACAAAAGCAGTGCTTGAATCTTTGCCGGGTGGAGCCCACCATGCTCATCATCATCCAACACATCACAAATGAAAAACCCATCCCACATCTTCACCAGCTCATCTACAATCAGGTCAAGAAAAATGTGCATATTCTTTGGGGCCTTACCTTTCTTGTTCCCTCCCACCAGAAGCACCATTGGGCAGAAATGTTTGTTAATGAAGACCCATTCAGGCAGGTTCAAGATTGCACAGAAACATGGCCAGCTGGAGTGCTGGTCCATGTAGCACCTAGGACATACTCCATCAAAACAAAGCGCTAAAAAAAGGAAGCGTGGGTCAAGCCGAAACTGAGGGAACATTCTCTTGACGTGCAGCATCGCTCGGGTATCTGCACGCAATTATACAACAGGGAGGTGGGTAAACGGGACGGCCGAAGTGCGGGCGGCACAACCGAATGTTATAATATGCAGCAAAATCACCACAACATATGCAGCATGAGTTGGGTGAACCGTATACAGCCAGCCAAAAAGCACGTGCAGAAAAGAAATCGACAAGGACGCCTTTTACCTTTAATTCCGTGGACTTTCCGGTTTGGGTCTTCTTCGTCTTGTTTGTTTTCAGTTTCTCCAGCATATCGTAATGCCTTGGACATCTCGGGTATCCTAAAAAATCCGCGGAAACGATTTATAAGAGGGAAGTATCTAACTTGGCGATGTGCCCTTCTTGTTGTTACTGTCTCTCCATTTCTATCTTCGTATTGTTCATATCTATTGTTTTTACATACAGGGCAGGTCTGGACTTCTTTTGTTTTGTATATATATTTTTCACAGGGGCACGCGTCATATACACGCATATCTAACCCTAAACCCTTCATGACTTTCTTGGCTTCTTTTACACTTTCTGGAAGAGAATTACCGGCTGGCAGAACTTTGCTGATGAAAGTGAATACCTCATCCGCTAGGGCAGCCGATGCAGAATGCCTGCCGAGTATAGACAAGAGTTCCAACGCGCTAGCTATGGCAGTGTTACTGGATCCTGAATAAAGTGGTGTGTCTGCTGATATTTTGCCTACTGTAGCTGCGAAGTTTCTGGCAAACGCTTTTGCATCCTCCTCCCCGGTACCAGGCAGATGATCGCCCCCTCCTGTAAAAAATCATCTATGCTACAGTTCAAATCCGCCATTGTTAGTATTCAGGAATAAATAAGACAGTAAATGTAAAGTCACGGAAGGCCCCGCGTCAGACTTGATGCGAAATCGTCGAAGCCACAGCAGACCTCAAAACGAACGCGTTGTTTAAGTTGCGCGGTGCTCCCTCTGTCGGTAGGTGCCGTTTGGTGCCGCCGCGTGAATCGCGCGGACGCGTCAACACACTGCGGCTGACGTCGATGAGTGCCAACCGACGGCTTGGGTCACTTCTCTGGAGAACTTAAGGTAAGTTAAGTTAATGCAGACCAGTGGTCGCACGCGTCGTGAACCGGCCAACGGCTCTCCTGCGAAGAAAAAAAAGCGGGATACTGCATGAGTCGTCGGATCGGTGCAGATGGACGGTCACGATTTCAAGATGATGTATGCGTTGAATTTGCCGCGTCCACAGAACGTAGTCGTTGTTGCCATGGAGCCGCAAACACAGGCGGCCGACGCATTGACCCAGGTACAACTTTTTCTACCCAACGCGTTGGGTAGTTACATGGCAGCAGAGCAGGATGGGCCTTACATGGCCACAGATGAAGAGTGGCGCTCATTCCGTGTTAACAAGATCAGCGAGGAAGTCCCTTTGCCATTTGTCGCCGAGAGTAACCGGCTGGCAGTCCTCCGCAGCCAGATAGCGGTGCTATCGCGGAGGTACCTTCACATTGGGGACCCAAAAGCTAAACAAGATGCTGCGTTAGTTGCCGCAGTTGTCGATAGACTGCTAAAAATATGCGATTTTGCGGGGGCATTAGCAAACTCAGTTTTTGAGTCAGCAAAGCGGAGGTACGAGGAATTGCAGAAAGTGGACCCCGCGAAGGCGGGCAAGGCTCCGGTATTCCAGCCGGCGCGGAAATTTGTAGCCGCCGAGCTGTCTCGATACTTGTCGAATTCGAAGTACAAGGCAAATAGCGGGAAGCGCGGCATTCGCAACCCGGACGAGGGGGGTGCCTTGGCCAACCTAACCAACCTGGACACGCCAAAGGTATAGCTAAGCTCTACATTGGACTTATTCGAACTGAATGCTTTTCTTTTCCCGATGCAAAGGCAACCGAACTTCATGCATGCAATATTTTCTGATCCGGCACCATTAGTATTGGAGTAAAATGTGTACTTGCCGCTAGCTTCGATGTCAAGTTTTCTTTTAATTGATTTGCTTGTCTTTGTCCTCACAATCGTCGTATCACTCGCACGATCTTAGGTGAAGGTCGGGGTGCCAAAGCCCAAGATGGCGAATCCCAAGCAACACAAGACTCACCTCGAGCCACAAGCCCCGGCCAAGGTAGGTTACGGCAAGAAAGCATTCTGGCTACTAGCTTACTGTATGTCGTCCGCAAAGATTGTTGCTTTCCACTCTCCATGCTCGTGACCATGTTCTTTTTAAACCGTGGGCATTCACGCGCCCTTATATAAATCTGGTTAAGAAATGCTACAGTGACTGACAAGCCTATAAAAAAATTTTAATACATGTAATCCATGCCAGCACCCCACCCCATTTATTTTTGCATGCCAGCACCCCACCCCATTTATTTATGCATGCCAGCACCCCACCCCATTTATTTATGCATGCCAGCACCCCACCCCATTTATTTATGCATGCCAGCACCCCACCAACCTGTTACGCCCGCCTTAAGGCGGCGGGCTCCGCTTTGCCTTTGCCATTTTCAAGCGCCCCCATGTCAGATGAGCAAATAGCTCAAGAAATCACGTCCTCTAACTATTGTACCTAGTTGGTTGTGTCCGTTTCCCCGAAATTGTGGCATGCGCAGGTCGAGAACACCCTGACGCCCCAGGAGCAGGAAATCGCGCTCCTCCGGGCCAGGCTCGCTGCACTTGAGCAATCTACAAAGCCGGCCTCAGCTTCAGAACAGTCGGTCGTCTATATCATGGCGCCGCCCCCTGTGCCACCAAGGAACCCTGTCCTTGCCGTGGCCGCTTCCCCATCGGCCACGTCGGCTCCCCCCGCCGCAGAAACCGCGGCGCCGGCAGCCAAGGCCGCGGCGCCGGCAGCCAAGGCCGCGGCGCCGGCAGCCAAGGCCGCGGCGCCGGCAGCCAAGGCCGCGGCGCCGGCAGCCAAGGCCGCGGCGCCGGCAGCCAAGGCCGCGGCGCCGGCAGCCAAGGCCGCGGCGCCGGCAGCCAAGGCCGCGGCGCCGGCAGCCGAGGCCGCGGCGCCGGCAGCCGAGGCCGCGGCGCCGTTCATTCCAAAGACGCAGAAAAACAAAGTAGAGAAGAAAGCTGATGTGCCGCCAAAGAAACTCAAGAAGGAACGGGAGCCCCAAATAAAAAAGGAACGCGGTACCCCCCTTGACCTGGGCCTTGGTCACTTTCTGCCGCAGCTCAGCCGCGTGGCCACCATCCGAAAGGATGCCCAGCCGAAAATCGGGATGTTCATCGCCGTGCGGTTTCTCCTAGAGGACCCTAAGAAGGACCAGGATGAGTGGATCTGGGAGTTTGGTAAAGTCTGCTCCATCAACAAGAAAAGGAAGATCCCACACTCAATCCTGTTCGTCGAGCATGACGGCGCAAGCAAGACTTACGAGCTCGCCCTCAACGACCTCCCCCAAGACGAGAACAGCAAGGAAATATGTGCTTGGGTGGCTCTTGATGGAGTGTACCCCGAGGACATGACGGCGTACCGAGTCCTCAAGCGGTCCCAAGCAGCCGTGAAGGCTGCTGCCTCTGTGGACCCCAACAACATGCAGGATCCGGTGAAAAAGAGACAGGTGGAGGAGTCCGCGCAGCAGGTGCCTGTGAAGCGTGCGAAGGGAGTTGTGGCTGGGGCTGCGGTGCAGGGCAGCGAGGCAAAGGCAGGGACAAAGGTGGTAGTCACCACGCCTGCTGTGGAGAAAGCCAAGGCGGAGGTTGCCACGGCGGCGGCGGCGCAGGCCAAGGCGGAGGTCGCCACGCCGGCAGCGGCGCAGGCCAAGGCGGAGGTCGCCACGCCGGCAGCGGCGCAGGCCAAGGCGGAGGTCGCCACGCCGGCAGCGGCGCAGGCCAAGGCGGAGGTCGCAACGCCGGCAGCGGCGCAGGCCAAGGCGGAGGTCGCCACGCCGACGGTGCTGTCGGTTGCGCCTGCTAAACTGGAATTCAGCGACGTGGATATGGAGCTCGAGCCGGATTTGAAGGATGCAGAGCGAGAACTGGCCAGGCTAGAAGCCCTCCTAGCAAAACAAAAGGCCCTTGTTCGCGCCCGGCAGCAGGGTACTGCGACTATCGACATCTCGACGGCAACGGGGATGACATCGGTAAGTATACCTTTTTAGTCGTGCCTAAAAATAAGTTGTTTGCATCTTGCATGCATGCCATATTGTTGTTCATGTAATCATGGTAAATTATGTTGGCTGATTAGGTTTTGTTGTTTTTCCCCCTATGATTTCTGAAATTTTGTTCCGCTATAAAAATCGCCATTTATTGATAGCATCTTTTTTCTGCAATTAAGTTTTCCTGAACATGATTGAGTTGACTTCCTTGTATGCCTCTTACTTGCAGGTAAACTGGACCGCCTTCGAAGAACAACGTGGTGGGAGGACTGACACTGACGACGCCGATGACGATGCCATGTCATCGGCGTCGTCAGTTGCATCACCATCCAAGGTTAGCTGCACTGCTTTCATTTGGGGGGGAATTATAGGTGTCATGTTTTTGGCATTTGAAGGTATAGATGTTTATCTGCAAGGGCCTGTTTTTTTCCCCCCTCTTGCATGCATGGAATTGTATCAAAGAGACAACCACAAACAATTGTATGTTGCTTGGTTTGATTTGCCATACACATTTGCTGCATGGATTGTTAGTTAGGTGGTGCTGAGCTCAAGATCCTTGTAGAACGCTTACGTCTATGTCAAGGATCTGATTTCTTTTCCTCTTGCATATATTGTGTCGGTTTGCTTGATTTCTTGCAGGCACCACGAGAGTAAAATGCAAGCGGTCCCACTTTCAAGTCAGCATGTGACGCCCTGTCGAGCGGCCCGCTTCGTTAGCTAGCTGCCATATAGTATTTGATGAAAGGCATTGAATGCCGAAGATGTCATAACGCCATAACAGACTGCATGTGTTGAACAGGCATTGAATGCCGAAGATGTACATAACGCCATAACAGTGTTGAATAGTTGAATCAACGGGTTCTTGCAGCTGTAAACATTAAAATTATTCAAACATTTAATGAAAAAATCATGATTGTTCGTGCTGTTTTGAACAGCGGTTGTTACTGGCACTGCATGCATGTGTCTGCTGCCAGCATATTGCATTATGGGTGTGTTTTTCAGCGCTGTGTTTTCTCACTTTTCTCACTTTTCTCACGTCCTGTTTTTCTCACTTTTCTCACTTTTCTCACGTCCTGATTTTCTCACTTTTCTCACGTTTCACACCTCCCGTTTTTCTCACTTATCTCACGTCCTGTTTTCTTGAGATTTTTCTCACGTTTTTCCCCTTTTTTGACCTTTTTGGGGCAATCTCACCCGGGTGAGAAACGTGTTTTCTCACCCATTCTCACCCCATTCTCACCCTTTTTTCTCACCTTTCTCACCCATTCTCACCCATTTCTCACCCTTTTTCTCACCTTTCTCACCCTTTTTCTCACCATTTCTCACCCATTCTCAAAGCCGAGTTCCTAGTGCAGAGGAAGGTAGGGCTACTGCTAGACAGCTCTGTGATCTCACTGATGGCACCTGGGGGGCTCTGAAGCGTGTGATACTAAACTGTCTTCAGGACCCGGGTCCCTACCTGCAAGGGTATCAGTTCTCAGGGAGGGTCAGCGTCTCAGGCTAGCCAGGGCAAGAACCGTACCCCATCTGGGACACGGTATGGTAGCAGGAGAAGGAAGCAGACCCAGAAGGAGCAGAACCAGGGTGGTGGAGGAGGTCAGCAGGGGAACCAGAATCAGGGGAACCAGTCTGGCAACCGTAACAGCCATCAGCAGGGTAAGGGTGGTGGCCAGGGGCAGAATAACAATCAGGCCTCAGGCAACCAGAACAAGCAGGACAGCAAGGCCCCAGGGGGAGGGTCTGGCAAGAGCAAGTGTTTTGCTTGTGGCAAGGAAGGTCACTGGAAGAGGGATTGCCCAAACAAGAAGAAGGGGCAGTCTGACCAGAAGTGACTAGTGAAGCAGTCCCGTGTACATAGTGAGACACCCTGTGGGGACACAACTTCACATGTAAATAAATCTGGGCAGGGTGCCACCTCTGATCAGCACCAGGGGTGTACTGATGTTCTCATTCCACAAGATTGCATGCATGCTGCAGCACAACAATCCCCTCAACTGTCAACAGGTGGAGGGTCCCCAGACAGGGTTGGCTCTGGGAGCCTAGATGCTCTGCTGGGAGGGTCTGCTGGGTCCTCTGGATCCAAGATGCAGAACACTAGGAACTCGGCTTTGAGAATGGGTGAGAAATCGTGAGAAAAAGGGTGAGAAAGGTGAGAAAAAGGGTGAGAAATGGGTGAGAATGGGTGAGAAAGGTGAGAAAAAAGGGTGAGAATGGGGTGAGAATGGGTGAGAAAACACGTTTCTCACCCGGGTGAGATTGCCCCAAAAAGGTCAAAAAAGGGGAAAAACGTGAGAAAAATCTCAAGAAAACAGGACGTGAGATAAGTGAGAAAAACGGGAGGTGTGAAACGTGAGAAAAGTGAGAAAATCAGGACGTGAGAAAAGTGAGAAAAGTGAGAAAAACAGGACGTGAGAAAAGTGAGAAAAGTGAGAAAACACAGCGCTGAAAAACACACCCATAATGCAATATGCTGGCAGCCATGCACATGCAGGCAGTGCCAGTAACAACCGCTGTTCAAAACAGCACGAACAATCATGATTTTTTCATTAAATGTTTGAATAATTTTAATGTTTACAGCTGCAAGAACGGGTCCGTTGATTCAACTATTCAACACTGTTACGGCGTTATGTACATCTTCGGCATTCAATGCCTGTTCAACACATGCAGTCTGTAATGGCGTTATGACATCTTCGGCATTCAATGCCTTTCATCAAATACTATATGGCAGCTAGCTAACATCGCGGGCCGCTCGACAGGGCGTCACATGCTGACTTTTTATTCTCGTGGTGCCTGCAAGAAATCAAGCAAACCGACACAATATATGCAAGAGGAAAAGAAATCAGATCCTTGACATAGATGTAAGCGTTCTACAATGATCTTGAGCTCATCACCACCTAACAATCCATGCAGCAAATGTGTATGGCAAATCAAACCAAGCAACATACAATTCCACACATCCATGCATGCAAGAGGGGAAAAAAAAACAGGCCCTTGCAGATAAACATCTATACCTTCAAATGCCAAAAACATGACACCTATAATTCCCCCCCAAATGAAAGCAGTGCAGCTAACCTTGGATGGTGATGCAACTGACGACGCCGATGACATGGTATCGTCATCGGCGTCGTCAGTGTCAGTCCTCCCACCACGTTGTTCTTCGAAGGCGGTCCAGTTTACCTGCAAGTAAGAGGCATACAAGGAAGTCAACTAAATCATGTTCAGGAAAACTTAATTGCAGAAAAAAGATGCTATCAATAAATGGCGATTTTTATAGCGGAACAAAATTTCAGAAATCATAGGGGGAAAAACAACAAAACCTAATCAGCCAACATAATTTACCATGATTACATGAACAACAATATGGCATGCATGCAAGATGCAAACAACTTATTTTTAGGCACGACTAAAAAGGTATACTTACCGATGTCATCCCCGTTGCCGTCGAGATGTCCATAGTCGCAGTACCCTGCTGCCGGGCGCGAACAAGGGCCTTTTGTTTTGCTAGGAGGGCTTCTAGCCTGGCCAGTTCTCGCTCTGCATGCCTCCTTCAAATCCGGCTCGAGCTCCATATCCACGTCGCTGAATTCCAGTTTAGCAGGCGCAACCGACAGCACCGTCGGCGTGGCGACCTCCGCCTTGGCCTGCGCCGCTGCCGGCGTGGCGACCTCCGCCTTGGCCTGCGCCGCTGCCGGCGTGGCGACCTCCGCCTTGGCCTGCGCCGCTGCCGGCGTGGCGACCTCCGCCTTGGCCTGCGCCGCTGCCGGCGTGGCGACCTCCGCCTTGGCCTGCGCCGCCGCCGCCGTGGCAACCTCCGCCTTGGCTTTCTCCACAGCAGGCGTGGTGACTACCACCTTTGTCCCTGCCTTTGCCTCGCTGCCCTGCACCGCAGCCCCAGCCACAACTCCCTTCGCACGCTTCACAGGCACCTGCTGCGCGGACTCCTCCACCTGTCTCTTTTTCACCGGATCCTGCATGTTGTTGGGGTCCACAGAGGCAGCAGCCTTCACGGCTGCTTGGGACCGCTTGAGGACTCGGTACGCCGTCATGTCCTCGGGGTACACTCCATCAAGAGCCACCCAAGCACATATTTCCTTGCTGTTCTCGTCTTGGGGGAGGTCGTTGAGGGCGAGCTCGTAAGTCTTGCTTGCGCCGTCATGCTCGACGAACAGGATTGAGTGTGGGATCTTCCTTTTCTTGTTGATGGAGCAGACTTTACCAAACTCCCAGATCCACTCATCCTGGTCCTTCTTAGGGTCCTCTAGGAGAAACCGCACGGCGATGAACATCCCGATTTTCGGCTGGGCATCCTTTCGGATGGTGGCCACGCGGCTGAGCTGCGGCAGAAAGTGACCAAGGCCCAGGTCGAGGGGGGTACCGCGTTCCTTTTTTATTTGGGGCTCCCGTTCCTTCTTGAGTTTCTTTGGCGGCACATCAGCTTTCTTCTCTACTTTGTTTTTCTGCGTCTTTGGAATGAACGGCGCCGCGGCCTCGGCTGCCGGCGCCGCGGCCTCGGCTGCCGGCGCCGCGGCCTCGGCTGCCGGCGCCGCGGCCTCGGCTGCCGGCGCCGCGGCCTTGGCTGCCGGCGCCGCGGCCTTGGCTGCCGGCGCCGCGGCCTTGGCTGCCGGCGCCGCTGCCTTGGCTGCCGGCGCCGCGGCCTTGGCTGCCGGCGCCGCGGCCTTGGCTGCCGGCGCCGCGGTTTCTGCGGCGGGGGGAGCCGACGTGGCCGATGGGGAAGCGGCCACGGCAAGGACAGGGTTCCTTGGTGGCACAGGGGGCGGCGCCATGATATAGACGACCGACTGTTCTGAAGCTGAGGCCGGCTTTGTAGATTGCTCAAGTGCAGCGAGCCTGGCCCGGAGGAGCGCGATTTCCTGCTCCTGGGGCGTCAGGGTGTTCTCGACCTGCGCATGCCACAATTTCGGGGAAACGGACACAACCAACTAGGTACAATAGTTAGAGGACGTGATTTCTTGAGCTATTTGCTCATCTGACATGGGGGCGCTTGAAAATGGCAAAGGCAAAGCGGAGCCCGCCGCCTTAAGGCGGGCGTAACAGGTTGGTGGGGTGCTGGCATGCATAAATAAATGGGGTGGGGTGCTGGCATGCATAAATAAATGGGGTGGGGTGCTGGCATGCATAAATAAATGGGGTGGGGTGCTGGCATGCAAAAATAAATGGGGTGGGGTGCTGGCATGGATTACATGTATTAAAATTTTTTTATAGGCTTGTCAGTCACTGTAGCATTTCTTAACCAGATTTATATAAGGGCGCGTGAATGCCCACGGTTTAAAAAGAACATGGTCACGAGCATGGAGAGTGGAAAGCAACAATCTTTGCGGACGACATACAGTAAGCTAGTAGCCAGAATGCTTTCTTGCCGTAACCTACCTTGGCCGGGGCTTGTGGCTCGAGGTGAGTCTTGTGTTGCTTGGGATTCGCCATCTTGGGCTTTGGCACCCCGACCTTCACCTAAGATCGTGCGAGTGATACGACGATTGTGAGGACAAAGACAAGCAAATCAATTAAAAGAAGGAACTTGACGTCGAAGCTAGCGGCAAGTACACATTTTACTCCAATACTAATGGTGCCGGATCAGAAAATATTGCATGCATGAAGTTCGGTTGCCTTTGCATCGGGAAAAGAAAAGCATTCAGTTCGAATAAGTCCAATGTAGAGCTTAGCTATACCTTTGGCGTGTCCAGGTTGGTTAGGTTGGCCAAGGCACCCCCCTCGTCCGGGTTGCGAACGCCGCGCTTCCCGCTATTTGCCTTGTACTTCGAATTCGACAAGTATCGAGACAGCTCGGCGGCTACAAATTTCCGCGCCGGCTGGAATACCGGAGCCTTGCCCGCCTTCGCGGGGTCCACTTTCTGCAATTCCTCGTACCTCCGCTTTGCTGACTCAAAAACTGAGTTTGCTAATGCCCCCGCACCTGATCGCATATTTTTAGCAGTCTATCGACAACTGCGGCAACTAACACAGCATCTTGTTTAGCTTTTGGGTCCCCAATGTGTTTGTCGCTGTTTTTTTCCTTTTCAACATTTTGTATTTAAGGAGAATTCCATTAGGATTTATTACATGCTGTGGTTCAGTGTGTGTATTAAGTATTACTAACATTGGTATGCATTTGCGCTTGTATGGCTTTGTTTTCCTTAAATCTGCTGCCAGGGGAAGGTTTGACCTACGCCATTCGGGATCGGCTGAAGGAGATGAACCTGAACCCGGAGCTGCACATGGAGAAGACCGTGACAACCACCACTGCCATGGATGGCACAATCAAGACAACAACCAGGAGGCGGGGGTTGCATCCACCCTGCCAGCTCACCTCGCAAGAGAAGGCTGAAGTTATTGGTGAGTGTTTGCTTTTTTCTCCCAACTGTTTTATAGGTATTTGATTCAAGTGCAATTATTTAGTTTCGCAATTTTTCTTTCTCTGGTTGTGGTTCAGTTTTCCTTTCGCACGCGTTTAGGGTCTTCTCACATTTTCAGTGCAATGTGAACAGTGCATATTGCAGTACAGTAAACGTTCGACTTGTCACTCTCCATGTTGCATCAAGACTTGCCACTGACTTACACTTGTGGGGTTTGACTGTTTTTTTTTTTTTGTCTCCCACGCAGCCCTGGAGCGCCGAATGAAGGACAGCCTGCCCGACTGCTTCCCGGGTGATATTGTGGGGCTGCTGGCCAATGGCAAGCCAGAGAGAAAGGCCAAGACTCATGACAAGCTAGAATTGTTTTCGAAGCGCTTACCTGTTTTGCTTAGAGGCCGCCTGCACGCAGACGCAAGAGCTGCCTTTTTGGAAACGTCTGCAGCATGGGACTCAATCTTTAGCGGTAGGGTCTTCACTCAGTACGAACTGGACGAGGTAGGTAGGGCTATGTTGAGGTCAATTGTTGCACTTGAGCGTGTTCTGCCCGCATCCGAAATGTCCAGGTCGGTTCACGCAGCGACACATTTGGCGGGGCAGATTTCAAATGTCGGTCTCCCTGACGGTAGGTCCATGGCGTGGGGTGAGAGATGCATGAACACAGCGGTTTCTGGCCACATGTCTGCACTCAATGTTGAGCACTCCATGGGCCAGTCCTTCGTCAACTTCGAGGTGCTGACGCTGCTATCCTACTTCCAGCATCGAGCCACCGGAGTAAGTTGTTTCTTATTTGAAGGTCTTTACTTCTTTCTTGTGTGTGTACATGATGTATAGCACCTTGAGTTTGTAATTCTGCATTTACATGAAGCAATGATGGCTCATTTCATTCAGCATGGAAACTCTCCTTGTGTAAAACCTTGATGTTTCTACTCACTCTCATTTTCAAGGAAAGTGCTCTTTAAATTGAATGCCTTCTGTATTTTTGCTTGGTGTGCTTATCATGTTTTTTTCCAATGCAGGTAAAGACCAAGCACTATGTGTGGGACCTTCTCACCAATGATCCGTCGCGCACCATCGAGCTGGGCAAGCGCTCGGTGAAAGACGGGTACCGGTTTTCTGAGGACGAGATGACGGCGGCAAGGGATTTGCTGGTAGAAGATGCCCTTCCCAAGGCTGATTACAGCGACCCTGCGAATGGCGACGAGGCCTACTGGTGAGCCTTGTTTTTTGCAAATGCTACTTACGCCGTCTGCTTTGGTTATTTTAATTCAGTCCTATTGAAAGGCGCCTTGGGATTAGCCATGCAATCATGTTTTACTGTCACAAAGCCAGCCCTAGTAATTAATATCTAGTTTGTTTGGTTTTACCCATCCGGGTGCCATGATCTTGCCGCCAGTAAAAGCGTCCTGTGTTGTATCTGTTTTTTTTTTTTAATAACCAATACTTAATAATAATACTCTTTGCTGGGTTATCGGTGTGCGTTTGTTTGAATGCAGGCGAGATCGCTGTGCTGACACAACGTTCAACGTGCTGGCATGGGCATCATTAAACCTGACGCCGCTTGTGCCGCAAGTCATTGTAGCGGCGTGTGGGGGCGTGAAGCGCTACGCGGATTCTTTCCACAAAGTCAGGATCCACGGGTTCAACTACCGCACGGAGGCTGCGGACCAATCCCAGGGAAAGCGGCACAAGAATGCGGGAGTTGCGGTGCATGGCCCGGGCGGTGTAGACTTTGGTTTGATCACACACATTCTGAAGGCCAGGTTAGAGTACCCACGAGGTGGCTGGGAATGGCAGCTGTTGTTGAAGGTGGAGCTTTTTGATCGCCTTCATGTCGCTCACCTGCCCCAGGAGAGGTTGGTGGTCATCAGCAGCGCAAAGGCCCCCAGGTCGTCGTGCCTTGTGTTGCCAGGTGCAGTGAGCTCAGTTGGGTATGTCGTCGATGAATGCTATGCTCCCGAAATGGTGGTAATCCCTGCCAAACTGCCATGGAGCATGGCACACCAGGCGCAATCTGCCCTCAGTAACCATGTGTATCACAGCGTGGCAGCAGATTTCCCCACCATGCCGCAGTTTGAAGTGATTGAGGAGGGTGAGCCGATGCCACCGCCTGGTGGCAAGAAGAAAGGCAAGAAGAAGGGGTCCAAGAAGAAGAAGAAGGTGGCAGCGGCAGACGTAGGTGATGGCGACGTGGTGCGCCGCGCTGGCAAGGCACCTGCTCGAGGGCGCAGCCGCAAGCGTGGTGCTCCCACAGATGCTGGACCTAGCCAGCCCACCGTTGTAATTGCGGAGGTCCCTATGGCAAAGAGGGCCAGTGGAAGGCAGCGTAAAGCTGTGAACTATTGCGACACTAGTGGGGATGACACTATGTCATCAGAAGATGATGTTGATGCAAGCAACCCCTCGGACAGCAGTTCTGAAGAAGATGACTATTGATTTAATTTGGGCATGACAGCATTGTTTATGGAATGATGTGCTGTTTTATATTGTATGAACCCTATATTGCACCTTTGTGGTGCACCCTATATTGCATATCAAAGTGGTTGAGTTTTTTTTCACGTTAAGGACTTAATGAAATAAAGCTAATGATTTTTCTCGTGTTACACTCTTGGTGAGAAATTTCTCACCACGTTGACTTGTGATTTTTCTCGTGTTAGTGATTTTTCTCGTGTTGGTGAGAAACTTCTCAATTTTCTCAATTTTCTCAATCTTTCTGTCTTTTTCTCACCCATTCTCACCTTTTTTCTCACTTTAGGGTTTTTTCTCACCCCAATCTCACCAAAACGCCCTTTTTCTCACCAGAATCTCACCCTGGTGAGATTTCTTGCCTAGCGTTTGCGGAAAAAAATTGAGATTTTTCTCAATTTTCTCAAAAAATTCTCACAAAAGGTGAGAAAATTGAGGGTTTTGAGAACTTTCTCAGAAATTGAGTTCCTAGTGAAGGTGGATGTTGCGTCCTCACACGCAGGGCCCGTCCAGGCGTCTTCCCAGGTGCGTAATCTGGCTAGGCAATTGAGCTACACGGATGCTGGACGCAGGCTGCACAATATCTTTGGTCACACAGCCATGGCTGAGATGTTTGGTTGGAAGATTGGAGATGAGCCACTGAGGGAAGCATGCAGGGCTGCAGCTGAGCAATGTGCTTGTAAGGAGAATGCTGCCAAGAAGCCAAGGTCCCATGCTAGGGAGCCTGCCAGGGAGAAGGGGGACATCCAGGTAGACGTCCAGCATATCAGGGGCTTATACATTTTGGTGGCAGTGGACAGATTTAGCAGGTACAGGCTGCTCCAGATTCTGCCAGATATGAAGGGGAACACCCTGCTGCTGGGCTTGCAGACTCTCTTACCAGGCTTTGGGGTGTACAAGACAGTACAGGCTGATATTCAGTTTGAGTGCCTACTGTCACAGCAGGAGCAACTGCCATGCAAGCTGCTGGTCACGCCCAGGGAGAGCCATGGACAGCAAGGTGCTGTGGAGAGATCCATCAGGGAGGTCAAGACCGTAGTGCTGGCAGAACCTAAGGTGCCACTGGTAGCATCTGCTTTGGAGAGGGCAGCGTGGACCAGGCAGGTGGAAGAACAGCTGAACCTCAGAATAAACTACTATTATGACGGGGTGGCTGTCAATCCTGTAGCACTGCAGTTTGGGATGCTAGCCCAGGAAGTGGTCCAGGCTTGCTTGAGGAAAGCAGACAGGGTGTTTGCTCAGTTGAGACGCAAGGATAGGGGCTGGAATGTGCTGAGGCCTCAGGTGGGGCTGAAGGTCAGAATGTGGAAGGAGCCATCAATGCAGGGCAAGAGGGGCAAGTGGCAGAACGGGGTGGTGACCTGTGTGGAAGATGCCAATCGTTCCTGCCTTGTGGCCTTGGAGAGTAATCCCAGGCATGTTTACAGGTTGAGCTGGGCCAACGTCAAGGAACGCAAGCCACATGCAATCTGGCCTGCAGACGGGCCTGGACCCCAGTGTTGGCTGGAGGGCCAGGTTAAGGACCAAGTAGTTGATGTGCCTGTCACTGACGTGGGAGTTGGCTATCCCTCTGATGATGATGAGGTGCAGGAGGCAACTGCATCACCTGTGGTGGAGCCAACGGGGGCTGGGCCTGCACCAGGGTCCAAGAGGCCACTCATGGCAGACATTGTCCGGTCGCTCATGTTCAACAAGCACAAGGATCCCAAGGTATCTAAGTTGACTGAATGGGGTTCTTGCTGGGCTGCTACCCTAGAAGTGGATACTAACTCAGAGGTGTCTATCATCAGGGTGGAGGATGCTCAGGGCCTGAAGGTGAATAAGGCTGGCTGCAGGGCAGTGAGTGACTTTACGGGCACTGTAACAATGAAGATCCTAGGGGAAGTGACTGTGCCTATCCTGGGTGTCCCCACTGCGTTCTGTGTGGTGGAAGGGTACCAGGGGCCTGCCATTTTGGGCCAGAATTTCTTGTGCATGCCAGGAGTGACTCTGTCAGCAGATGAGCTTGCACTAGAAGGTCACGGCAGTTTGCCCCTCCAGAGATATCACTACTCCAAGGGTCTAGCTGTGGCAGTCAAGGCTGTGAAGGGGCAGCAGAGTGTGGGGCCTGAAGGCAAGGAGCCCATTGCTGAGGACTTGTTGATCATCCCAACCACCCTAGATCCACGGGACTTGGGGGTGCACAAGTACCAGATTGCTGGTCACAGTCCTATTTCCTGGCACCAGTTGGTAGAGTTGATGCAAAGCCCCAAGATGGCTAAGGCATGGATTCTAGGGTTTGTCTCCAGTGGGCATGACTGGATAGTGTCTAACTGTGCTGAGCCTGTGGATGAGTTGCCCAGGGAGCATCAGTTGCTAAGGCTCTTGTTTGTGCTCAAGCTGAAGGAGATAGACGGTGTGCAGGTGCCACATGTGAGGCCAGTTGTGACTGAGTACCATGGCACGGGGGAGCTGACAGATGAGGAGTTGTATACGCCTGGGATGCTGCATGATACCTGGAGGATTGTTCTGTGTATATATCTGTCTTTCCTGGTCAAGGGCATTGCGTACAGCTCTGTGCTGATTGATTTCAAGAGGGCTTTTCTCAAGGGTGATGTGGAGCAGGCCAAGGAGACGTGGCGTGATATCCCTCCCTTCTTTGTAACAGTGCCCAAGGTGTGGAGAGCAGAGATCAAGTCAAAATATCTCAGAATACTCAAGGGTTTGGAGGGACTTAGGTCCAGCCCTATCATCTGGAGAAAGAGCCTGGAAAAGTTTCTGAAAACTCACTGTGGCTTTACTGTGTCTCCAGTTGATCCTTGCTTGTTCCAGAGTACTCATGAAGGGTTGCCTGTGTTTGCATCTCTGCATGGAGATGACCTGCACCTTCTAGGGCCTCCTGAGTGGGTGGATTCAGTACTGTCCAAGATCCAGAAGAGGTTTGAGTTAGGAAAGGTCCAGCACATGAAGCAGGATGAGCCCATGGTGTTTTGTGGAATGCAGGCCACGCTGATCAAGAGGGCAGGTACATGGTTTATCAAGATGGAGGGTGGCAACAACTATCCTCAGCAGATCATTGATGCCCTCCAGCAGCCCATTACCCAGGCCAGGTGTGCCACAATCAGGGGAATGTTGGCATGGCTAGCTAGCATTTGTGCCCCAGATTTGTTGGTGCTGAGTAGGCTCACAGATGCTCAGCTGGTTGAGGTAGGGGCAGAGCAGGTGGTTGAGTCTGTCAGGAGCTCACCTCCACTCATACTGGCAGCTGTGGACTTGTACAAACCACTCAACATGGTGCTTTTTGTGGACAGTTCCATGGACAGCAGGAAGGTGACGGATGTCAGGGGTAGGGCAGCAGCACTCATTACACTACAACAGGAGCACACTTCTCTGGTCAGCTGGTACAGTAGGTTACAGAACAGGGTGACGCCCAGCAGTGACATTGCTGAGTGCAGGGCAATATGTGAGGGGCTACACACTGCTCTTTACCTCAGGGAGTTATTCTACCAGCTCTGTCAGGTAGCTTCCTGTAGCTTGCAGCTGCATACACTGGTCAAGACAGACAGCATGGGCATGGTGCAGTTTGTGCACAGACAGCTCGCCAGGAGCAGAGATCTTGATTATTTGTTGCTGAAGGAGATGTCTTACCTTGCTCATCTTGAACATGTGCCTGGTGTTGACAACCCAGCAGACGCCCTCACCAAGCTGGAGAGCAAGGCTGAGCTGCAATACCCTGTGCTCAAAGGGCTCATGTACCCCTTTTCTGGTGGGACTTGAAGTCCAGCCTTTGCCAGTTGGTGGCTGACCAGTGCTGTTGTCCCCAGGGGGGAGGGCAACAGGTAGCCTACCTGTCACCAAGCAGGTAGAAGGCTCAACAGGAGCAATTAGCTCTTCCTGTAAAGGATTAGCACAGTGGGATGCCTTTGGCCTCGGGCAGTTAGGCCATGACAGGGCAGACCATGTTGAGAGTTCTTCCAGGTTGTTTGTATATATCTCTCTTGTTTAGTTTTCTTTAGCTGTGAATAAGTGACAACCTTGGATATTATGGTGTTGTAACCTGACAGTTGGACCTTGCTGGTGCAGGCTGGTCCACTGGGAACACTCAGCATTGGTTTTGGTGGATATTCTATAATAAAACATAATCATGTTGTATGCCAATCTCTCTTGTTGTCTGTCATGTGACCAGGTTAAGTTTAACCTGGGGATTCTGGGGTAGGGTTCGATTCCCTAGTTGAGCCACAGCCTGGTATGTATGACTCCTGGGCTTTAACACCCCGTGATGACATGGGCTCCCCATCAAGCAGTGGCACAGTGGTGTTGAAGTGGTTTCCATTGGTGAACATTTGGATGGATGATGCCTGGAACGCTCGGGGCGGGCGCCATGAAACGGGCGCCAGTGATAACTGGGAAGACCAGGAACTCACTGTAATACGTTTCCTGTAGTCAGGGCCTCTCATTCAGATATCCAGGATATGTTGCCTAAGGAATATTCAATATCCTCCTTTAAGCCCAAGCCAAGGTACAGTTGCAAAAGAAAGGGTTGGGGATGACCTGCAGGTCAAGTTAATGATCAGCTGGCAGGGTTGAACCATAGATCCCTAAGAAGGATACCATTAAGGTGGCAAAAGGGGTGCTCATGAGGCTTATTATAAGTCCAGGGTAACCAGGTGTCCATTTCACAAGGCAGCAAGGAATGGGTTGGTCATGGTGTGAAGCTTGCAGCTCCAAAACAAGAAAGGGTTGGAGTTAGCATATTGGTGATGCAATATGCTAAGCATATCATACCTGAAGTGGCCTTTCCAACGCCGTGCTAAACGCCTCATTTGGACAAGGAACTTGAGAGTTATCAAGTCCCGAAGTAATGCCGCCGGACGCTACAGCAGTACCAGGACTAAGGACACGTGAGGGACAGGGCACGTGGCAGTGTTGGGTGAACCATCACACGTTACGTGTCACAGGACCGACTGTCACTAGGAGGTACTGTGGTCAATATTGGTTGATGGTACCAAGAATGTCACAGGACTTCAGGACTGGCAGTCCTGCAGGCCTGGGATGGACGGGTACTTGTCATGACGGATAAATCCAGAGCGTTACTGTCATTCATGGAAGGACAGACGTCCTGGATTGATGCAACCAAGGAAATTGACAGTGGCGGACCTGCCAAGGCGTGCAAGGCCTGGCAGCAATGGTGAGACCTAGAAAGGCTCGGACACAGCAGTGGCCAAGCGTCTTTTCCCAACACCGTCCGTGGGTGCTGCCGCCTCAGGCTAGTGACCACAGGGTAGTGAGGCAACTGTGGTAAAGGTTAAAAGCCGCTGGTTGAAACCATGGCTCCATTCATCACATCTTGGGAAGACCAGAAACTCACTGATCCGCGTTCATCTAAATGTATCCTTGCAGACCTGTGCCAGCTCCAGTATTCCACCAGTCACAGGCTGCTGCTCCTCTGATCTACGTGGACCACAGTCACGTGATAATCAGGCTAAGCCTGTGCAGGCCCGGCCTGCCACGTGTCCTGTCCACTATACCAGAGGACTGCACCCAAGTCGGCCACGGCTGGCTAGGACTTCGGGACTTGATATCTTTCTTGTCCCTTGTCTGTTTCAGGCGGTCAGCACGGCGTTGGAAAGGTCTTTCCAAACTGCATCCACTTAGCATATTGGTTGCCCAAAATGCTAACTCCAACCCTTTCTTCTTTTGGAGCTGGACCAGCTTGAAACAAGCCTAACCTTGCTTGTGCTCACTCAGCCACAGACCGCTTGGTCCCTTGGGGTTGATCAGACCTGATAGGGCCCAGGGTCCTGCCTCCTTTTGGGAAACAACATATACGCCCTTGGACCAGGCTAGGTGTACTGGCCAGTGAATCAGAGGTCACCCCAGGTTATCCCCTGACCCCTTGGTCAGCTCCCAACCTTTCCTTGGGAACTTGGTGTTAGATTAAAGTCAAGGCACATTACCTAGTCCAATGGCTGGGATTAAAGGATGCCAAGAACGTATTATTGTGAGTTCCTGATCTTTCACAGTTATCACAGGCGCCCGTTCTTATGGCGCCCGCCTTGGCCAGCCTTTCCCTTTTATGCTCAAAGAGACTCAGGTAGCACCTATACAAATACTGCCTTATTGGGGAGCCCATGTCTTCACTGGGTGTTAAGCCCAGGAATCACTCATGCCAGGCTGTGGCTCTGCTGGGGAATTGAACCCCACCCCAACCTCCAGGTTTATAGGTGACCTGGAACTTTACACAAGAGAAACATTACAACCATGAGAACAACATGAGAATGACATGACATGATTATGTTTTATTCAAGCATTATATAACCCAGAATGTGGCTCCCTGGCAACCATGTTCCACATGGTCACACAACCAGGTTCTTTATTAGCAACAGGTTGGAAACAAGCACTAGAAAACATATATACAGCAACCTGTAAGAACCAGCATTCGGGTTGCCCTTGCATGGCCTAACTGTTTGAGGCCAAAGGCGTCGACTTAAGTCCTGGCGACTCTTCTGAACCCCATGGGGAGGGCCAGGCATGATTCTCAGCTGGTAGGAGTGACATTCCACACCAACTCCTGTCCAGGAGGGTGTACCTAACCCTGAAGGACCGGCTGTCAACCAGTAAGCACCAGTCACCACTTGGTACTTTGGTCAAGCAGCCCACTGGGGACACCCAAGCTGAAGCAAGGCCTGGTCTCTATGGCCGCCCGTGTAAGGGGTCCATGAGCCCACGGAGCAGGGGGTACTGCCTCTCCGCCTTCTCCTCCAGCTTGGTGAGGGCATCTGCAGGGTTGTCCACACCAGGCACATGTTCAATGTGAGCTAGGTAGGACATCTCCTTGAGCAACAAGTAGTCAAGGTCCCTGCTCCTGGCCAGCTGCCTGTGCACAAATTGCACCATGCCCATGCTATCAGTCCTCACCAGTGTGTGCAGCTGCAACCTACAGGAAGCCACTTGACATAGCTGGTAGAAGAGCTCCCTCAAGTAAAGAGCAGTATGCAGCCCTTCACAGATTGCCCTGCACTCAGCAATATCACTGCTGGGTGTAACCCTGTTCTGCAACCGACTGTACCAGGTAACAAGTGAGGTGTGATCTTGCTCCAGGGTAACTAATGCTGCTGCCCTGCCCCTGACCTCTGTGACCTTCCTATTATCCATAGAACTGTCCACATAGAGAACCATGTCAAGGGGCTTGTACAAATCCACAGGACCCAGTATGAGAGGGGGAGACATCATGACAGCCTGCACCACACTCTCAGCACCCACCTCAACCAGCTGGGAATCAGTAAGTCGACTCAGAACCAGCAAGTCAGGGGCACATATACTTGCAAGCCATGCCAGCATGCCCCTGATGGTAGCACACCTAGCCTGCGTGATGGGCTCCTGCAATGCATCTACAATCTGCTGTGGGTAGTCCTTACCACCCTCCATCCTGATGAACCACGAGCCCTTGGCTTGGAACAACGTAGCCTGCATGCCACAGAAGACCATAGGCTCATTCTCCACCATGTGCTGTATCTTACCCAGCTCAAACCGCTTCTGGATCTTAGCCAAGACAGCCTCAACCCAGTCTGGTGGACCTATGAGATGCAGGTCATCACCATGCAGTGAGGCAAAGACAGGAAGGCCATTGTGGGACCCTTGGAACAAACAGGGATCCACTGGAGACACAGAAAACCCACAAGTATTCTTCAAGAATTTCTCTAGGCTCTTTCTCCAGATAATGGGACTGGACCTGAGACCTTCCAACCCTTTCAGAATTCTCAGGTACCTGGCCTTTATCTCTGCTCTCCATACAGCAGGTACAGTCACAAAGAAAGGAGGGATATCTCTCCAAGTCTGCCTAGCCTGATCTTGGTCACCCTTGAGAAAAGCCCTCTTGAAATCAATCAGCACAGAGCTATAGGGCACACCCTTAACCAGAAAAGACAGAAATATACACAGCAGAATCCTCCACGTGTCATGCAGCATCCCTGGAGTATAGAGCTCCTCATCTAACAACTGGCCAGTGCCATGATACTCGGTTACAACTGGTCTGACATGTGGCACCTGGACACCATCTACCTCCTTGAGCTTGAGGACAAACATCAATCTGAGCAGCTGGTGAACTTCTGGCAGCTCATCCACAGGTTCTGCACAGTTGGAAACTATCCACTCATGCCCAGAAGCAACAAAGCCAAGAGTCCATGCCTTAGCCATCTTGGGGCTCTGCATCATCTCGACTAGCTGGCGCCAGGGAATAGGACTGTGAGCAGCTATCTGGTACCTGTTTACCCCTAACTGCCGTGGATCAAAGGTGGTTGGGATTATCAACAGGTCCTCAGCTATGGGCTCCTGACCTTGAGGACCCTCAGCTGGCTGACTCCTAACAGCCTTACCGCCACTGCAAGACCCTGGGAATAGTGATATCTTTCAAGGGGGAGGCTGCCCCTGCCTTCTAGTGCCAACTCATCAGAGGTCAAAGTAACCCCTGGCATGCACAAGAAGTTCTGACCCAGAATGGCAGGCCCCTGATAGCCCTCTACCACACAGAACGTGGTGGGCACCCCTAAGATAGGCACACTCACTTCCCCAAGGATCTTCATGGACACCTTTCCTGAGAAATCAGACACAGCAAGGCAACTGGGATGGGACATCTGTAAGCCTACAGCATCCTCTTCCCTGATGACAGACACCTGTGAGTTGGTATCTACCTCCATTGTAGCTGCCCAGCACGACCCCCACCCCGTGAGCTTGGATACCTTGGGATCATGTTTGCTGCGCATGAGTGCTCGGATGACGTCCGCCATGAGAGGCCCCCGGGCCTTAGGTGGCTGCCCCGTCCCCTCTGGCCTTGTGACAGTTGCTTCAGCAGCCTCCTCCTGCTCGTCATCTTCCAGCAGGGACAGACCATCATCCACCACCAGAGGATTGTTAGCTGCTGCTGCCTGGCTCTGGCCTGGCTCCTCAACCCAGCTGGGAGGGCCTGGCCCGTCTGCAGGCCAGATTGCATGTGGCCTTCTTCCTTGACATGAGCCCAGGACAACCTGTACACGTGCCTTGGATCCTTTTCCAAAGCCACCAGGCAAGATCTGTTAGCTTCCTCCACACGAGTGACAACCCCATCCTGCCACTTCCCCCGCTTGCCTGGAATAGATGGTTCCTTCCACATCCTGACCTTCAGCCCCACCTGAGGCCTCAGCACATTCCAGTTCTTGTCCTTACGTCTCAGCTGGGCAAATAACCTATCTGCCTTCCTAAGACTGGCCTGCACCACGTTCTCAGGCAACAAGCTATACTGCAGGGCCAGGGGAGAGACAGCCACACCATCAAAGTAATAGTTAACCCTGTGGTTCAGCTGCTCTTCTATCCCCTTACACCAGGCTGCCCTCTCTAAGGCAGATGCCACAAGTGGCACTGACTCTGCTGCTAGCACCACTGTCTTCACTTCACGTATGGATCTCTCTACAGCCCCTTGCTGCCCATGACTCTCCCTGGGGACTACTACCAGCTTACAAGGCAGCTGGTCCTGATGCTTGAGCAAACAGTCAAACTGCAAGTCTGCCTGCACACTCTTGCACACCCCAAAGCCTGGGATCAGGGCCTTCATACCCAACAACAAGTGGTGCTCCTGCATACCAGGCAGAACGTCTATCAGCCTGTATCTGCTGAACCTGTCCACCCCCACCAATATATACAAGCCCCTGATATGCTGGATATCCATCTGGATGTCGCCACGCTCCCTAGCAGGCTCCCTAGCATGGGACTGAGGTGGGTGAACAGCATTCTCCTGGCAACCACAGTTCTCAGCAGCAGCCTGGCAAGCCTCCCACAAAGGCTCCCTACCTAGCTTCCAAGCAAACATTGCTGCCTGCCCAGAATGCCCAAACATGTGATGCAATCTATGGCCAGCCTCAG
Organism: Mesostigma viride; assembly: GCA_009746045.1. Lineage (NCBI taxonomy): Eukaryota > Viridiplantae > Streptophyta > Mesostigmatophyceae > Mesostigmatales > Mesostigmataceae > Mesostigma > Mesostigma viride. The sequence goes on along the minus strand of RPFO01000199.1, from coordinate 1,114,288 downwards.
CATAGCTCAGCACTCTCTCAGTACTGACCTGGCGAGACGTCTGAACCGTGTGTGGGGACACATGATCCACTCCTGAGGTTCCAGGGCTTCCCTGCAGGCCGTCCTGACGCCCCAAGTCAGGCCCTGCACCCTGGACCGCTCCAGGCCCTTCCAGCAAGGTCCCTTGGCCCTCCAGGCCAGCACCTGCTGGAGACCCACCACCTGCATGAGGCATAGGGAATTCAGCTGCAGCATTGTTATTGCAATCCAGTGGAAGAACAACATCTTTACACCCTTGGTGCTGCACAAGGGGCACACCCCCGTCCTTATGTACATCCAGCACACCTTCCCCAAGGGGTGATTGACTATTTACAGGGGATGATGTAGCTAGTCACTGCTGCCCAGACTGGCCTCCTGCCCCAGCAGGCTTGGCCTTCCTGTCAGGACACTCACGACGCCAGTGACCTTCCTTGCCACACACAAAACATGCTCCACCCTTCTTCCCAGACCCAGCCCCACCCTTGCCAGGCTTCCCCTGGCCTCCCTGAGGCTGCCCACCCTGCTTGCCCTGGTTGCCTTGAGCTTGGCCCTTGCCTTGCCCTTGGCCACCCTTACCCTGCTGACCACCAGCTTGCTGGCCCCCAACCCCTCCTTGGGGACCTGCACCCTTGCCACCCTGAGCCCCTGCCTCTGGCGCCTGAAGCGCTTACGCTTGTTGGGCCTTGCCCCATCACGGGCTGGGTACCCGGGGACATCACCTTGGCCCTGCACAGCGGAGGTGGCATTGCTGCCATGGGACTGGATAGCCTTGCAGGCAGGTTCTGGCTTCCTTATGCTGAGGATTACAAGCTCCAGAGCACGCAAGGAGCCATCAGTCTGGTTAAGAAACATGCGGGCACCGTTCCTCCCATCCACACTCAAACCCATACGGTCCAGGAAATAGTCTGCCAAGGCCCTATCTGTGACCAGGAAGCCATACTTGGCCCCCTTGTCCCTGATACGGTTGAGCCTAGCCCATTCCTCTGCCACAGGGCCCACTATCTCAAAGGTGTCATACTGATGCTTGTAGTAGTTGGTGAGGTTGAGAACCTTGTCAGAGAACTCTCCCTCAACCCTTCCAGGAACTGTGCCCAGGTTAGCTTATCCTTGACAGCAGTCCTAGCCTTCTCCCTGACACGCTCTGACGAGTCCCTGTTGCACGTGGACGAGTGAAACACTTGCACTAGGTTGACAGTGGGGTCCACGGAGAACACAACAAGCTCCATGTCCTCTAGCCACTTGTCCAAAGCTTCCTGTGCTAGTGGTGGGTTAAGAGGCTTTTGTCCATTCATAACAGTGACAGCACTCATGTGAGGTCTCGACCCTGGCAGCGCCTTCACTGGCTCCACCACAGCGGGTGTCACAACAACAGCACCACTTGGTCCAGCAGGCACAGGGGAGAGCACATCCACATGAGGCCTCTTACCATTGCCGTCAGCAGAGGGGTCCCTCTTACGCTTCTCCACGGCAGGTTGCCCATTCGCCACCGTTATTGCATCAGATGCCCCCAGCGCCCGCGCCTTGCGCGCCTCCTCCACCGAGTCTTCGTGTCGCCTCTTGCTCCCTGGTCGCTTTCCCCCATCGCCGTCGCTGGCTGGGATCGCCTCTCCCACCAGCGCCTCCTTGCCCTTCCCAGGCTCCTGGCTCTCCCAGCCGGTGCCCCCTCCTCGCCCTTGTCGCCGTCGCCCGGTTTGCCACGAGGCATTATATACAAGTGGGGACACAACAATAAAGGCGAAGGAAAAAGGAAGAACTGACTCAAGCACTGGCGTCGCTGGGGGATGCCGTGGGCACCGTCCCAGCTACTGACTCAGCACCTGCTTGGTTCGCTGCCTCCAGCTCTCGCTCTTGAGCAGTGGCTGCGATGGGCGTCTCTGGCCGCTCCTCGTCGCTGCCAGCGGCGTCCTCCCCGTCGGCGTAGGGTCCAAACACTCTGCTAACGGGTCGCCCGTCTGCAGACTTCTCCACTGGGATCCGGGGCTCGCTCCCACTCGAGCGATCCCACTCAAGGTTCCTCACCCACCGCGTTCCACCACCCCGCTTGTCGTTGCAAGCCCCACGACCACCGTAGTCGTGTTCGGGCTCTTGCGGGACGTGCAGCTCAGCACGACGTCGTGCAGCGTACCCTTCTGTGGTACCGTCGCCTTGATCTATCTGCTGAGATGAACGTTCGATGATCCCCTCTGGCTGATCAACGAATTGGTAATGGAAGTCTTCTGGCGTTACCTCCCGACCCGTGATGACCTCGACCACTGGATCGTGTGCGTCTGGTTCCGCCGCCCGCGGTGTGTCGAGTGTTGACCAAATCCCAAATGGTCGTGTGGTTATCACCCACCGGTCTGCGTTACCCCGTGACTCCTGCAAAAGAATGTTCACGAGGTGTTCGCACGTTTGTGAAACCACCTCTGCCGACGACCAGGGGTTGTCGACTTCGCGCGCCTGCGCTTGCCTGATCACGTCCGGGACTTCAACTCCCGCGCCCAGCACAGACGTTGCCACCTGATGGTTGAACAGTCGCGCTGCTCCCAGTCCAATGGCCACGATCTGGCCCAGTGCCTCCCGCGCCAAATCCAGCTGCGACACGGTCACGTGCCCGCCCTGGTGAGCCACCTCCAGACCGTAAATGGTCGAGGACAGCTCGTCCCGTATTGACACAAACTTTTCGACGGCCTCTCGCGACAATTCGCCGGGAGCTGTCGAAGCCTCAATCTGCATCACAATGGGGTCGCTCGCCGCCGGCCCTGCTGCAGTTCCGCAAACTGCTACCCAACCTTTCTTCGCCAGCCCCCTTGCCAGGTACGCCGCCTGGACGAAGGTTGATGCGGTGCTCGGATGAGCGTAGGGATGAAAAGGTCGTGATCGCTCCGGGGCTCCTACCCGAAGCTGCGGCTGCGAGCTCTGGCTTTGCGAAGGCTCAATGGCCTGTTCCCTCGGCACGTTGGACATGAAGAAGTAAGGAGACAATAATACGAGTTAGAAAGAGCTCCCAACGTATGTGAGCTCTTGATCTTTCACAGCGCGTCTTAGCCAATGTTGCAAGGCAGCAACCTTAAATCTGTTCACCAGGCCACGACCACAATGGGCACTTCCACGACCAAGGTGGCACCCACGGTTCGTGCTTTCCGAGATAGCTGGTCATCCCCCATGACCAAGCTATATCCTTTGCGTTGTTCCTCGTTCCCATCGGCGTGACGAGGCACGTGCAGGCGTGCAAGCAAATCCTCAACGTCCACTGGCATCAGTGCAGAGCCAGGACGAACTGGATTTGCCTAGACTCTGCAACCTAGGAAGTACAGGACCTGTCACAAGCCTGCAAGGCCTAGTATCCTTGCAGACCTGTGCCAGCTCCAGTATTCCACCAGTCACAGGCTGCTGCTCCTCTGATCTACGTGGACCACAGTCACGTGATAATCAGGCTAAGCCTGTGCAGGCCCGGCCTGCCACGTGTCCTGTCCACTATACCAGAGGACTGCACCCAAGTCGGCCACGGCTGGCTAGGACTTCGGGACTTGATATCTTTCTTGTCCCTTGTCTGTTTCAGGCGGTCAGCACGGCGTTGGAAAGGTCTTTCCAAACTGCATCCACTTAGCATATTGGTTGCCCAAAATGCTAACTCCTCTAAGGCAGTGTCCAGCCCCAGATTGCCATGCCACCTGAGCTTGGCTACCTTGGGCTGCTTCTTGGCTCTTTGGAGAGCCCCAATTAATCCAGCCAAACTTGTCCCCCTGGGCTTGGTTAAAGCCTTGGGCTTGACAGTTGACTCCCCAGCTGTTGACCTTGCAGCCTGTTCAACAGGTACCTCTGCAACCTGGCCAGGGCTGACAGATTCCCCTGCAACAGATGTGGTCGTTGCGTCAGTGATGTCACTTGGGACCTGAAAATCCTGCAGATCCTGTGAGCCTTGTGCCTGACTGCCCTCATTCATCAGGTTAGGCTTGACATATGACCAACTCAGCCGGTGTACATGCTTTGGTTCGTCCTCCATGCTGACCAAGCATGCGTGGCTAGCTTCATCAACCTGGGTAACCACCCCAGGACTCCAGCTACCACGTTTGCCATAAAGGCTAGGTTCCTTCCAAGCTAGGACCTTCTGACCCACTTGTGGCTCCAGCATCTTCCAACCCCGGTCCTTCTCCCTCAGCTTGGCAAAGGTGACATGTGCAGCATGTTTCCAGCCCTCCAGCACATGTGGTGGGCACAGGCCATGATATAGACCCATTGGGCTGACAGCAACTCCATCATAGTAGAAATTGACCCTGCTGTTCAGCTGCTGCTCCACGTTCCTCAGCCATGCACTCCTGACAAGTGCAGGTGCAGACAAGGGTACCCAGTCTTCAGAGATGATCAATTTCTTGACCTCCTGGATTGCCCTCTCGATAGCACCCTGCTGCCCATGAGCCTCCCTAGGTGTAACCAGCAACTCAGGAAGGGTGGGATCACCCTTGAGATGCTGAAACTGCATGTCCACCTGGATCCTTGTGGTAGGAAACTTGGCTCTTACATTCTGCAGGGCAGCCAGCAAGTACCTGTTCTTCATAGAAGGTAAATGCTCCAGCACCTTGTATTTTGTGTACCTGTCCACGCACACCAACAGTTGCATGCCCCTGATGTGTTGGATATCACATGCACTGCAGATCACCAATGCTCTGAGGTAGAGCTTTGGCATGTGACTTCCTGGGCTTGTTGGAGGACAACTGGCACTTACACCGTGAGGCAGCTTGCTGACACGCCTTGAGAAGGGGTGCCCTGCCCATACGGAAGGCAAAGTTGTTTGACAGAGAAGTGGCATGCCCAAACATGTTGTGGATTCGGGCACCCAACTCCTGGTACACAGAGGAAGCAGTCCCTGGCACAGTCAGGACTGTGCTGTCAGGTTGTCCAGCATCACCATGCTGACTTCCATCCTGTTCTGACTCAGAGCCTGAGTCACCCTGCTCATGCCCAACACCTGGACCGCCAGCAGGGACCACATGCATACCACCAGAGGCCTTCACACCCCTCTGTGGTTGTACATTGGTTTCTCTCAAAATGAGAGGTCCACCCTCGTGCCCAGCACGAGGATGCATGGGGTCAGACATTCTTACAGCTGCACCAGCTGTCAAGGACGTCTTCATAGGAACCTGTACCTCTCCAGGTGACCTGGGGCCATCCTGAACCTGGAGATCACCCTCTCTTTGCCCAGATATAAAATCTGCATTGGAGCACCTGGCCTCCCCTTTGGGTGAATTAAGGTGTGTAGGGGTTGCCTCAGACAGTCACTGCTCCTTGTTGTCTTCTTGCTGACTGCCCTTTGAAGGCTGGCCTGCCTGGGACTTGTTGTTGTTCTTGTTGTTGTTCTTGTTGTTGTTTTTCTTGTTGCTGCCCTGGCCCTGGGTCTTCTTGAAGCTGGGACACTCCTTCTTGATGTGCCCCCACCCCTTGCACAGGTAGCATTGTATCTTTGACTTGCCCTGGCCTCCGCCCCCGTTGTCAGATGCGTTACCCTGCTTGGGCTGACCACCCACCCGCCTGAACACCGACTTGGAGTATGACCTCCCGTCAGGGTCGGGTGAATGATTGGCCTTCCGCTTGTTGTGGTTGCCCCCACGTCCTCCTTGGCTTCTGTCAGCCTCAGACGTCTTGGAGCCCCCCTGGGCACGCCCACCTGCGTGGGTAGCCTTCACAGCTGGCACTCCACCCTCAAACAGCTCCTCTGCCTCGAGGGCTTGTTTGATTATGACCTTGTAGGCCTTGAGGGTTGAGTGTGGGGCACACATGACCTTTAAGGAGCCACGTGTCGCCTTGTCCAGCCCAGAAACCTTGAGCCAGTTTGTCAGGGCTATGTTGTCAGCAACATTAAAGCCGTGAGCCCTGCCCTCCTCAACCATTTTACAATAGTTAAGGAAGTTCTGGATCAGGTCTCCCTTCACCTCCCACCCCTGGTATTTATCCTGCCAATGGATCCCCACTTTCTTCCTCTGATCCTCTAGCAGCTGCCACGTAGCTTGACCAGGCCTTGTTGGCCTTCTTGCATTCTCTAGTGAGGTCCTTTATCTGATCTGTACACTTGCCAAAAGTCTGGCTACCTATCCAGATCTGGTAATAGTTTGTACCACCGTACAAACTTGGAAACCCCTCTAGCCCCTCCACAAACTCCTCAGCCTGCTTGGGCTTTGAGTCTGACGTGACAGGTTGCAGTTGATTCACAATAAGCAAACCCTGGGTAGTGAGATCATAACCATGAACAGCTTGTGAATTATTAGGGTTGTGATGAACATTGGTAATTTCCCCGGTGACACCCACGTCATCTACGTGAGCTGTCCCACTACCAGCACCACCATTATTCCCGCTGGCTGGGGCACCTTTGCTACGGCGCCCGTCTGCCATTATGCACTACAAGCTATCCAAAAACACCTGAGCAAAGCAGGTGCGGTACAAAACTGTCTCAAGTGCCGCCTGCGCCGGTGTCGCCGCCGCCCCCGCGAATCGCCGCTGAAAAATCGACAAAATGCCGACTTGTACTGGAAAACGGGCCGATTTATTCAGTAGTCGAGGCCGCGAAAATCACAGTACTGATAGGTGAACTCTGGATCCTCCATATCCGGCGTGTGAGCCGGACCTGCACCGGTATGTATCAAAACCGGTGTGTTCCCCGGCTCGAAAGTTGCAATTCGCCGACGCGCGACGAGGCGCAGAGGATGAGTAAAAATTGAAAGCAACTCCCAGCCTGCGGGAATCCACTCGCGCAAGGCTGCGAGAAATGCGACCAGGTTGATGAGTACCTGTCGCTCTCGACTGCGCACGCCGCGTGTAAGCAGCGACAGCAATGCGAGGTCTTGAAATAAATTCGTGGTGACCACCGGCGCGCCCCCCGTGCGTGTCGATGCCCAGTTTTGCAAATTTCGCTGGTAGCCGGTCAGCGAGGAAATGGCGTTGTCCAGCTCCTCGATAGCAGTGGTGACTTCGGTCACCGACCGCAAACCGCCACGGACCTGGACCGTAAATTGCGAAAGAATGTTTCGAATTTGGTCCAACGGCGCTCGAATGGCCGGCACCAGCTGCGGCAGACGGGGGTCCTCAGGAAAATCCCCGAGCAATGGGAGTGCTGCTCGCTGACGACGATGGAGTTCGTCTAGCGAAACCGTGACTTCGTCAAGAAGTTGTTGCCACGATGGCGCAGCCGGCCTTGGCTCGCGCGGATGCGGAGCCGGTAACGGATCAGCCGGCGGAGCAGCTACCTCCTCATCAGTGGGAATGCGGAATTCCTCAGAATTGGGCATGTTCGAGAAAAGGCGAGTAATACGAGTTGTGAGAGAGTTGCCCTGAATTCCGCCATGGTTCTTGCAGGAATGTTGCCTTTATTAAGAATAAGGAACACAGACGTAAGTCACGTCACTTCCAAGACTGCACGCAGCACAGACGACAGGGTCGCAGTGCCAAGAGAACGTGCACGCAAGAACTAGCGTCCCGGTGCTACCAAGTCACACATATAGGTTGCTAGGGACGCGTCCAAGTATTCAGCTGCACTGTCACAGCTGAACTGTCAATCAATTGATTACACAGACTCTGGCACGCCTTTGGCGCGCAGATCTATCAATTGTCCATACGGCTAGTCCTGTGGACCTATCCGTACACTACTCAGCATCAATTGTCTCATAGGTCCTGGCGCGCTACAGCGCGCCTACCTATCAATTGACCATCAAGTCCTGTACAAGTCCTGTCAACGTCCTGCGGACTATCAAAGTGACACTTGTACATCCTGTGTCCGTACGCGCCCACAGTGGCGCGCCGGGTACTGTCGGCACAGCCTAGGAAACGTCATAACTTTTACGTTCCTTAACCAAATGAGGCGTTCAAGGTGCCGCTGGAAAGAGCGTAACAATCTCTATCCATCTAACGTAAATCCTTTACGTTAACTGGAGGAGGTGGAGACACTTGCCGCCGAAATCAATCACCACACGGCCGCCAACCAGCACAAGGCGGCCTGGCGCTCTCTCGACCTTCTCATGCCCCGGACGGCGGGAAACGCAACGGGCTGACATCCCAGGCACCCCCAGTGAACGCCTTGAGATTTGGTTCAGCTCCCAGGCCAAACTATCGGGGGCCCCTGGCCCACCCCCCCGCTTGACCCCGCTGCAGCTGCACGCCCTGCGGCCAGCCGAGGCGGCCCCATTCAGCCCCCGCAGGCGCCCACCAGCGAGACGGACTACCTGGTCCCACCGCTCTCCGGCCCCCTGGTGGACGGCCCCCACGACGAGTGGACTCCCCAGGAATGGGCTGCTGCCATCTCCACCCTCCGCAATGATGCTGCCATGGGAGTGGACAATATTTCACCGGAGGTGGTTAAGATGCCTGAGCTTGAGCCTTTCCTCCGGGGTGTTTGCAACCGGCCGGATTCTACGAGATGGCCTCCCCCCGCCGACGTATTGGAAGACCGCTGTTCGGGTCATGCTCTACAAGGGCAAGGGGTCCGCCGCGGATACCGGCAACTACCGCGGCGTATGCCTCCAAAGCTGCGTGCTGAAAGTCTTCATGCGTCTCCTGCTGAACCGCATGCGCGCCAGCCTCGATCCCCACCTAGGTGAGTCCCAGATGGGCTTCCGTGTTGGTCGCAATTGTGTTATGGTCACTATTACCGCGCGCCGCCTGATCGAGGAAGTGGGCCGCCTGGCCCCCGGCCTCTTGCCATTAATTGCTATTGATCTTCGTGGATTACACCAAGGCATTCGATACGGTTATATGGGACGCCCTGTGGGTGGTCCTTCACCTGTTCCGTGTCCCATCGTACATCGTTGAGATCATCCGCCAGTTCTATGAAGGGTCCCAAGCCCAGGTCCGTACCGCCGACGGCGTCACTCCGGCGTTCCCCCTGCACACCGGTGTGTGGCAGGGCTGCGTGCTCTCCCCATATCTATTCATCATTATGGTGGACTATATTATGCGGCGTGCACAAGCCCGCTTCGCCCGGGTGGAGGGGCGCCCGCCGGGTATCGAGGTCACGGAGTACGCCAGCTACGGCGGCCGGGGTTGACCCACCCTACCGCCTGAGCGATCTGATCTACGCTGATGACACGACACTCGTGGAAACCCCGGAGTCAGCCCAACTGTGGCTAGACAGCTTATCACTGGAAGCGCGGGCGGTGGGGCTTATGATCAGCAAGAAAGCGGAGGTCATGGCCATCGGCTTCCCTGCTGGGATAGCCCCACCCACCCTCCTCTTGCTGGACAGCAGCCCCGTCCCCCCGGCGACTCGCTTCAAGCTTCTTGGCAGCCGGGCTTCCCTCCACGGCCGACGACATCAACACCCGCATTGGCCAGGCCTGGGCGGCCCTCCGCCGCCTCGACAGGTTCTGGACCTGTCGCTACCTGAGTGAGCGACGCAAGCGCATTCTGTTCAAGGCCCTTGTCCTCAGCATCCTCCTTTATGGCTGCGAGGCGTGGACCCTGGACCAGGCGCTGAGCCAGCAGCTTGACGGCACCGTCACTCGAATGCTCCGTCATATCCTCGGCGTCCGCTACCAAGAACGCCGCACCCGGGCCGAGCTCTACTGCGAGCTCCCTCTTGTCACCCATACCATCCGACACCACCGCCTCCTCTTTGCCGGCCATCTTGCCCGCACAGACCAGGTGAATACCGATGTGGGCCCTGCCGGGGGGCTTAAGACGGGCCAACCAGGTAGACACCTCCTCCTATGGCAGGGTCCCCTTGTCCCATCGCAACCCACTGGCAAACTTGCGCGCGCCGGGCACCGGCGCGGCGCGACCCGGACCTATGTGACGCAACTGTAAGTAAGTAAGTACTTGCGTGTCATGCGCAAAGGCATGCCACGGAGTACTATGCTAATCTCATTAGAAAAATAATTACACAAAAGTTTAAACAAATATCGTCTGCATCATCCCCCAACCGTTAAGCACTAGATGGGGATGTAATCCTCATCCGAGCTGTCCTCTACTGTAATGGTGACGCAACTGCTTGAAGATGCAGGGCTTCTGGGACTATCCGTACTCCGCGCCCGCATGATTGACAAGGAGAAATGGGCTGCCATCTTCGATAAGCACCTTCCCGAGGGGTATGCTCCTGTTTTCTCCCCACGGGCCCCGCGGCCCGTTGCTAGCCAGGGTAGAAGTCCGCAGGTGGAGGTTATTGGTCCTGAGGATAGCCGCTACACTACCGCCTCGTCTGCCATTACAGTAGAGGACAGCTCGGATGAGGATTACATCCCCATCTAGTGCTTAACGGTTGGGGGACGATGCAGACGATATTTGTTTCAACTTTTGTGTAATTATTTTTCTAATGAGATTAGCATAGTACTCCGTGGCATGCCTTTGTGCATGACACGCAAGTACTTACTTACTTATTAGCATAGTACTCCGTGGCATGCCCATGCACATGACACGCAAGTACTTACCTACTGCTGAATTACGTCCCCATTTCATGCAGCGCTGGGGCATGATACAGAATAGATTCTTGAATTAATTTTGCATATTGTCTGAATAGAAAATAGCATCATACTTCATCAGATACCTTTCTGCATGCACGCAAGTACTTCCGTCTCATCCGTCTATCCACGGAGATATCTATGCAACACCCATGGTTGACAGGGCAGAATACATGTTAGTGATGGAGTGCAATGAGTATTACAGAGGCAGCCCCCCCTGCAGTTCAGTGCCAGTTGGGCAATAAGGCATGGTCCCAGTTCACAAATGCCGCTGGTGTGAAGGCCTATGTGCCTTAATTGTACATGAGTAGCAACTACTAAGAGAACCTTTATCTGATGGGTACTCTCAACTGAGGTATCCTGCCATGAGTGCCCGCGTCGCCTCCTCGAGCTCGCTCGCCACCCCTGCCGCTTGCTCCCGACGATCCGCACGCACCTGCGCATCCAGAGAACCAGGGTCCACCGTAGTTGTCCCCATTGCCATAGTATGAGTCTAGTGTCAGCATGTAGCACCTTGAGGATGCAGTTTGCCATTGGTCATGACCGCCAGGCTGTGTCCTGGTGCCTCCCCCAACTGCCAGCAACAAAGGTGAAATGAGTTAACAACCATTCAATCATTGATGCTTCAATCTGATGCATGCTCGTGTACGAATCTATGCCCCCTTGGCCGCCCACTTCCGGCCTGGTATTGCTGCTATTCCTCCTATCATCGTGTTGGTACTTATGCTTCCCTTCCAACCCTTGTCCATTTACACCTCCCCAGGTTGTGCATATGGCAGTACTTACTTATGCTTGTGCGCAATAATTTATCGGTTATGATGTGCACATTGATTGAATATTCTTGTTCGCATTATTTATTCTTGTGCGCGTTATTAATGGAGTATTACGTGCACATTAATGAAATGTTTTTGTGCGTATTGAAGAGAACAGAATAGCCCCCCTGCAACATTAGACACTACCCCAGAGTGCCATCAAGTGAAAGGTTGGATGTTTGAATCCCGAAACCTGCCCAGGTTCACCCGTGCCTGCGGCCAGTTATCCCCCCAGCCGATGAATCATGGCTTTGTCATAGCTTGCCTCCAGCCTCCAGGCACGATGCGAAGGCCCTCATACCAGGCCATATTTCATTAATGAATAGCTCACCTTCAAGTAGTGATTAACTTATTTGATGACCAGCTCACCTCCAGGTAGTACTTCACTTTGGGCTCGGTGCCGCTGGCTCGGATCGTGACCACCGCGTTTGACCGCAGGCGGAACGTGACCATCTGGCCCCGCCCCGCCCCGCCCCGCCCCGCCCCGCCCCGCCCCGCCCCGCCCCGCCCCGCCACCACGCGTGCAGGCATCCGGTTGCAAGTGGGCGGCCAATTGTGCGTGGTAATTAAGCATCATAATAAGGTAGAGGTGCACGGTGGCAAAGGATGCCACCAAAAGTGCACGGTGCAGAGCAGGCTAGGGCAGGCATGCAGGAACACATGACAGGCGAACTTTATAGGCGCACGGTTTGGCTGAGGGGCAAGAACAGAGCTCAATTGTTCATGTCTCAACTCTGTCATTCATCCATTAATTGATGCATGGCTTTTGTTCGCCTTGTTTTCTCTTTTTGGGTGTCTTTCCGATCGCAGCAAGACGGGTTGGGCTAAGGCAGAGGGGGCAAAGCGGAGGTGGCAAGGAGTGAAGAGGAAACGGAGCGGAGTGCAGACTCGAAGCGGAGTGCAGATGCCGAAATGAAAGTGGGTCATGGGTCCGTGCGGCGTTGATCACCATGATAGATTAGTTGAGTGTGCGATATCCTCGGCGATGGAACTCATGTACATGTTTTTACTGTGTATGACGTGAACCTTGTCAAACCCCACCCATGTGTTGCCGTCCTATGTCCCCTAGATACAGTGACAACTTGGTAATGCCTGGTAACGCTGTTGTTGGCTGGTTACACTGTTTCACTTCCATATTGCTGTTGTTGGCTCCTGTCTGTCTGCAAGCCAGGCTGACGATGAATTTGTCCTCCATCGCAAACCCTTGTAGCATAAAAGAGTATTGTGGAGTGAGCTCTTGTCAGGCAACCGCAGGCAAACCACACAGCAGCGCCGCACCATGTTTGTCGAAGACCATTGAAGGGTGGCCTTGCCGTCCGATTGGCTGGTTGCCATGCCCAGAATGCATACATACAATGGCCGACATCAACCAACACCAGGAGGCAACAACGATGCGCATTTAGAGAGCAGATGTATGATGTAACGGCATCACGTTCGTGCTCACAAGTTCCAGACTACAGAGGAAGTGGTGCGTACGTAGCCTTACGCTCGGACCCATGTATGTTTAGCTGTACATGTAGCCCCTACGCATAATACATGCATAGCTGCATGTGTGCTCAACGGCATTAATGCTGTATATGTGTGCTGTACATGCAGCTGATGTATATCATATGTACTATAAAGCGGTTAGAAAAGATAGGCGGTGCATGTATGGTTAACTTAGGTGCTGGAATATGGGCAGTGTATACTGTGAAGAATGGGAAATGCAGACACAAAGGGCACCAAGTCGACAGGTCATTCTTCCCTGTCCATCCTGCTCCATCTGTTTCCTTATTTTTAGCGGAGCAAAAACTGGCTTCTTAGCAATATGGCAATAACATATATGACAGTCCCCGCTGGCATGGACAAAGTCGTGACCTAAACTGTCAGACGAGCACGTGTGCTACAGCACATGATGGCATACTGTAGGAGAGGTTCATGATCAAACTCCGATGGAGAAGATTCGGGTACTGCAAAACAGGCGAGAAATGCCCGAGGATGGACAAGGAGGTGGCGCCTACAAAGGCATGAGCTGTCATGTACTCTTACCATTTACATAATGAGTGAGTTAGCTCCTCAAACAGGGTCAGCCAGAGCCCGACAAATGGGTAAAAGGGAGCACATACCTCTACACTCTTTGTACATTCCACCTGCCCCTTGCAGCTGTGCGTTTGCCTACAGCACACATGAAGGAAGGTGAAGGTGAAGGGGAACAAGGAACCCCGTGAGACAAGGAGGCAGGGAGTAACGATCGGGGCGACATGATGAGGATATCCCGTGGTATCGCATCATCAGGGGGCCTCAGGTACCCACCCGGTGTCCACCCCTGTCCCCAGATCGCGCACGCTGACGACGGCCCGCATGCCCAGCGAGCTCAGGTACGTGCCTCCCTGCCAGCGCGTGGCCAGAACCAGGGGAAGGGCAAGGAAAAGAGGGGCCGGGGGGGGGGGACGGACGGACCAGAGCGGCCAGCACAGCAGGGACGGCAAGCGAGAGCAGCCGAGAGAGATCAATAGAGGCATGCGGGGTGGCGCCAGTCTGTGCGTGTCGTGTGCACGTGTGCGTGTGGGTGCATGTGGGGGCTAAAAAGGCATACTACTAGTGAAAGAGTCCATGTGACCTAGGGGTAGTATGTGCGTCTAAGGAAAGGTAGAGGAATGGGAATGCGGGAAGTTCAGGGGAGAGTCGAGAATAGTGACCCTACGAAGCATCCCGACTGGCTGAAATGAGCATATTTATTCCACATCTACATGTTTTCGTAGTCGTAGTGGTATACTCATTTTAATCATAGTAGTGACAGTACCACCGGATACGCTCAAGCCGCATCATGTGTTATCAGCACTCACGACAGCCGGACATTAGGGGGCACTCAAAGGGGACAGCACAAGGAGGGAGAAGGGATGGGGAGCTCTCCCAGTAGTTTCCTCAACCATTGGCCACAGCCGGACACAAGAGGCATTGTCTTGCTGGAATACATTACACATGCTCTTGTAGGCGTATACTATATTCTCGTTTGCATCGTAATATACTCTTTACTCCACATGCTCTTGTAGGCGTATACCATATTCTCGTTCGCATCGTAATATACTCTTTACTCCACATGCTCTTGTAGGCGTATACTATATTCTCGTTTGCATCGTAATATACTCTTTACTCCACATGCTCTTGTAGGCGTATGCTATATTCTCGTTTGCATCGTAATATACTCTTTACTCCACATACTCTTGTAGGCGTATACTATATTCTCGTTTGCATCGTAATATACTCTTTACTCCACATGCTCTTGTAGGCGTCTCAAAATTGACCAAGAAGTGGACGTTGTTGACTTCCAGTTCAATCCCTACCGCGGCACCACATACCGCTCTCAGCCCGTCAAACATGGCGCTGGTCTGGGCAGGGGACGGCGACAGCAGGTAGCCTTGCCGGCACTCAAAGTAGCCGTACCTGGGCAGGCGGTCAACGCCAAGTGCATGGCGCGGAAGTGCAAAGGGGCATGGCAGTGCAGTGGTTAAAGTCTTACTATCACATCCTGAGTTGTCGCGCTGAGCGTTGCACCCGTGTCTACTTGGGGGTACCATGGGCCTACCAGCACGAATGCCCTTGGTATGGATGCCATTGACATACCAGCATGAGAACTGACGCACAACAATAAGCTGATGGGCTGACTTTAATGTGGAGGTAGCAAAATGGAAGGTACATTCCACAGCAGAACAAATGTGCTGAACTGCAAGCATCCGCACAACCTGCAAGCCACAGAACCCTAGTCACCGTCCGCTGTGGAAACCAAGCTGGTGAAGCCCTTCTCACAAGCCCTTGCCCTCTCGTCCGCACTCACACGATAGAAAAATGACGAAAGGTGGGGGGAGGGGAGAGGGGGGATTGTGCCTCTGTAAAGGGATGACGGGTTTTTCTGGGATTCACAACGAACCACTTAACAGCTCATGAAAGAAATTCTGCCTCCGCGGGTGGTAAGACGTGGCAAGGTTTCAAAAACTGCAATACCAATCAAGCACAGATTCCCCCCAACCCCCTTCATTACATGTAGTAAAAGCACAACACTGTGCACGTCACTGTTTTGCCCATTGCTGGTGTGAGGCGCTAAGGGCTTGCAACACCGTACCGCGAGTACAACCAGTTGAGATGCTGTGCCACCGTGCGCCCGTGCTGCCGCCGGAGGTAGCCCGCCATCAGCGTGAACACGGCTGCTGCCGCCATGCCATCCTTGTCCTGGCTCAGCTCGATTTGGTGGCAACGTAGTGGCATAGTGGCAGTATGCAGGCGGTGTGGTGGCGGCGCAGTGGCCAAATGGCAGTGGCACCGTCATGTTTTACACTCACAAGCATGCGGGAGCCTGTTATTAGCTGCTGGGACACCCAACAGATGTAACCAATCGTAGGCTATACATAGTATGTGGCTCTATGCAGACAAGCGTTCGTGCAAGCAACACAAAGCCGTCATGTACGCTGCGTCCACACCAAATGTCTAAAGCATCCCTACTTGATAGATCCAAAGCAAACATAACTATACTGTTGAATAATCTGAAAACAAAAAGAGTATACACAATATAGCATACTTTGGCAGGGTAGTGTACCATGGAAGCCACCGGATGCTCATGTTACAGTGATGACGATGCAACCATCTTTACACACTGCCACTAAGGTAGAATAGGAAATCTGTAAGACCATTTCCCTCAGAATAGTCACCAGCAGTATTGCAGTTACACCCTAACCACATTGCTCTCTTCAAGCAGCGCATAGCTCGGACAGTTGCTCTTGGCAAGCCGTGCAACAGATACATCTACTCCACTCTTTGATGGTTTCAGCTGGTAGGAATGCCAGTGGCTTCAGCCTTAACTCCCCGGTGCCTTCAGCACACACGCTAGCCAGGGGAGCGGCCCAACACAAGTGAGTGCCAAGCCATTCCTGACTGCCACATCAACCGGCATAATGCTTGGCTCCGCATCCCACCCCCACCCTCGCGGGCGACGCATCCCACCCCCACCCTCGCAGGCGACGCATCCCACCCCCACCCTCGCGGGCGATGCATCCCACCCCCACCCTCGCAGGCGACGCATCCCACCCCCACCCTCGCGGGCGATGCATCCCACCCCCACACTTGCGGGCGACGCATCCCACCCCCACCCTCGCAGGCGATGCATCCCACCCCCACCCTCGCGGGCGACGCATCCCACCCCTACCCTTGCGGGCGACGCGTCCCATCCCTACTATTGCTGGCATGGAAGCCCTTGAGAACAGGTACAACGGGAGATGCCGTCACTATAGGGCACCGAGTGCCGCTACAGACCCTGGAGAGGTGGAACGGCTTTTGTGGTGACTGTAATGAATAAACATTTCATATCTTACGCCAAAAACCGTGAGCCAACCAGCATCCGAGCTGACCTTCATGCCCTGCCTGTTGGAGCCAGAAAATGCTTTCCTATCCCAGCGCCCCATGGAGGCCCTATCCTAGTGAATGTACACTGTGGTCACTTACTACATGCCTGTCCTAGGACACCAGACATACCTTGAGGTGCTGCCCGAACATGAAACCGATCGCCTCCTCAAACGCAAACAGGACAGTGTAACCCTGAGCCTCCAGCTCCACCTGAGGTGGGCGTGGGAGATCAGAGTGGTGGGTAAGAGCAAAACGAATGCCATAGGGAGGCAATGGGCAGTGCATGCAACCAAGCAAAGATTAGCCACTTTGATAAAGTTTAGTTGGTTGGAGATCCATCTAGGGTCCTCATGGGTCGTCAGAGATAGAGGATCTAGTACAGATTACTACAATATACTTTATTGTAGTATTGGACCAATGGCTGTACTTCTCTAGTACTAGCCAATGGGATAACGCCACATATAGCGTGTGTGCGTTCCCAAGCCTCCACCTCACCGGGTAACCTAGCGCCGGTGTAGTCCTGTCAAGAGGACTGAGCCGACTAGCGGCCACTGATATAAGTAGAAACCTCGGAACCTTCTGGAAGTATCTAATACGTGGCATTCACTGAACTACAGAGAATGCAAGTCCACGTAGGATATTCTGCAAGACGCACGAAGGTGCCGAGTGCAATATATTTATATGCGCAACGAAGACGAAGACGATGCGCAACAGCAACCAACGTGAATAATAAAGAAGACGTTTCTTTATGCTTTCTGAGAATCATAACCCCCCCGATGCGGCGCGTGGGATATCAAACCTTAGTCACGAAGCTGGTGTAATCATCACCAACCAAAGAAAGAGTTCCGTTGCCGATCACACAACATTAATCAGATCACCTGGCTGTTCTTGGTGCTTCCACAAGTGTACAGCAGTAAGACCCGCATCCTCTTACGAAATCGTGCATGGCTTGCACAAAATCTTCCTCAAACTGCTTGATAGGTTCAAATACCATCCGCCTCCCTCCCTCCCTCCCTCCCTCCCTCCCTCCCTCCCTCCCTCCCTCCCTCCCTCCCTCCCTCCCTCCCTCCCTCCCTCCCTCCCTCCCTCCCTCCCTCCCTCCCTCCCTCCCTCCCTCCCTCCCTCCCTCCCTCCCTCCCTCCCTCCCTCCCTCCCTCCCTCCCTCCCTCCCTCCCTCCCTCCCTCCCTCCCTCCCTCCTTCCCTCCCTCCCTCCCTCCTTCCCCTCCCTCCTTCCCTCCCTCCCTCCCTCCTTCCCTCCCTCCCTCCCTCCCTCCCTCCCTCCTCCCTCCCTCCCTCCCTCCCTCCTCCCTCCCTCCCTCCCTCCCTCCCTCCCTCCCTCCCTCCCTCCCTCCTCCCTCCCTCCCTCCCTCCCTCCCTCCCTCCCTCCCTCCCTCCCTCCCTCCTCTCCCTCCCAGCCGCACCCCCACCGTCTCCCTGCCTGCCTAGCCTGCGTTCCTCCCTCCCTCTCTCCTCCATATGCTCCCTCACTTCTCCTTCCCCCGGACCCATCTCTAACCCCTCCGATTCTTCTTCTATCAGCGGGCAGGGTTAAGAGCAAACTACACTCAGGGCACACTCAGCATAGAACACACATACTTGTGTGTTTGCCATCGCTGTCTCCCCCGCCGGGCACCCACCGCTCGGTTGCCCAGCCACTTGAACCCCGTCAACGTCTCCACGTGTGTGAACCCTTCCACCGCGGCCATGGCAGCCAGCATCTTGGACGAGACCGCTGTCGAGAGCATGGCCACCTTTTGCGGCGACACCTGGCAGTGGCAATGCGGCGGGGGTAGATAGGTGGGGGGAAGGGGGAGGCGACATGGAAGCGGATCGATGAGAATCGGCGGCGACATAACCCAACTCACACAGGACCCTGGGTCAAGTGACTCTCACATGAACGCGCAAGGCCATCTGGTGCAGGCGACGCTTGGGAGCAGATTGGAAGAATCGGTCTGTCCTCAGGCCCTGCTGCCTTTCTCCCCTCCCCATTTACCACCCACGTCGAGGATGTGTATGTACTGTGAGCGCACCACCCTTGCGACGTATGCCAACCATGTTTCACCTGCTGAAGTAGGCAGCGTCTGACTTGGTTGCCGAGACGGGTCCATCACATCATTCCATACCCGCTGATGCGTCCACATGCATGTCCGCCTACATCCCATCGGATCATGAGCCGCTGCTATGCTTCAGCGGAGACATTCATCTGCTGGCTCGTCCGTGGACCTTGGCGTTTGAGATGTTGATCCACGCTGTTGTTCATAACCACAACCTCGCAGCCTTGCATGTCAAATGCACTTCAACCCCCTGTTTACTTGAAAATCCTTGCTGCGTCGTCATCAAACACTTACCCTCTAAAGTAAATAAACAAACAAACACTGTCTCCGCCCGTATGTCACATGGATCCCCCCTGCTGCCTACCTGGGGGTTTGCCTCACGGAACCTTGTCCACACAAAGTGCGCCAGCAGGATGCCGATCTCGTTCCCGCTGAACACGCGCCACGGCCGCCCGCCCGCCGACCAGACAAACTGGCTCCCGCTCGCCGCGCCTCCCTGCTCCCCCCCTGGGAAGTCATTGCCGCGCTCCGCAACCGCCTGTCGGGTGGTTGTTTGGGACATTATGCGAGGGTGTTGTACGGGTGGCATCAATTATGGCATGGGGTGGGAGGAGTGGGGGTAGGGGTGGGACTCACTCGTTTGTGCACACGAGGCCATGAGGTAGCTCGATATGGCTGACGGGCATGTCGGGACAAAAAGGTGAACCCTACGACGCGGTTTGCGGGGGAAGCTAATGCTGGAAACTAACCGGTCCAATGTTTTACTGTAGCATCCCTATCATAGCGCATGGGATGTGATCCCAGGGTTCCACGCCTCCATGGGTAGCCAGCAACACCAGTGCGACAGGCACATGAGATGCCTACACGAGACGCAAAAGTGAAGGTAGGCTCAGTAAGGGTTGTCGTGGTGGTGCGGAAGCGCCAGCATCTAGCTGATATTCCACCCGGCACCTCTAGCCAATATTCCACCACCACCCCCCTCCCCTACCGCTCCCACCCCCCCCACCCCCCACCCCCCACCCCACCCCCCCTCCCCCTCCCCCACCCACCCCACCCACCCCCACCCCACCCCCACCCCCACCCCCACCCCCACCCCACCACCCCCACCCCACCCCCCCCCGCCCGCCCCGCCCCCGCCCCCGCCCCCGCCCCCGCCCCGCCCCCGCCCCGCCCCCGCCCCCGCCCCCGCCCCGCCCCCGCCCCCGCCCCCGCCCCGCCCCCCCGCCCCCCCCGCCCGCCCCCGCCCCGCCCCCGCCCCGCCCCGCCCCCGCCCCCGCCGCCCCGCCCCCGCCCCGCCCCCGCCCCCGCCCCCGCCCCGCCCCCGCCCCCGCCCCGCCCCCGCCCCGCCCCCGCCCCGCCCCCGCCCCCGCCCCCGCCCCGCCCCCGCCCCCGCCCCCCGCCCGCCCCCGCCCCGCCCCCGCCCCCGCCCCCGCCCCGCCCCCGCCCCGCCCCCCCCCCCCCGCCCCCGCCCCGCCCCCGCCCCCCGCCCCCGCCCCCGCCCCCGCCCCCACCCCCACCCCCACCCCAACTGGGCACTGGCTGCCCGCCTGCCGCTCACCAGCCGGTCGGCATCCGGGTCGTTAGCCAGTGCCAGCTGGCAGCCGTACGTGTCCCCCGTGGCGAGAGCCAGTGCCCAAGTGGCTGGGCCCTCCTCTGGGTTCGGGAAGACGACGGTCGGGAACTCAGGGTCCGGCCTGTGGGGCCACCATCACACATCACCCGCAGCAAGGTCGGGCCACCATGCCACGTCACCCGCAGCAAGGGTGGGCCACCATCACACGTCACCCGCAGCAAGGGTGGGGCACCCAGCAGTTGCTGCCACATCGAGCCGTTAATTCACATCCTGGTGCCGTCATGATTATGCCCACGACATGCACTGGTCTCTTCTACTGACCACGCCCCCAAGCAGACCCCGTTTGTCACACGAGATAGGGAACCAGGTCCTCTAGCAGGCCAGCATGCAGGGCAACATAACTTGCACGGACAAGCGCAATGACTGAACCATACATCCACGCACGCGATAGCCTCACGTGGGTCCCTGATGAAGGAATCTTCAACCCCTAACCGCCAGGTGAGGGAGGGAGGGTTCCTTGCATCACAAGCATGGTTGCACGGCTTCACCCCAGAGGCAACGATGTTGCTGTGCAGTGCTTCGCCTAACCAAAGTGCCTTTAAACCCTGCACTGAGAGAAGAAGGCAAGCGCAAGGTGTCCCGGAAGGACCGTCACTTGTTCATCGTTCTGCAAAAGATGTTTCGGATCCGATACGTTGATGGCTGGGGTCCATAGGTCGGCATCCCTCAATTAAAAAGACATCACTCAGGACATGGTGACAGAGACAGGAGGCCACCAAGCAGTACGTGGTAGGCCATCAAGCACAATGTGGTAGGCCATCAAGCACAACGTGGGAGGCCATCAAGCACAGCGTGGGAGGCGGACAACGGCACGCACCGGAACTGTTCCTCCACTCGATGGAATGGTTTCAGCCCGTGCGCTGCAAACACACGGGCGGCCAGCTCCCCTCCGACGCCGTGCAGCGGTGTGTAGGCGACCTCCACCGCGCCGTCATCGGCCTCAGGCTGCTGCCTGCCGCTGGTCACCTCTGCCCTGGAGAACAACAAATACAACTCCATGTTTTCATGATAATTGTAATGATTTTGATTAGACTAGTGAGAAGCCAGCACGGGTCATAAGTGTATCATTCGTCTCTATAAACTCACTTCGTCTTCATATTGATGCGGAATGATGTGTGTAACCACCGACGTCGAGCTTAGATGAGAATGAAGTACTGTCAGAAGGCGGGTGGAAAAATGGAGGCAGAGAGTGGCCTCTGGCAAATCCACGCTAGTAGCGCGCACACATAATCACCGGCAGTCGGCTTCCTAGCACCAAGGATGACATCGACACACGCATAGGTCTTGCATGGACTTTGCGTAAATTAGACAGAGTGTGGCACGCCAAGGACCTGGGCGCTGGCCAGAAATGGGACCTTTTGAAGGTTCTTGTTCTTACTATTCTGACCTATGGGTCGGAAGCCTGGACACTAACTGAACATCTGCAGTCCAAATTGAATGGAACAGTTACTAGGATGCTTAAGTATATCTTGGGGGTGAAGTACGGCGAACACCGCCACTTGGCGGCGTTGTATGATGGGATGCCCCGTGCGTCTGATATTAGGCAGTGTAGACTACAGTTTGCTGGCCATCTAGCCCGTACTAATCAGGTCGATACAGATGAGGGACCCTGCTGGTTCCTTGCGGACTGGCCAGCCCGGGAGATATCTTCTTACATGGTCAGGCCCTGCCATGGTTAGGCGATGCGGTGGCCAACATTGGACATACTGCGACATGATTTTAGCTGACATGCAGAGCAAAGACGCTGTTGGTGTCATCCGCTTAACCCCTCTTACTCAGATTTGGTCGGATATGCAGGATAAGCAGAGTTGGGCGGACATTGTCAAAGACTGCAACCCCCCAACTGTGGGTCCTAGGAAATATAAAAAGCATGGTAGGCATGGTTTGCGTGCAAGATTAGCTCGAGGACTCACTTGAGGCCCATATTTTAGACTAGCTGTGGACATACATGTACATATTGACGTCTTGGGGAGATGTCCACTATATCTTATATTGGGGAATTCAGTGCTCCGTGGTCCCCCAACGGGGACACGAGATTAATTAATTACCGGCAGTTCCATAGTACCATGGCAGTAATGGGACAGACATACAGTGCACTAGTAGTAACGGGCAACAGTTATCACACCATTTACGGATTCAACACCTGTGCATCGCCGCTAGGCCTTTTGCATGAAAGCCCTATAACACAGCCCTACACGGTATGGTTACTGGAATGGTCGCTGTAACTGTAATGGTTACTGTAACGGTCACTATAACGGTAATGGTCACTGTCACGGTCACTAGTATCCCGACACAACATACGCAAGTGTATGTCGCTTAAGGATTCCCATGCACCCCCGCTCGAACCCTCACTGCGCACACTAGGGGGCACCCGCATACCTGCAGTAGAGCAGCCTCTCTGCCAGGGTGGCCACGTAGAGCTCGTACATGGCCTGTGAGGAGGGTCCGGGTGGAGCAAGTCCGCGGACAGACGACAGGCAAAGTGCACATGCATTTCTTAATCCAATGCTGCCTACAACAACATGAGGCTCAATACACAAGGATCTAAGGGGAGAGAACGTGCCCGCTGAAAGCATGGGTTCATCCATCCTTGTTCAGGGACGCTCTTCCCTGGGCTATACACTGATGAGCTTGTGAACGCACCACAGGTCACCAACGTCTTCCACTCTAGCGCTCCATCACAATGTGCCAGTAACTAACCCACATGTAGGCTGGCTGACAACCAATCCCCTGTCAGCACATTGTGAAACATTCCAAAGGACAGATTCTTCTAGAAAACAAACACAGGCATAAACACAGGTATACACACTGGGTGGGGACCTGGATCACAGGCTGCCTTGGCCACAAGCTTCCCGGACCAAACAAGCGGACAACACTTGGCTTGATCAAGCACTTGCCTAGATCAACACAACCGCTGTGGTCGGGCCACCTGGACTCCATCTCGAGTGTCACACGGGCATTCCGAACCACAACATGCTGCCGGAACAGACCTGGGCAGGCCACGAACCTCGTAGGGGTCGGCCACAAGCACCTCCCACGCCAGCTGACCCATCTGGATGGGCCAGAGCTCGAGGTTCTCCGCGATGCTGGCAGCAATGAGCGCGTCGTGGGGCTCGATGATCTGGTGGCATCTCGCATGGAGGCACAGGGGTGGCGGGCATAGCAGACTGGCCAAGAATTTGGAAAGTGTATTCCGAGTGCTTGTGTAAAGGCAACCATACCAAGGGGCGAGGCAGCCAGCATGGCAGCAACTGCGCGCTGACTAAGTTGAAGAACCCAGCGAGTGGGCCATCACACAGGGTGGGACGGTGGTTGTGCATGGCGTGCAATATTCACACAACAGAACAGGTAGAAATAGAACCATTTTCTCCAGTATTCCCCATACCAGTTGTGGGGAAACTTCCATGTGCTCCAGCCGTTAGTGCCATAGCAAAGCCTGCCGTTTCATGATCACTCCCATCACCCATCACAGTGTTTTCGTTCCGCACCACCCATCGTGGCAGGGGTAATTCAACATTTCATCTCCAGTTTTGGACTCTGACAGTGAGGAATTCCCATACACCCTCAACATGATAGCAGCACTGTCCCAGACGATTGCAACAGTTGAACTAAAATTGATACCCATCAGTAGCCGTCTGGTGCTTGGAAAAAGTTAGATTTGGTGTGTGAAGAGCCCTCTCAAGCGTCTATTGGCAAGTGTGCCACATGCCCACCTGGCACCCATTGGCGAGGTACACCTTGTAGCCGTTGTACTCCTTGGGGTTGTGCGACGCGGTGACCATGATGCCGCCCACGCAGCCCAGGGCAGTCACCGAGAACGCCTGCACTTGGCAGACAGGCGCATGTATGGGGTTACATATGAAAACGAGGTAAAGACAGCATGATCAAACATTAGGACGTCTAGTTTCACAGAGAGCATAGTGTAGAAATGATTGCGACTAGCCAGGAAAGGACAGAATTGACTAGTGCACTGGAAAGAAGAGCACTACTGCCACACTTTAGAGAACAGTGAGGCTGCTGGGCGCTGGATGCTGGGAGATGAAAGCCTAAAGCATAGGACAACAATGCATATGCACACCGAGAAAGCAACGAGGGCATTACACACATACATTTCCCACTTGAGGTATCAGTTGCGACGTCAGTTAAATATAAGGATTCGGCGTAGTACTTGTAAATTGTCCTGGTGGCAGCTGAGTAATCCACCCGAGCAATTACTAACAACCTAGTTTAAAAATTCAGCGGCAATCGCTATCTAGACACTAGTCTGGAGACCATTTACAACCAGCTTCTTAGTAGGAAAGGTGGCTATTGGCAGCCATGCTTAGATCCCACTTGCCACCTCAAAGCCACTCTAAGAAGCAACAGCTTCTAACCAGCCATTACCATAGTCCGTTCTCAGTTCTTATACATCCCTCACTAGCAACTCGCGGAAACCATCCGCGTGGTCCCTGCCATCCCATGAGCACCGCTAGGGGCTAGGGAGTTGATGGTGCGTGTCGTGGGAGGGAGGGAGTGGGGGGGGGATGAGTGGGAGGGCATGAGTGGGAGGGGATGACCCACCAGGAGCGGCGTCGGCACAAACTTGGGGAAGAGGAATACTTGTATACCCCGCGACGCAAACACCGCAGCAGAGACGCGCGCAAACTCTGCAAGACAATACCGATTGTCAACACAGCGGTGCAAGGTGTTTGATTAATGCGCCGTGTCTGTCGCTTTCTGAGCCCGCAGATTGCAGCAGCCTTCTCTAATACCTCTCAAACAACATTGGGCATTTGTTGTACACTTATCAAGCAGGGCACCTGAAAGCAAGATCTAGCGGCCAGGGCGTCACAGCGGACCAGTACCATCAGATTAGGCAGTTGCTTCACCGTACACCATAGAAACTGCCATCCCTCATTCTTGATCGGATCCCTGCCACAAGTTGCCGTTTAAGATAACACATGTTGCAAATCTTACAGCGATAAGAAGCATCACGAAGTACACCCTCCGCATTGTTCGTTTTAATCATGACTAATAATTCTGGACGGTCACCACCTGAAAACGCTAAATAAAACAAGAAAAATGCAATAACTACTTCCCGAGTGTGCTCCCCTGTCTGCTTTCTAGCAACCACCCAAACAAAGAAAGCTGTAAATAAACATTATTTGGCGCACAAATGTGCTTCAGTGGCGGTAACAAACAAAGAAATATAAAATCATTGGCTGACAAATCTGCTTTACTGGCGGTAACGACAGTGGTGCCAGCTGGGTTATACCAAACAAACAAAGAATTATTAAATCGCACATTTAGTTCAACGGTTGTTTGGTAAACAAACAAACAAACTAGAAACTAATTAAATGGGCGGGCCCTGTAGTACTTCCAACCAATAAAACGTAATTATCTAATCCCGAAGGGGCTTTCGGCTGAACTGAATTAACACTAACCATGCGAAGGGCGTACATTAGAACTTATAACACTGCGGTATGATGCGCGGAGCCAGGCATACACAACATGGTAGAGCAATATGCCCAGGTATATTCTGGTAGGCTGCTGTTGCTGGAAACATAACGGCTGCCGACAGGCGCGGGTAATTGTGACGGGGTCCAGTGGCTACCTTGGCTCCCGTGCCGGCCGTCGTAGCCAATCACAACGCCCCGCGCGGCCGCCGCCGGGTTGGTGTCCTGTAGGTACCTGCAAAAGCCCTGGCAGGTACAGGAGGGGAGAGGCAACGATGCAATAGGGGGCGCAGGAGCCCTTGTACCAAATACTCAGCATCAATGGGCATATAATTGGGCGGTGGAAGGGCTGCAAGGGCGTGGGTGAATAGCGTCTTGGGGTGGGTGGATAAGCGGGTGAGTGAATTGAGTTGCTTCCATGGTTAATTATGAGGCTACCTCCGGTGTCGTAAAATATCTACCAAGCCATTTTTTAGTAGTATTCTACTATTCCACGCATCAAGTACAATCAGTCAATTTGGACTTTCCGATCCGCCACCGTTCCCCTAAATGTAACTTGAACTGATGCACAGGTTTACGTAAAAAAGCCGTAAGTCAGGTTGACCTCAGCCACACAAGCCGCACAAGTCGCACAAGCCGCACAAGCCGCACAAGCCGCACAAGCCGCACAAGCCGCACAAGCCGCACAAGCCGCACAAGCCGCACAAGCCGCACAAGCCGCACAAGCCGCACAAGCCGCACAAGCCGCACAAGCCGCACAAGCCGCACAAGCCGCACAAGCCACACAAGCCGCACAAGCCGCACAAGCCGCACAAGCCGCACAAGCCGCACAAGCCGCACAAGCCGCACAAGCCGCACAAGCCGCACAAGCCGCACAAGCCGCACAAGCCGCACAAGCCGCACAAGCCGCACAAGCCGCACAAGCCGCACAAGCCGCACAAGCCGCACAAGCCGCACAAGCCGCACAAGCCGCACAAGCCGCACAAGCCGCACAAGCCGCACAAGCAGCACCAGCGGACAAAACCCTTAAGGCAAAAAAGGCAGCTACAAGGTAGGCCCTACTTCAGATGTGTCACAGCTCACCTGCGCGGCTTGCTGCACAGTCACCACGTTCATGCGACCGAAGCCAGGACCCATCTTGGAGCGGAGGCCTGCCCATCCGCAGCCGATCGCAGCCACAGGTGGGGCGCAGCCACCGGCGAGTGCAACACATCAACATGCAACACAACGGGGGATGGTGTCAACGATCAAGCAAGGCATGCCCCGAATGACGCAGCTAACCTCCTCCCGTAGAACAGTCTGGCAAGTGCTGCAATCTCTGGGAGAGGACAAGAACTGCACACATCTGTGCGGCATGATGTTGATGGCAGATGGGTCTGCAGATGTATGTGTGTGCGCATGCGTGTGGGTATGTGCACGCATGTGGTACTGTCTCCGTGCGGTTGCAATTGGGGTGGGAGGGGGAGGAAGAGCAGCAGGGGAGGTGGCACTGGTGGGGGCGGGGGGGAGGGGGACAAGCGGTCGACCGTGCCCCCTACCAGTAAGCGCGCCCTTACCAGCGGTCCCGAACGTCATGCGCGTGCAAAACCGCTCGCGCAGCTCTCCCTCATTGCCAGCGGTCAGCAGCGCGTCCACCTGCGCAGGGAGGAGCAGGGAGGGTAGGGCAGGGCCCGAAACATGAGCACGGAAAACACATGTAAGTGATGTGTGTGCGGGTCAATCTAGTCTGTCGACTGTCACGCGTGTGTGTTTGTGTGGTGTGTGGCAGACCTGCGCAGCATCGCTCCCGTAGATGTATTGTCCACATGTGCCCGCACGAGCGATCGCCCGGTTATAATTACAGCATAGTGATGCTACGGACGATAAATTTGTAAACATAGCACCCTTGGCACTGTCACCACCGGGTCACTTCTCATATCTCTGAACTCACCGCGGCATTAAGGGCATCGCCATCACTAACCAACCTCGGTGGCAGTTGCGGTGAGCAACGCATGGTATTTCAAGTAATGACCCGAATTCTTTATCACAGCATGGGACGTTACGAATAGGACCGCCACGGATGGGAAGTGCCTGCTGGGGACACGCGGATGAGTTACCATGCTCCTTCTATACTGCGCGAACATGTCGTGCTAGAAATGACTTGAACACCAAGGAAATTGCTTCTCCGGGCGGTGTCATACCAGGTAGAGTGCCGCTCCCGAGAATGACGAAACTTATTTCTTAGCGACTACAGGGAAAATGAGAAATACAGAACACCAGGCCCATTGCTCTTAGAACGACGTTGATTAAGTGTTGAGCGGAAACAACAAGAATACAATCCCTTCGTGCTGTTGTACGCCTGCACTTCTTATCATGCGCAAAATGTCGGAACGGTCGCATGTCTGAGCTAATGCCAGCCCCCATAACCAAGGCACGAGGCACTCCAGAAAAGCTGTAAACTCGCAACGTGCATGCATTTCTCTTTGCGCTGGTAGATGCTACTTCTTGCTGGGATTTTTCGAAATCAAATTACTTGCCACGCGAAACCTATTAATGGGAATGCAGCTATGACGCAACCAACGAGACGCAACCAAAACTATGCTAGCGAACATAGCCTGACAAGGATCAGCAATTGAATTTGACATACAATTATGATCTCTAATAAAAGGCAGAAATGAAATATTTAAGGAATTAGTGTCACACACCTGAGGCAAATGATATCAATGGCGGTACTGTTAAGTTAATTGCGCTTACCTGTGCTCTCGAAACCGGGTCTTTGTCCATCCTCAGCCATTCGTCCACTGCTTTGGATACGTCGGCAGGAACCATTCTCTGAATCCTGCGACTTGATCAATGACAGCAGGTTCTCCTGGCGTTTTGCTAAGCAAGCACTGCTGCTGTTGACGTCCGCGACTGGTACTAACTACTTAGATGAAAGTTGTAGTCGATCCCCAATTTAATCACAAGATGGCGCTCTGCACAATTCAAGACTGAGAAATGGGTGTCTTGCTCTCGTGATGATCAACGAAAGCCTTCTTGGATGAAGCCTTGCAGGATCGGTGCCTAATCCTAGCTAGCCTGCAGCAGCCTGCATTTCGTTACCCCGCCCCCCCCCAGCGTCGCCATTAATTGTTTTATCCGAAAACTGCACTAGAATGCGTACTTGACGTATCAGCAGTCGAAGCAGTGATCGCTCCAGTAGGTGTTCACTGCCTTCGACTGCCGGCGTAAGCACCGTAAACTCGTGGCGGAGGGCAGCATTACAAATGTGTAGGGAACACGTGGCAGTCGCAGCTGTCTGTTCGGTTGCCAGCGCAATCCACTCTTCTGGACGTTGTTGTTGCAGTGTTGAATTCTCACTCGACAAGACAGTAGTATTACCGTGCACACGTATTCTCTTGCTGGCGACATCGTTCCAGGGATTTGGCGCAAAGCCACATGAAAAAAATTGACTTCATTTGCGCTCCTCGACATAGGCAATCAATTCAGCTGTAAATTTGAAAGCATCATGGAGTGCAACAGTTGCCAATTTACGTCTTGATGGGCCCTTTTGCCGTCCGGGATTGGGCCACTTCCCGGATAGGCGTGATTACAAAGTACAGATAATATTTTACCCGCAAGATGGCATTATCCTTGAGTGTTGTTGACACGGAGCTTGAAAAGAAATGGTGGGAATCCTCAATGTTTTAATTTCAACTTCAGTTCAGGACACCCCAGATAGTCCATGTGATGATGTATTTGCAGCCGGCATGCCTAGTTTGACAGTGGCTCTTTTCTTGTTAACTATGGAGACAGTCATGTTGCCCTTCGGTCTCACGTTCACAATCAGCTCTTTGTTTTCTTTTTCCGAATGGTGTAGGAGGGAAATACAACGCGCTTCTGACGATGTCGAAGTATTTCTTTCCCGGAAGGAAGCTTGGTGAGTCTTGGTCCATTTTCCTAACGATTGGAGTTTATGGCTATTTCCGCCAGCTTCTTTCCTTCCAGAGCATTTGGGGGCCGCAATTACGTTTTCTGAAGCGATATCCTTGTCTGTCTCATCATCGCAGGGTTTCCGATGCCATCCGTTTTTTTAAAAATGGCCGAAGCAACCGAAGGGGAGGGGCAGGGGGGACGGATGCCGCCGCTCCGCATCTCTGGTGCGGGTTTCCTAAAATCATGGAGCCGTTGCTGGAGGCCTCGTTTAACGTGTACGACCGAGAGGGTGACGTTGCCTGGCTGTCAACAACTGTCAGCGACGAGCTTGCGATCTGCCCAAAGTGCATCTTGCATCACCATCAAGCCTTCGATGCTTTGAAGGATGAACTAGGGCAGGACGCCCTGATTGTAGCGGTCAGTCTAATACCGCCTTCAGCCTTGATGCGGTTCACTAAGTATGTGTGTTTGAATGGTACCAGGTTCCTTCGTGTCAGTTTTGCCCTGTTTATAATCCCCCAAATGGCTTTTCTTTGCACGGACTCTCCTTACACGAGTTTCATGTTATCAGATGTGCCTTCCAAAGTGTGCGTTATGGTACGGTGCCAGACGCCTAGCTCTTGACACCTTGGAGCAGGTTTTCTAATGTAGTTGTTTCCCCCCGCCCCCTTACGCCCCCCCCCCTCCCCTTGCAATGGTGGACTGTTCGGTATCATAATTATCCTGGTTCAGGACATGCGATCTATGCACCCCATGTGTTCAAGAACCGCGATGGAAATTCGGCATCCCAGAGCCATGCCATGCATGCCGTCGTGTGTGTCCTGCTGATGTTGTGTATGTATATCAGAGCAGGTTTGAGATCTGCCGATGGCACCTCTGTGTTTCTGCTGAACCTGTGCTCAGGCGCATGGAGCAAAAGTGCCAGGGTGGTTGACATGTTTTTATCTCCGTGAATGGCGGCCTGCCTTCACACAACATGTCTCCCCACTAAGGCTAGCAACTTCCTAGGAACGCCCATCACGTCACGACGGTAACAATGGTGTCATTTGTGCTAAAGCGATAACGACTGCTGCAGCAAATGGTATACTTCTGGTGCTTGTCGCAGACATCTCGTCAAAGAAATGGCGATGTCTGTAATGTTGCAAATGGCTTCATGGATGAAAAGGAACTGCTGGCTACAAGGTTCAAGGGGACATGCCCGCTACATCCAGCACATCTCATAAAGACTGCCCCACCCTCCCTTACGGCCTTGTGGTAACCTATCCATCATGGGGGGCCGTTAGGCATGCTAAACAGACTCTTACATCGGTACCTGCCGCGTCGGTACCTGCTTGCCGAATGCCGGGACGTGGGCAGGACTTTGAGGCATGCGACCAGCGGCGCGTGGGCGAGCAGCTGGCAGCCATCCAGGATGTGCTGGCATCCGTTCCTCTCCATGATGAGGACGCCCTCATGGCCTGCCTCACGCGCCCAGACCTGCACGAGCGAATCTCCGCGCTTCTCTTCGAGGCACTGTCCTTCCCCTGGCCGCTGCTGCAAGGTGCGGCGCTGCAGGCCCGGTTTGTGGACCTGCTGCTGCGCGTTCACCATGCGGTGGACCTGGGGCGCTGCCCGGTAGGTGCCGCGTGGCACTCTTTGTGGGAATCCTGCCCGTGATGTGTCTCGTGTTGAGGTCATGGGTTGTGGAGTGTTGAGTGTGGATGCATGGTGCAGGGCGACAGCGGTTGGGTGACAGATGCCTGAACGGGACCTGGTCGTGTGATTGTATGCTCAAGGTCGCTACCACCCTGTCTATGGGATGCTTCTGGGCCATCCAGGGGATAGGGGATGGCTAAAGACTAGATTCTAAACACTTATTGCAAACCCTAAAGGTAGGATCTGTTAGAATGAATTTCGCGTATGTCTCTATGGCGTGTTGATGATACGATATGGTGTCTGCAAAGGCAACATGAGACGTTGGTTTATGCAGTTGTGGAGGGCTAGAGACATGGCATGCGTCCCCGTGCCCTGTGCGTCACCACCCTCGCTTACATCCGTCAGCATGCATGGCGTGCGGCGGTGTATGACCCAGCGAGGCGTCTGACTGTCAGGGCCTAGGTGTGATGTTTGTGTGATGAAGCTGAGTTTGATCATGACATACTGCAAGGGGGTTGGACCCTGTCATGGCTCAAACACTTTGGTGATTCCTGGTTTCTTCTTACAGGCATCTTGTTACTCTGCCCGTTACTCTGCCCTATCGGTCCTGTGCCCGGTAGGCTCTTTTGTTGCTGCCACTGGCAACTTCGCCTCATTCCTTTGCCCCGCACCTCATTTCGTCAACGCTCGTACATTTGCTTCGTTTCTTACGAAACCCCTGATTTGCATAATCTTTCCTCACCTGTTTCTCTTTGCCTATCTCTTTCATCCACCCTTTAGATAACCCCTTTTTGTTCATGACAATTGGTTGTTTCTTATCTATTCCTCGTTCGTCCACGATGACAAGGCACAAGGGCATCTTTTTACCACCACCCCTCTTTCCCCTTTGTTTCCCCTGCCGCAGGGTCTCTACCTGTTCCTCTTCCACAACAACGAGGCCGTGCGTGCGGTTGCGGGCGGCGCGGTTCGGGACCTGCCGCCCTTTGCCACCGCCGATGAGCTGGCGCCACTGATGCCGCTGCTACGCATGCTCGTGTCCACGCTGGACTTTGACGCGTTCGAGGAGGCGGCGGTGGGAAGGGATGCGAGGGAAGGGGGGGAGGAAGCGGCGGGCGTAGAGCCGGGGTGGGGGGATAC
Source organism: Mesostigma viride (assembly GCA_009746045.1). Classification (NCBI taxonomy): domain Eukaryota; kingdom Viridiplantae; phylum Streptophyta; class Mesostigmatophyceae; order Mesostigmatales; family Mesostigmataceae; genus Mesostigma; species Mesostigma viride. The sequence continues at coordinate 1,081,878 of RPFO01000199.1, read as the reverse complement.
GACGCGTGCCGGCTTCCAGCGGGGACCATTTTGGATTGGCCTGGCCAGCCTGTGCGTATATGGACTCATGCATGGGGTGTCGCGCGCCTGTACACATCCTCCTTGCGTGCGCATTATGTAGGCGCATGGCTATCGTATGATCCACTGGCTTCCGTGGCTGTCTTCTGGTACTCCTGAGGGTGTCGCAGGCCTTGGTGACAAGAGCTTGCGATGACGGTTCCTCCTGTGTCAGGTGCTTTTCATGTGCCCTGCTTCCGGCCATCGCACTTGCTGTACCGATGAGCGCCATCTTAAGACCCATGTCCTACTTGGCAACGCTGCCCCTCCTCTCTGGGCCCTCCTGTGTGCCCCATACATCCCCCACCCCCGCCAGCTTGAATGTCATCAAGGGGACTGCCATGGCAGACGGGCTGGTGGCCACCCACCCTTCACTGGTGAACATAATCCTCAACCACGTGGCCGATGCGGGTGGGGGGAGCGAACAGGTCTACCACGCACTGCGCTGCCTGCACAGCCTGCTCAGTGAACTGGGTGGGTGGCCCATGGGCGGCGGTCCTTTCTAACATTCGCCGTATTTTCCTTGCAATCAGTTTTTTAATTATTCCTGGTTTCTAGAATTCTTTGTAGTTAAATGATAGTTGTTCACGAGCCCAGTTAATTTACTGAACTTACAAATTGCTCCTCTTTTCATCACACGCTGTGGTATGTTGTAACGTTTCCACTATCATTTTCCCTGTAGTTAGAACTAGCTGGGCAGATGTGGATGGCCATATCTAGTTCTGTACATTAAGAAGAGACTGAGTTCGCTGCTGACGGCTTGTGGGGTGAGCCTGGGCATCGCCGCCCTACAGGGCCAGGTGCACAATGTTCTGCGTCTTTTTTGTCGAATTGCAACACCTTGCGCTTCTTGCCTGGTGCATCCCTGTAGATACCGGTCAGGTGCTGGGTTCATCTTGCTGATGCCGAATGTCCCTGGCTTGCAACTGCCATGTGAGGTCATTGGTTGTGTGATTAGCGAGTGCTGCCTTCAAACGTTTTCTTGGAAGGGGATAATTGCGGATCATCCCCATGAACTTCTCTTTGGGGTAAACTTGCTTATTTACTTTATCAAGCTCACCTCGCATACCTGATTTGCATCATGATAGGAATGCTTGCGCTGATATACACTACTTGAGATAAAGTATTACTCGTACTAGTATACTGCCTGCATTGCATCATGATAGAAATGCTTGTGCTAATATACACTACTTACTCTAAAGTATTCCTCGTACTAGTATACTGCCTGATTTGCATCATGATAGGAATGCTTGCGCTAATATACACTACTTACTATAAAGTATTCCTCGTACTAGTATACTGCCTGCATTGCATCATTATAGAAATGCTTGTGCTAATATACACTACTTACTCTAAAGTATTCCTCGTACTAGTATACTGCCTGATTTGCATCATGATAGGAATGCTTGTGCTAATATACACTACTTACTATAAAGTATTCCTCGTACTAGTATACTAGCCATACACTATTGCCTTTTCGTTGCCATGGTGGCAGGCCCCAATTGCTCAACCATTTTCACAAAGCCCCCAGTTGACATCTAACATGGGGGTGCCGGGTCAAGTTTGTTGTGTGGATGGGAGGGAGGGAATGCTGGGTGGGTGAGTGGGGGTTGGGGGGGGGGGAGATTCCTGGTTGCGCTTCTGGCAGGCTTTAAGTTTTGGCTCTACTCCTCCAGCTCGTCCGATGCCCTCCTCAACATGCTGGTGGATATGGCCCTGCAATCGTCCCATTGGAGGGCACCGAAAATCCTTTGGAGGGTTCTGGACATCATCCCCGTGCTCCTGCAGGTAAGCGTTTCAAGGGGGTGTTGGGATCCATGCCGCTTGAAACATGCGGGTCACTTTCAGGAGGTTCATGAGTCATGGGTATCTTCAACTGTTCGAGGTCTCAGCTTGTTTCAGGCACTTGGTTCTAAGTAAATCTTAGCCATTTTATGGTTTGAAAACAGCGGTCTACATATCTTCATCATCATAAATGGTTATCCCCTTCCCTAAAGTGCGTCCAGAGCTGCACCCGTCGCACCATCTCATCCGCTGGTCACAATGTGCTACGACCATGGGTCAGCCGCCGCCACAGCCCGTTGGCTGCCAGTGAACCACGACCTGAAGTGATCTTTTCTCGCAGGTGTGCTATTTGGCTAGCTCAAAATTGCTTTGAAGCTTGGAAGTTTCATCGTTGGGTCGAAGGAGGAAAAGCCCTCTAGTCCACTATGCGGCAGACTTGGATGGGCAGGCCTAGCGCAACTTCGATTACCAACAAGACCAGGCACCATGCGGCACGGAGCTGCTGTATTCCTGTTCATGCATTTGACCCTGACCACGTGATTGCCTACCCGTGATTGCTCTTTCCATCTCCTGCAAGTTCGTATCCGCTGGACCTCGCCCATGCCTGCACCGCATCCCCTTGTCAGTCCGTCACTCTCGTCCGTATTGTTTGCCTCACCAAACCACCCCAATGTTTGCTTCACCAAGCCACCCCAATGTTTGCCTCACCAAGCCACCCCAATGTTTGCCTCACCAAGCCACCCCGATGTTTGCCTCACCAAGCCACCCCAATGTTTGCCTCACCAAGCCACCCCAATGTTTGCCTCACCAAGCCACCCCAATGTTTGCCTCACCAAGCCACCCCGATGTTTGCCTCACCAAGCCACCCCAATGTTTGCCTCACCAAGCCACCCCAATGTTTGCCTCACCAAGCCACCCCAATGTTTGCCTCACCAAGCCACCCCGATGTTTGCCTCACCAAGCCACCCCAATGTTTGCCTCACCAAGCCACCCCAATGTTTGCCTCACCAAGCCACCCCAATGTTTGCCTCACCAAGCCACCCCAATGTTTGCCTCACCAAGCCACCCCAATGTTTGCCTCACCAAGCCACCCCAATGTTTGCCTCACCAAGCCACCCCAATGTTTGCCTCACCAAGCCACCCCAATGTTTGCCTCACCAAGCCACCCCAATGTTTGCCTCACCAAGCCACCCCGATGTTTGCCTCACCAAGCCACCCCGATGTTTGCCTCACCAAGCCACCCCAATGTTTGCCTCACCAAGCCACCCCAATGTTTGCCTCACCAAGCCACCCCGATGTTTGCCTCACCAAGCCACCCCAATGTTTGCCTCACCAAGCCACCCCGATGTTTGCCTCACCAAGCCACCCCAATGTTTGCCTCACCAAGCCACCCCAATGTTTGCCTCACCAAGCCACCCCAATGTTTGCCTCACCAAGCCACCCCAATGTTTGCCTCACCAAGCCACCCCAATGTTTGCCTCACCAAGCCACCCCAATGTTTGCCTCACCAAGCCACCCCGATGTTTGCCTCACCAAGCCACCCCGATGTTTGCCTCACCAAGCCACCCCAATGTTTGCCTCACCAAGCCACCCCGATGTTTGCCTCACCAAGCCACCCCAATGTTTGCCTCACCAAGCCACCCCAATGTTTGCCTCACCAAGCCACCCCAATGTTTGCCTCACCAAGCCACCCCGATGTTTGCCTCACCAAGCCACCCCAATGTTTGCCTCACCAAGCCACCCCAATGTTTGCCTCACCAAGCCACCCCGATGTTTGCCTCACCAAGCCACCCCGATGTTTGCCTCACCAAGCCACCCCAATGTTTGCCTCACCAAGCCACCCCGATGTTTGCCTCACCAAGCCACCCCAATGTTTGCCTCACCAAGCCACCCCAATGTTTGCCTCACCAAGCCACCCCAATGTTTGCCTCACCAAGCCACCCCGATGTTTGCCTCACCAAGCCACCCCAATGTTTGCCTCACCAAGCCACCCCGATGTTTGCCTCACCAAGCCACCCCAATGTTTGCCTCACCAAGCCACCCCGATGTTTGCCTCACCAAGCCACCCCAATGTTTGCCTCACCAAGCCACCCCAATGTTTGCCTCACCAAGCCACCCCAATGTTTGCCTCACCAAGCCACCCCAATGTTTGCCTCACCAAGCCACCCCAATGTTTGCCTCACCAAGCCACCCCGATGTTTGCCTCACCAAGCCACCCCGATGTTTGCCTCACCAAGCCACCCCAATGTTTGCCTCACCAAGCCACCCCAATGTTTGCCTCACCAAGCCACCCCAATGTTTGCCTCACCAAGCCACCCCAATGTTTGCCTCACCAAGCCACCCCAATGTTTGCCTCACCAAGCCACCCCAATGTTTGCCTCACCAAGCCACCCCGATGTTTGCCTCACCAAGCCACCCCGATGTTTGCCTCACCAAGCCACCCCAATGTTTGCCTCACCAAGCCACCCCGATGTTTGCCTCACCAAGCCACCCCAATGTTTGCCTCACCAAGCCACCCCAATGTTTGCCTCACCAAGCCACCCCAATGTTTGCCTCACCAAGCCACCCCGATGTTTGCCTCACCAAGCCACCCCAATGTTTGCCTCACCAAGCCACCCCAATGTTTGCCTCACCAAGCCACCCCGATGTTTGCCTCACCAAGCCACCCCGATGTTTGCCTCACCAAGCCACCCCAATGTTTGCCTCACCAAGCCACCCCGATGTTTGCCTCACCAAGCCACCCCAATGTTTGCCTCACCAAGCCACCCCAATGTTTGCCTCACCAAGCCACCCCAATGTTTGCCTCACCAAGCCACCCCAATGTTTGCCTCACCGAGCCACCCCAATGTTTGCCTCACCAAGCCACCCCAATGTTTGCCTCACCAAGCCACCCCGATGTTTGCCTCACCAAGCCACCCCAATGTTTGCCTCACCAAGCCACCCCAATGTTTGCCTCACCAAGCCACCCCAATGTTTGCCTCACCAAGCCACCCCGATGTTTGCCTCACCAAGCCACCCCGATGTTTGCCTCACCAAGCCCCCCCAATGTTTGCCTCACCAAGCCACCCCGATGTTTGCCTCACCAAGCCACCCCAATGTTTGCCTCACCAAGCCACCCCAATGTTTGCCTCACCAAGCCACCCCAATGTTTGCCTCACCAAGCCACCCCAATGTTTGCCTCACCAAGCCACCCCGATGTTTGCCTCACCAAGCCACCCCGATGTTTGCCTCACCAAGCCACCCCAATGTTTGCCTCACCAAGCCACCCCAATGTTTGCCTCACCAAGCCACCCCAATGTTTGCCTCACCAAGCCACCCCAATGTTTGCCTCACCAAGCCACCCCAATGTTTGCCTCACCAAGCCACCCCGATGTTTGCCTCACCAAGCCACCCCAATGTTTGCCTCACCAAGCCACCCCGATGTTTGCCTCACCAAGCCACCCCGATGTTTGCCTCACCAAGCCACCCCAATGTTTGCCTCACCAAGCCACCCCAATGTTTGCCTCACCAAGCCACCCCAATGTTTGCCTCACCAAGCCACCCCAATGTTTGCCTCACCAAGCCACCCCAATGTTTGCCTCACCAAGCCACCCCAATGTTTGCCTCACCAAGCCACCCCAATGTTTGCCTCACCAAGCCACCCCAATGTTTGCCTCACCAAGCCACCCCAATGTTTGCCTCACCAAGCCACCCCGATGTTTGCCTCACCAAGCCACCCCGATGTTTGCCTCACCAAGCCACCCCGATGTTTGCCTCACCAAGCCACCCCAATGTTTGCCTCACCAAGCCACCCCAATGTTTGCCTCACCAAGCCACCCCAATGTTTGCCTCACCAAGCCACCCCAATGTTTGCCTCACCAAGCCACCCCAATGTTTGCCTCACCAAGTGCCTGTCGTGTGCGCGACTGCACGCCATCACATGTCGTTGTGGATGCCTTCGTCCATGCTGATTGATGACACTCGTCTCTCTTTTCCATTTGATTCCCCTGACGTCACCCAGTCTCTAGAAGGCGATCGGTGTGACCCTGCGCGTTCGCCATTCCTCAGATGGCCAGGCCAAGCCAACGACCGTGATGATGATGGCAACGGTGATGATGGCGGCAGTGATGGCGGCGGTGACAGTGGCCGATACGAGCGTGAGCGCCACCAAGTCCTTTTCTTCATGCTGCACCAAGTCCCCAGGAATACGCGCCTGTTCCCCAACAAGATGGCCAATGTGGCAGCCGAGGCAAGTCTATCAAGTGCATTCGGTGGCAGGTGGCGGGCCTCATGCTCTAACCTCAGAACAAAATTTGCCCTCAGAACAAAATTTGCTTTGCCTGGCATTATCGCAGTATCACGACAGTGTCGCCGTTTGCTATCCACAACTACACGACTGCTGTGCCGCTAGTCACTGCCAAGTACAAGGCATCCTCTTGCCTCTGCCCCATGGCTGTGCTCTCGTTCCACGCGAAACCGGCGGCACCATGAAGAACGGATGGCCGCCGTCCGGACACATTGGGGTCGGGGGAGGATGCATGCACGCATGCATAACGCTGGCCATTGCTTGTTTGCTGGGGTTCCAAACCTCAATGTTCCAGACAGCAGTCATGTTCCAGACGGTGCACTTCTTGGAGCACACCACATGGCTCTCCAGTCTATCTCCCCTGCCATGCTGCGATTTGGAGGCTTAATGCAATGTGTACACCGGGTATTGTCATGCGCCCTCTACCCTCTACACAGTGCTCTTGTATTGTTCATGTTAAGGGGCAGACAGGTGTTGCGTCAAGCTGTCGACTTTACAGCATAGTAGTATATGACTTTGGCCGCCTTCACTTCATCCCTTTGTAGTTGCTTCATGGCTAATAATCCCACCATGATAAGAATGTTCAGGCATTTTTGTTTACATGAAGGCTACCTAAACGAAGTTGTTGCTTACAGCGATTCCTGGTACTGCGGGCATGCTCACCGTTGGCATGGTTTGCTATTATTAGTTACATACGAACTCCTGGCATCTTTCTTCAATCTCCATTTCAGATGTCTTATGCTGTTTACGTTACATACTTTGCTCAGAATGCCAGTCCCTAGGGAGTGGTAGTGCTGGTTGGCCATGCACAACCCCAGCTGACTCCCACTGCCAATCCTGCAGTGGTCGATGTCTAGGTGGCTCCTGTGGGCTCACGGACCTGTTCCTTTCTTTCCTGCCTCTGTGTGCTCAGGAGTCCATGAATATTGTGCTCAGAGGACTGCTGATGTGCCCGCCAAGTGTCCCATTCGAGTGCTGCTACATCTGGTGAGCCCAATGGAGGCGGGTTATGTCCGAGCACTGCATGGCAGTTAAAATTGGATGGTCATGCTAGCCAATAAATTATTCTAGAAAACCCTTGGGGGTTGGTCGCACATCGCAAGGGCATGTCTCTACTTCTGGCACATGCTCTCTGTTTTGGCCATCTTCTACTCACACGATTGTGGTCAGTCATCTGTTTTTTTTCTGCGTTTTAGGAAAGGTCTCCGCAACTACCAATATCCGGCGGTGCGCAGTGTTTACAAGATTTGAGGGTAGGGTAGACACTTGAACCAGGTTGTCCTTGTTTCCTGGCCACCTGCAGCGGTCACTAAGCAATCGCTGGCTCACTTTGGTGCGGGCATGCAACCACAGAGCCAAGCTGGCTAGGGTCAGCGGGCCGTTATGCCTGTTCTTTACGCACGAGGGCACGCTGTGTGTTCGTTGCACGATGAAGGGAGCATGGTGGGGAGGGCTGACGGAATCCAACAAGGTGACAGCATGGGGGCATGCACTTGCTGCGGAGACAGGGGGAGGGAGGGAGGGAGGGAGGGAGGGAGGGAGGGAGGGAGGGAGGGAGGGAGGGAGGGAGGGAGGGAGGGAGGGAGGGGAGGGAGGGAGGGAGGGAGGGAGGGAGGGAGGGAGGGAGGGAGGGAGGGAGGGAGGGAGGGAGGGAGGGAGGGAGGGAGGGAGGGAGGGAGGGAGGGAGGGAGGGAGGGAGGAAGGGAGAGAGGGAGGGAGGGAGGGAGGGAGAATCAGGTTTGGGTGGATGTGCTTTCTGGTAGTTTGCTCTGAGGTGCCAGCTGGATTGTTTTGACCTTTGCAAGACGATGGTTTGTCACCATGTGCCAAGAGTTCTGATGAGAACCGCAATCTCCTGCATCCCCGCCCTCATTCGTCGCCCACAACAGGGGCCCTGCCTTGGTGCGCTCAATTGTACCTTCACCTGCCAGTGTTGGTGACGACGACAGAGCTAACCCCAGCAGCGCTAGCCAGCTGGCAGCAGGCCTGATGTATCTGGACACCCTGGCAGTGTGCATGGCAGCAGCAACCAACCTCTCTTTCTTGGATGGCCTTGACAACCTTAGTGCAAGACCAGGCGCCGCAGGTGTGTTGGGTGGCGCAGCAACGGCTGGCCCGATGGCAGTGCAGCGCAACTTCAGAGCTCGCATCAGAGGCATCGATCCTGGAAGACGTGCCGTCCACGGGCGTGCCAGCGATGACAACGCAGCGGGTGGGAAGGGAGGGGATGATGTTGTGGCAGACATCGGACCAGCATGCGTGGGGTTATGCAGGGCGGCAAAGCGTTGCCGGAACCGCCCGTGGTCGTTGCTGCGCCACTTTGCACCCAGCGATGAGGTGTGTGAGGCCGCCCGATCCCTCTTTGGCCGTGGTTCCTGGGGCGATGGTGCGTCCCCTGACCAGGGGCGTCACCGCGATTTGGAAGTCATCAATCTTGATGACGACGACGGCGAAGACAATCGGGGTGACAAGGGCGATCATGACGACAGTGATGATGGTCATAGTGATGGCGAGGGGTCATCGTACGATGATTGCATGGCTGTATCACCACCAGCAATGGTTGGTGTGCCCGCATGGCGTTGCCTGCTTCCCTTATGGCACGCGGTCGCATCCACGCCTCCCGAGGCGATCGGCCTGCTTCCTTCCCAAGTCCTGGGCTCTGTGCTGGTGACCGCGATGGCATTTGCCTGCATGGGTCTCCCATTTCGCGGGGCCCCCGTAGCAGGCAACGGAAATGTGGTCCCTGCAGTTCCTTCTGGTGGTGGGTCGGCAGGACTCATGAACATAAACAGCTGGATGTCACAACAAAATGATACCTTGCCATGTCGATCTGTTCACCCAAGTGCAAGTGACGTTTGCCCAGATGCCGGTGGAGGGGGGGGGGTACCACCAGCCTTGTTTGCGTCCGTGTTGCGATGGGCAGATGTCTCTTTTGAGGACGAACGTGTGGACTTGGATGCTTTGTTGGGCGGCTGCCGAAACTGTGTTCAGGTAACAGCGGTCACAGACAGCGGTTTGCATGAAACACGGCGCGCCGGGGTTGACAGCCGGTCGCTGATCCTGTTCTTGTGCCGGATGGTATCGTTGTTCCTGTCCAAATGGGGTGCCCATAAGGAACACAAGGGCTTGTTATGGTCGCAAGCGCCCACGCAGCACGTGGGACAGCCTGGCGACAAGGGTGCTGCCAGCCGACAAGGCCAGGGGCGGCCTGGGTTGGACGATACCACGCCACCGACCTCGTGGCTAGAGGCGCTGCTGGCGTGCGGCATGACCCTGTTTCCTCCGGGATACTATGAACTGGATATGGAGGACTTGGGGCTGCGAGGCCTTCAGCGCATGTGGGGGAATGTGGTTGTCGCGATCGCCATGGGCGCGGGAGGAAGCGAGGGAAGCTCCCCTGGGTGGGGACTACGTGGTCTTCCTGACGTCAGCGCGGCCGGCGGTTCTGCCAGTGCGACTGGACCACAGGGGGGGCGTGTCCCTCATCTGGCATCCCAGCTACTGGATGGTGAGTGTGCCTCGTTTATTCTTCTCTCTGAACTAGTGTACGCCTAGGATAGGGGCCTGCCCGTATGATGCTGTCTCCACTACCAACCGTTGAGCTGTCCTTTTTCTTTTTCCCAAATGGAATGCACACAGTTGTTATAAAGTTATAGTTTACAATTATTTATTGGGCACAGCAGGGGTCTGTGGTAAGCTGGTGAGAATTTGGTTTCAAAGCTTCATTTTGCAACTTCAATTTTCTTGGCTGGTTGTTTAGTCCCTGCTGGCCATGTAAAGCCATACAAAGAGCTGATTTCATGCAGCAAGGCACCATATAAGTGGCGACCGGCGGTGAATAGGAGGATTTACAAATTGTGCAAGCATTCTGATAGAGCTGTCTACCTTTGAACGCCGTGGTCAATTGTAGAGTGCTGCCCCTCCCTTCCCCTGGTGTTATAAAAGCAGCAGGTTATGAGGACATTTTTGTAAAGCAACTCCACCAATGCTAATGCATGCATACCAGCGCCACCTTGGTATGAACGTGATGGCCACTTGGCCAGGTTGGTGCTTCTGCCGCTGTGAGAACTACGACAATCTGCATTTCCTGTGTTTGTTGTGCCGTGATGAGCAATGTATTTTCAGTCATCATTGCTCTGCCCTTGTCGTGTTGGTTGCACCACAATGGATGCGTGCTGGTTGGATGTGACCTTGGCCGTTCACTGTTCGAAAATGCAGGGCACATGGCGGCTGCTGGCATTTTGTCGGAGGACGTGCTGGCATGCTTGTCCACATTGGTCATGGATGAGACCCCAGCGCCATTGGTGCCACAGAAACGGCAGCTCCCAGACGAAAAGGCAGTGGTGGAGAGAATTCCAGTACACCAGCAGCAGCCCCAGCAACAGCCCCAGCAGCAGCAGCAGCAGCAGCAGCAGCAGCAGCAGCAGCAGCAGCAGCAGCAGCAGCAGCAGCAGCAGCAGCAGCAGCAGCAGCAGCAACAACAACAACAACAACTACAACAGCAACAGCCATCGCAGGCAAACTTGCGGAAGCCAGAACAAGGCTCTACCCTCCAGCAACTGCTTGCGCTACAGGAGAGCCAGCGGGGTTCTCCCTCCGCCACCCTGCACACGGGGCCTCTTGACCAGCACAACCGCCGCCCCCGTGAGATAAAAGACAACTCCACACTGCTCTCCTGCACAGCCGCCGCATTGGCTGGTAGACCTTCCTCCCCTCCAGCGGTCCTTGGTGAGCCAGTGCAAACAGGGGCAACGGAGAAGCCCTTGCAAGGCAGGACAGAGACGGCAGAGGACAGGAAAGCATCGGCAGATGACAGGAAAGCAGCTGCAGAGACTGGCCCGACCGCGGTGGCAGGGTCGGGGGCGCCTGGACGACCCGTGACTCATAAACGGCGCAGGGAAGAGGAAGGCGGCATGGCCGATGGAGACTACGACAGCGCGAGGCATGGCGCGGGAACCGCCTCGTTGTTGTTGATGAATGCCAGGGACAGGACGGCGCCAGGGGCCAAGGAGGATGCAGGGCAGCCGCAAGCAAGAGGAGATCCTGGCAAGGATGCGCATGGCAACCTCGCGCGACTGGCCCCGCAGACTAAACTGGACCCCTGGCCCAGCAGAGCGCCACCCACCGCTGCAGCGGCTGCGGCAGCAGCCTTTAAGCCAGCAAAGGGAGTGCCCACGCCCACGCCCACGCCCACGCCCACGCCCACGCCCACGCCCACGCCCACGCCCACGCCCACGCCCACGCCCACGCCCACGCCCACGCCCACGCCCACGCCCACGCCCACACCCACGCCCACGCCCACGCCCACGCCCACGCCCACGCCTTTCCATGCATTACCACCGCACGGGGCCAGCACAACCCGGTTTCCTGGTGCGCCGGCCCTTGGCCCAGCCCATTCCACCAAGCCCGCGGTGGGAACTGTGGTGACCAAGGCAGCAGGGTTGTCTCAACGGGCGGTGTATCACGCGCCCGAACCGTGGTTCCCCGATCTCTCCAGTGGGCGCGCGTCATCCCGACAAGACAGGAGTGGCGGGGTGGACAGGAGTGCCGGGGTGGACAGGAGTGCTGGGATTGGTCCGGCCGCGACGTCAAGTTTGGCTCCACAACGCAAGCCACACATCCACCCGGTCCGCCGGCCTTCAGATGGCACCGCTGCATCCGACAGTGCACCGAATAGGAAGGACGGGAGGGAAGGGGCGAGGGATGATGGCAGGGAACAGGGCCTGGGCAGGCAACGGGAATGGGAACACGAGAGGGACAGGGAGAGGGAGCAGGAACGAGCCGTGGCGATGGGGATCACAGGGGCAGGGGCGGGCACTGCGTGGCCCACCCGCACGCCGGCCACCCTGGCGAAACCTGTAAGGACTGGAGCACAGGAGCAGTCGGTGGAGGACATGTTCCAACAGATGGAGCAGGCGAGGGGGCGGCGACTTGGTGTGTCAGGTGGCGAGATCGTCTGGTCAAGTAGCGTGGTGGGCAAGGGTGGCGTCGGCCAGGATAGCCGCGCAGCCAAGCGGACCAATACCTCGACCACGGCCCCGAACACTAGCGCGATACTCAAGGAACGGGCTGCCCTGCGAGCGGGTGCTAAAGGGGCTGCGGCTGGCGTGGGCAGGGAAGGTGGCATGAGCAGTGTGGCAGATGGCAGCGTCAGCCACGGGTTCTCTGCGCACAGGGCCCCGGAGCCCCCGCACAAGAGCACCGAGCGGGTGGGTGCGCCCAGGTGGCCACAGGGACCCAGCGACAAGGCACGAGCTGACAACACTGGCGACAAGCAGCGACCGCTGCAAGGGCTGCTGCAGGGGAACCTGTTCCGCGAATGGAACCGGCAGCCAGCCCTGGGGCCTCCGCAGGACCAGGCACAAGGTTGGCCGCTGCCCCCTCATGCCCCGACTGCCTGCTTGGAAGTCGGTGCCACTCCCGGCCGGAGCCGCGGGGGGAATCTTATGGACGCGGCGGCGCGCAAGCGTGGGGACGAGCTCCCTGGGAGCGCCCTGCAGGGCCCCGGAACCATCCAGATCCGGCGCGAGGTTGGCACCCTGCTCCCCACGAGCCCTCTGAGGCCTCCCGCAATGCTCAGCGCCACTGCCGACGGACGTCTCGGCTGCCCCCCCGCAGCCATCCACCCTGCCGCTGGGCCATCTGCGGCGGTCCACCCACTTGCGGCCGGCGACCGCGGTGAGGAGGGGACCGGTCGGGGCGGCCTCGCGCCGGCGCCAGCACAACGCAAGGTGATTCAGCTGCCGTCCGCGCTGATGCTGCCGTCCCTCACGGTGCCGGGCCGCGAGGAGCTGGTCACCGAGCGAGGGGTTGGGGCGCTCAGGGCGCGGCGCGAGTGGGAGCTGGCCACGGGCGCACGCGCCCCCCCCCTCGTGCGCATGGAGGTCTGGTTCCAGCAGATTTTGACGTGGGACTTTTGGGCGGTGACAGGTGCCAGCGGCGGCATAGACCAGCAGGCCCCGCGTGGCCGGTCGCGTTCCGATGCAGCGGAGAGAGAGGGGAGCGGGGGCTCTGCCGTGTCGCCCCGTGCATCAGCTACCAGGAGGAATGCTAGTAAGCAAATGTCTCTTAACAGGATTCCCGTTGCGGCTGGAGACCTTTCGTCCGCGGCCAAGAGTAAACTGTCAGCTGTCCCTCTGCGTTTCCAGTCGGTGCATGCGTACGTGGACACCTGGCAGCCGCTGGTGCTGGAGGAGCTCAAGGCCCAGCTGCAACGCGCACACGAGGAGAGCCCGCTGCCGCTCACGGCTCTGCTGGCGGCGCATCGGCCCGGTCCTGATCCTGGCACCGGCAACACCGGAGACGGCCGCCAGGGCATCGCGGTGGCAGGGTCCGAGGGCAGGCGTGGGAGGGCGCGTCCGCCAGCCCAAGGCGGTAGCAGTAGCGACATGGCTATTGGGAGAGGAGAGCCACTAGAACCAAGTGGTTGGGAGGCCGCGAGGCAGGGTGGTGATGCTGACAGACGGGGTACCGCCGGGGATGATAGCAAAGGGCCCCCTGCGCCCAGCGCCCCGCTGCCTGGGATGGAGCTTGAGCTGATGACTCTCAAGAAAGTGGACAGTTTCCACATCGGCACATTCCTGGTGAGGTCGCAGTCGCGCAGCAACGGAGGCAGCAACAGGAGCGGTGGTGGCAACGGGCGCGGCGGGGACCTCCCTAGTGAGAACGACCTCCTTCTGCTAGTGCCTGTCCCCAGGCACAGCGCGGCCGCCTCCCATGCCAGGCAGGGGCCGCCAGAGTCCTCCCCCCTGCACGTGCTGGCACTGGTGGAGAAGAAGGACATGGTGTGGCATCATGGCGATGGCGGCGGTGGCAGCAGCAGTGGCTGGTGGGGCAAGCACGATGGCTACCCCAGCCGGCGCCCTGCGCTCACCCTCAAGCTCTGCCTGGAGGCGCCCCCGGGCACGCAGCATCCGGCCCCCACCTTGGTGGGCACCAGCAAGCCTGCCTCGTTCGATGAAAGGAGGGAACAACAAGAGCCATCCTCCAGTACACTGCGACCCAGCACAGCACCAGGCTCCATCGGGGGCACGTCCGCGGCGGCCTTGCAAGGCAACGGCGGTGCATTGGCTGGCACCCCAGGCAAAAGGGTGGCGCCGCCAGGGTCTTCAAGCGTTGGCCCCGATGCAGCCAGCATCAACGGGTCGCTCCGCCGCGTTGGGCCGCTGATGGTGGGGCGCAGCCGGTGGCGCGGTGTGACTGTGATCAGCCTAACGCCGCAGATGAGGGAGTTTGAGGCACTCTCGGCCGTGCCCAGCCTTTCCAAGCAGCTGCTGGATGTGATCCTGCGACCACAGGGGCCACAGGGGGCCGGGGGGGGCCAGGGGCCCTCGCCTGGGCTCGCTACTGGAGGTTCTGTTGGTGGCAGCGGGGCAACCGCGGGTGGTATGGGAGAGCATGCGCTGGCACGGCCGGGTGGTGGGTCGGCCGCGGCGGCGGGCCGTGTGGGGTCGGGGGCGATGGTCGTGGACGAGGGGGGGGAAGGGAGACCACGCCGGCCATCATGGATGCCACACGCGGCCTTTGATGCGTTGGTACGTGTTGTCGCTGCGCATATGCGTTGTCTGTGTATGATAGGGATGCACTGCTGTGTTGTTATGTGTTCCTTGTTGGTGGTGGCGAGTCTACACCATGGATGCTGTCACCGTCTGAGGAATATGTCTGCCATTTTATGATTGGCATTGCTATTTTGGGCACGAGTTGTTGTGAACCTCGATGAGCCCTTGTTTGCCCCAGATCCTCTGCATCACTTGCGTTTCTGTTTACCACTACTTTTACTACTACTACTACTACTACTACTACTACTACTACTACTACTACTACTACTACTACTACTACTACTACTACTACTACTACTACTACTACTACTACTACTACTACTACTACTTCTACTACTACTACTACTACTACTACTACTACTACTACTACTACTCTACTACTACCACCACCACTACTACTACGACTACTACCACTACTACTACGACAACAACTACTACTACCGCCACTACTACAACTACTACTTACTACTACTACTACTTCTACTACTACTACTACTACTACTACTACTACTACTACTACTACTACTACTACTACTACTACTACTGCCGCCGCCGCCGCCGCCGCTGCTGCTGCTGCTGCTGCTCCTACTCCTACTCCTACTCCTACTCCTACTCCTACTCCTCCTCCTCCTCCTCCTCCTACTCCTACTACTACTACTACTACTACTCCTACTACTACTACTACTACTACTACTACTACTACTACTACTACTACTACTACTACTACTACTACTACTACTACTACTGCTGCTGCTACTACTACTTCTGCGTGACCTGTAATGAGGGGCAAGTTTCCTTTGCATGTCAAGCGCAGCGTGAAAGCAGTTGGCTCTCCTATGGTTGGTTATTATCCCTGCGAATCGTATGTGCGGCCTGCTTGCCTCATAATCTGCTTTCTTCTAGGGTTGGGTCAGATACCGGTTTTAGCCCATCGGTACCGGAACTACTTGCCCTCGGCTACCGGTACCGGTATCGGTTACCGGGGGAGGCAATCGGTACCGGTACCGGTACCGGTTACCGTCGGTTACCGGTACCAGTACTCAATGGCATGAACTGAAGGCTAAGTCCGGTGCTAGTAGTACTCGTTACCATTGGTTACTGGTACCGATTACCATCGGTTACCGGTTACCGTTACCATGTTGCTGTCTGAAAGACTGACGAAATCCTTGCCGGGCTGGCTGTTGGAACTTGGCGCAGCGCCGAAGTTACGGTAACCGAGAGGTAACCAAGTACCTAGGTTACCTTGGTTAGCCTTCGGTACCGGTACCGGTTGACAGGGAGGCCGTCCGTTACCGGTATCGGTACAAGGGTAACCGGTTCCGGTAACCGACCCCTCGGTTAGTCCCCGGTAACCAACCTTGCCATCCTCATCGCTGGTCACGCTGATACCAGCAACAATCAGCGACAGCAGCTTCCGGTACTGAGAACACAGATAGCAACAGCAATACTTCTTGACTAGCTACTCTCTCAATCCTGGATGTTCTTGAAGTGGTTACTATAACATCTAATGTATCGGGATAACGAACATCGGTCTGGTGTGGTTCTGTAATGTCAAGGCAGTCACCATCACTAATATGTTTTCTCTGTAATACAGCAACATGCGGTGATGGGGCGTGGTCGCTACGCGGCCACTTACTGGACGTGGTGGTCCGCCCCTGATGTAGACAAGTGGCTTTTGACGCGTGAGGGTTGCCGCAGGCGCGGGACTTCAACACCTCACAGCTACGCGCAATTGTTGCCGCGGTGACGGGCGAGGACACGAGGGAGGCGTCTGCAAGCGCCAGCAAGGGCAAGGGCCTGGGTCACCCGGTAACGCTCATCCAGGGGCCTCCAGGGACCGGCAAGGTACGTGGTCACCCGAGCGCTGAAGTTCTTGTTGGATTTGTGTGTTCACTGGTTGTTGTTCATCATGTTGATTGATGCTCTGCCCTGACTTGTGTCATGCGTATTCCGCAGGCATGCCGCCCCGTCCCTGTGCAGTGGGTGGTATGCCTGGTTGTCTCTGGATGTGGCACGGGGACTACCATTTGTGGATCGGGCTGTGTGGGCTTATGCTGGAGCGGGCACCATTGATGACACAGTTGCTGTTGCTTTGAGTCTGCTTGCACAGCAGCTGGTCACAGAGCATCAGTGTATCCCAAAACAAACAAAAAAATGGCAGGCTGCATCGTCGAGCATTCCCTGGTGGATTTTATGAGCTAGGATCACCTTTTGAGCATCCCTGCTGTTGCTGCCGCCATCCACGGTTACGGCTCGTAAATGTTGCGATAATTTTGCACCCTAGCCATATCAGGTCATGATGAATTCCGTTTGCTGGTGCGTGTCCTGGTATGCATCTTGAGCTGGTACTGGGACTAGTATTACCTAAGTTTGGAACTTTCTCCTACTGTTCTCCTTCTTGTACTGGTATCGACCTGCCATCCTCCCCTCACCTATGCTTCCATCCATCCACGCTGCTCTGCCGCCTGCTACTCCCCTCATCCTTGATTGGTCGCAGACGAGCGTGACGGTCGCCATAATCAGCGCCCTGCTCATGGAGGTGGCGCAGGCGGCCAACGAGAACGGCTCAGCGCCACACGCGGGCGATCGCGTCGGTGGGATCTCTCCCTTGCCTGTCAGCAAGCATCCACCAAAGCAGGGCGTGGGAGCCACCCACCTGGCCGCGCAGGGCACCCTCATGCCCGGCACCTCGACCAGCGCCCAATTTAACCATCCCTTGGACCGCAAGACCCCTCCCACCGCCGTAGCGCCGCTATTCAAGCGCTCCTCAAAGGCTCTGCAGCATCAAAAGTCCGTGCCCGCCAAAGCAGCAGCGCCGGCGACATCTTCAAGTGCCACGCAGGGCGCTTCCAAGGCCACCAACGTGCCACAAGCAGGCGCGGCTAGTACCAAGTGGGGTGATGCCAAGGGTGGCAGCATAACCCCTACACCCTGCTTGGCCGGGACAAGTGGCCTCAACACGGGCAGCCAGCGCGGGGCGCCATCGGGCGCTGCCCCTCCAGCTGCCCAGGGTGCTCCAGGAGACAGCGCGTCCTCAGGCGCTTGGCGCTGCAGCCACATTGCAGGCGGTGGCCGCGTGCTCGTATGCGCGCAAAGCAACTGTGCGGTGGATGAGCTGGTGCTGCGCATTCTGCGGAACGGGCTGTACGACACCAAGGGGGGCCGGGTCGTCCCGGCTGTCGTGCGCGTGGGCAACCCGGAGCTGCTCCATCCGGACGTGCGACCATTCCACGTGGACGCGCTGGTGAGGGGGGGCGGGGGGGAGCAGGTGGGCGATGACAGGTGTATATGTGGATACTCGGGTGAGGGGGGTATCTATGGGTGGCTTTAAACGGCATGCATGGAAAAGGTGCACAACACCCATGACGTCGTGTTGGTTGTGGCTTGTGTGTCACAGAGGCTGGGGACGCTTGAGGGGGGAGCTGTAGTTTGCATTGTGAGGCATCCACAATGTGGGGGAGGGAAGGCCTGGGCGAATGGGTGGGTGGGAGGGAGAGAGATCGGGCAAGGACAAAGAGTAGGTCCGGGGGGGCGGCGGGGGGGGCCGGGGAGGGGGGAGGGGGGGTGCAGCTGGGTTTGTTCATGTGTTTCTTAGGAGCATCTTAGGAGCAACTTTTTGAGGGTATTACAATACCGTTGCGTATCATCAGTGGCAGGGCTTCGTTTAGTTTTTTTTCCACAGGCGGTGCCACGTTGGCAACAATTTTACATGGCCGGTGGCCGGCAAATGCCGGCCAGTTGCCACTTCTACAACCTTGTATCGAAGTAGTTTCTGTACTACATTATTCGCCGCGCCGGCCCTGGTACGGCCAACCGTTTGGCCGGAGCCTTGCCGGCACTTTTTTCCACAGCGGGATCCGACGGATCCGGCTGTAAACGAAGCCCTGATCAGTGGACGTGGGTCGCTTGTGGCTACTCATGGGTGGTTGGGATGTTTCGTAGCCATGTACCCGTGTTATAGTCTGCTCGAGTATTCTGCGCTGGGTCAGGAACCCGTGCTCAGCCCACACAGCAATGTGGTAGGGTTCTCTTGTTTAGGAACAGGGTTCTGCTTGCTTTCTAAATTCAGGATTTCTCAGACCGATTTCCCAGCCAGGGCGATAAGGAGACTTCCGAGTTTCATTCGCAGAATCTTGCCACCTACGTGGCTGCCCTGGATGAATGACTCTGCCGTGCAATCCATGATTGCTTTGTTCTTGTAGCAACTGCAAATAACCTGTGCGAGCGGGTATGATCGCGTCAACGTGGAGAGGTGCACTCCGTGCTAGTACGCAGGCCTTGACGCGTACTTGTCAATGGAGCAGCTTCATATCTTTGTGTTATACTACTATGGTAGTTTAATTTCATCACACAATTTACCGCGAGAAAACAGGATGATAAACTATTTGGATGAATAATTTATTGGGGAGACATGTAAACAAAGACGGTTTTTTGTTCCTTTGAGTCTGCCTCGTATCCCCAGCGAAGGGGAGAATCATTTCGTCTGAGTCATTTTCCCAGTCAGCACTGTGAGGTTAAGGGCATACGAATTCACCCACCATCTGCCAGTTTCGCTGATCCCCATCCCATCCACATCATCATGTCGTGTACACCCCTTGACCATGCGTCACATCTGGCCAGGTGGAGGTGCGGCTGCGGTCGTGGCAGAGCGAACGCGCGGGCAGGGGCGAGGAAGAGATTACGCGCAGGAAGGAGGCGGTGGAGCGCGAGAGGGCCGAGGCGGCAGCCAAGCTTGACGAGGTGGCGGTGCAACTGGAACGACTCCAGGCGCGGGCGCCCAGGGACGGCGCACAGGAGAGGGACGCCGGTCACTCTATCGATGGCCACTCTAGCGATGGGGACGGGGCCCAGGCCGGTGACATGGGCGGCAAGGGGCGAGGTGATAGTGGCGCCCAGGGTGGCAAGGATAGCCAGCGGCCCGAGGGAAATGGGGACCCTGGCCAGGGTCCCAATGACAAGATCGACGATTATGACGTCATTGTCGCCGCGCGTGGTCCACATGGTGCTGATGTCGCCAGCCCCGCTAGGGGAGAGGCTGATCGCGCCCGCCGGGCCGTGTCCCTGCAGGAGCAGAAGCGCCAGCTGCAGGAGCGGCTGCAGGAGCTGAGCCGCCGCCAGCGCGAGCTGCAGCAGGAGGCGGCGCGCGAGGGGAGCGAGCGCGAGGCCGTGCGCAAGCAGCTGCGGGCGCAAGTCGTGCTGGACGCGCAGGTGGTGGCCGGCACGCTCAGCGGTGTGGGGGGGGAGCTGGTGGCAAGTCTCGGCAAGGCGGCCTCGGCAGGGGGGCTTACCAGGGGCGTGGTGGGTGCATCCTCCGCAGGTATCGGCGGCCGTAGGGGAGACGCAGCAGGCGGGCTTGCGCTCGGGACCAATTGCGATGTGTTTGGGAAGGCCGGCGGCTTGAGGGCAGGCGATAGTATCGGAGGGACACAAGTAAGGAATGGCAGCGTGGCAGTGGAGCTGCCCACGGTGGCGACGGGCAGCAGCGGTCGCGGCTGGTTCCATGCAGTGGTCATCGACGAGGCCGCGCAGGCGGTGGAGCCCGCCACACTCGTCGCGCTGAGGCTGCTCATGCCGGCAGCCGTCACAGGTCCCACCACCAGTTTGAATGCCAGTTTGAGCACGTTTGGCATTTCCGCAGGATACGGTCGTGTCGGCAGTCATGGTGTCGAGATCGCTGGTACATCGACCTCCTCTGGCCATGTCCCCTACGGTGCCGATGCTGTCGCCCGCACGCCTCCCCGCGTGGTTCTCGTGGGTGACCCCCAGCAGCTCCCCGCAACTGTGCTCTCACGCCAGCTGGCGCCCCTCCAGTTCCAGCGCTCGCTGTTTGAGCGCCTGGCCACCGCGGGCGTGCCCGTGACCCTCCTGTGCGAGCAGTACCGCATGCACCCGGAGATCGCATCCTTCCCCTCGCGGTGGTTCTACAACGGCAAGCTGGAAAATGCCACATCCGTCACCGCCGCCGACGCACGCGCGCTGCCCTGCCATGCACATCCTTGCTTCCGCCCGTTTGTGTTCTTCGATGTGCTTGACGGGGGGGAGGGAAGGGGGAGTGGCGGCAGGGGCAGCGTGCCCGGGGCCCCCTCCCTGCGCAACCCTGCGGAGGCTGAGCTGGCAGTGGCGCTGTGGGGCAGCGCGCGCAGGAAGTTCCCGTCGCTGGCAGACGTCACGGTGGCGGTGATCAGCCCTTACCGGGACCAGGTGGCGGAGCTGCGGCGCAAGTTTGCACAGGCGGGGGTGGATGCGTGGGGGGCAAGCGGGGGGGCGCCAGGGGTGGCAGTGCGGCTGCTGGAAGTAACGCGGTGGAGTTTGGCACGGTGGATGGCTTCCAGGTGCGTGGCTGGTGTCGGAGGGAAAGGAAGGCATCATGGGGCTTTGGGTCTTGTGTTTATATTGGTCTGCGTGTCAAGAAAAGAGCAGTAAATGGACAGAAACACGGTCTCTCCTTGGCTAACACAAGGTCGGCACGCCAGTGATCCACGTGACATGGTTGCTGCTTGAGATGGGTTGCCACCAAAGCCAAATCTCTAGAGAACGATACCATAGCCAACCGCTCTCTACCAACGCTTGGATTAAGGACGGATCTTGCACATGCCGTGGGGAATGTTCACGGATAGATACCCCAATACAGCAAGCAGCATGAGAATGGATTAAGGTGACGGGGGAAGGGGGCGGGGACGAGAAGAATGCAGGAGGGAAGGAGCAGGGTTGGGGGGGGGGGGGGGGAGGAGGGAAAGGATTAAGTACAGGAGGTTGGCAGCACCGTCCCTAGTGTGGTATGTTGCATTGCTTGCTTCCTGTCTATCGGTTAATAACTCGCGCCAAATGTCAAACCTTCACGCCCCTCACTGTGTTTCCGTACCACCGCGCACCCTGCAGGGTCGTGAGGTCGATATCCTCATCCTGTCATGCGTCCGCTCGCCGCGCGGGGGATCCGGAGGCAATGCCCAAAGCACCAGCGGGCTCGGCGCAAGCAGCAGCGCACCAGACAGCCGTGCCATCGGCGGCGGCAGCGGTGGTGGTGGCGTCCGCAGCAGCGGTGATGGCGGTGGTGGCGGTGGTGGCGGTGGTGGTGGCGGTTCCATTGGGTTTGTGGCGGACATCCGTCGCATGAACGTGGCGCTCACGCGGCCAAGACGCGCGCTCTGGGTGATTGGCAGCGGGCGCGCGCTGGAGATGAACGAGGACTGGGCGGAGCTGCTGGCGGACGCACGCACGAGAGGCTGCCTCGTGCAGGCCACGCGCCCCTACGACCACCTGTTCACCGCGCTGCCGTGGGGCGCACAGGCTGCCCGTGATGGGGATGGTGGCGGCCGACAGGAGAAGATCTCACGGCCGTTATCCAGGAGCCACGCAGCGCTGCCACCTGGGGTGCGAGAAGAGAGGATACCACCAAGTGGCGAGCGCCAGGAGAAGGCCGCATTGAGTGGCAGGCATGAGCCGGTGCCCGCAGGTGGCAGGCAGGCGGCCACGATGGACAGACGTGGTGGGGAGGGCAGCGCCATCCAGAACGATGCTGCAGGGCAGACGCGCGATGACCCTAAAACGATGGTTGAGGAGCATAGGAATGCCGCGGCCAGGGCCACCCAGGTTCCCCGGGCGGACGGCCTTGTCACGGGTAGCGCGGGCTCTCATCGTGCCGCTGCCCGTGGTTGTTTGCCAGCGGTGCCTTCGCACGCTGGCTGTGCTGCCGCGGTAACGCCGCAAGGCCCTCCTCCTGCCATGGCGAGCGAGTTGCCAAGTGGTGAACCGAAGGCTGTGCCGGTTGAGGCCCAAGGCTCAAGTGTGACACCGCCCGCAGATGCTCCAGCACGTGCCCTGGCGTTGGATACTGCGCAGGGACAGGTGGGCGTGCCAGCCATCAGCGCAGGGACACGTCCGCAAGGCACACGTGGGGACAGGGAGGGCAGGCCGCAAGAGCTGAGCCCGAGGGATTCAACCCCCGGTGGACCAGCGGCAAGCATCCTCGCTGCGCGCATCCTTGCTGCACAAGAGGAGCACCGGCGGGCGCTGCAAGTCAACGAGCGAGGAGCAGGACGCGGGGGGAAGGCGGTCGAAGTAGAGCGCGTGAGGCCTCTGGTGGGGAGCAGCGGGCTGCAAGGGGGCAGGGAACTGATGTGGGGAGGGATTACAATGCCGCAAGAAGTCGGGAGGCCGCGAGGATGGCAGGAAGGAAAGCCGGAAGGAAGCCCGGCTGAAGATAGGCCTGGAGGAATGCCTGGGGAAGGGGAGCAGGGCCGCAGAGAGCCGGGGCCTGCAGGGAGGGAGGATACCACAAAAGTAGCGGAAAGGCACACAGCCGGGGGAGAAGGAGGTAGGGGGAAGGATAGTCCTGCAGAAAGGGATGACAGGGTGAGAGAGGCGATACGGCATGTGGGAGGGGAGGACGGACGTCAAGGGGAGGACAGTCCAGCGAGGAGGGAGGAGAGGCGCACCATTGAGGAGAGGAGGAGAGGAGGAAGGGGGAAGGGCAGCCCTGCAAGGAGGGAGGAGAGGCGCACCATCGAGGAGAGGAGGCTCGGAGGAGGGGGGGAGGGCAGCCCTGCAAGGAGGGAGGAGAGGAGGCTCGTAGGAGGGGGGGAGGGCAGCCCTGCAAGGAGGGAGGAGAGGCGCACCATTGAGGAGAGGGGGCTCAGAGGAAGGGGGGAGGGCAGCCCTGCAAGGAGGGAGGAGAGGCGCACCATTGAGGAGAGGGGGCTCGGAGGAAGGGGGGAGGGCAGCCCTGCAAGGAGGGAGGAGAGGCGCACCATTGAGGAGAGGAGGCTCGGAGGAAGGGTGGAGGGCAGCCCTGCAAGTCGGAAGGAGAGGCGCACCATCGAGGAGAGGAGGCTCGGAGGAGGGGGTGAGGGCAGCCCTGCAAGGAGGGAGGAGAGGCGCACCGTTGAGGAGAGGGGGCTTGGAGGAAGGGGGGAGGGCAGCCCTGCAAGGAGGGAGGAGAGGCGCACCATTGAGGAGAGGAGGCTCGGAGGAAAGGAGGAAGGACTTACCGGGGAGAGAATGGGTGGAGCCAGGGAGGACCGGCCCAAAGCGGAGGACAGCCCGGGAGGGAGGAAGCGCTCGCCGCAACGGGAGGCAAGGCGTGGGGAAGGGGATGACCGGCATGCCGGCGTCAGAAGGCCTGGAGAGAAAGAGGATCGGCCCAGACTTGGAGGCAGCGACAAGCCGCGAGAGGTGGGTCGTGAGATCAGGGACCATCATGCCGGCTCCCCGCCCAGGGATTCGCCTCACAGGAGGCCTGGTGCTGGAGGCCGACGAGAAAGGAGCAGGGAGGATGAAAGAGAGCGGGATGAGCGCCGAGACAAGGACAGGCACGGCGACCAGGACGCTGAGCAGGCACAAGGAGCAGGAAGGCAGCAAAGTGCTGATAGGGGGCGAGAGGGAGGAGGCGGCGCTGGGCACCGCGACCAGAACCAGATCCAGGACCCTCACGGTGATGGCCGGGGATATTCCAGGGATGGCAGAGACCCCCCTCACAAGAATGGGTGGGATAGGCATCCCAAGCGCCCGCGTGATGAAGGGGAGGGTGCGCGCCGAAGCGATGCGGATATGGACGGCAGGCCGTCAAAGAGGGAGCGTGCTGATGTGGCGAGGAGGTCACCAGATGACAAGCTGCAAAATGGAAGAGAGGTAGAACACGGTGGGGCAGCAGCCAGAGATGACTTGGAGGAGGGAGAGATTGCTTAGAGACATGAAGAGTGCCGGCTTACTGCTTGCAGAGCATGCTCTAGCAGTATTATTGGCACATTGCCAAGAAAAAGAAGGCGGGCCACCGTTACACATATTTTTCCTCTGGCATCATCGAAGTCCAGTCATGCCCGTGCTGTGGGTGCTGGAAGGAGGTTGTGAACTAGTGGGTTGTTGGGTAGCCTGGCAATCGAGCAGTTTTGCCCTTTGGAACAATTGGCCAAAGTGCAAATAAGATTCTCTGCTTAAATCATGCACTTGCTGACACACGTTTTCGGTGTGATGAGTCATTCAATGAGCTGGAAGACTGATGTGGCCTAAGAACATTGATGCTGTGGAATGGTAGCAGGCATGCATCCGCAATTTGAAATAGGCACTTCGATTTCTGTACTATTTTAGAATTTTACTCTCTAGAAAGCAGTGTTTGTCCTTATTTATTTATTTATTTATCTAATTATTTAGCAGTATTTATTTACTATTTGTACACTTGCACAATCAATCTCCAACAGGATTCCTTGCTTTGAGGTTCAAATTACAATGCCCTGATATTGATAGTTCGATACTGGGGCCCTGCATGCCTTTTTGAAACTGTGCATGCACGCTTGCGGGCACGTGACTGCGCATCACGTGGGTGCCAATATTACAAAATAAAGGAACCTCCCACCCCTATACACAAATGAAAGCATGGGCGATAGACCGGTCTACCCTATTAAAAATGCACATTTTGGCGAATTAATTAATTTTTTGGGTTGAGGGTATCGGATTTCGACCCCTGCAGTCCAAATAATGACTATTCCCGGTATGTGGAGTTCAGATTCTGAGTGCCCTCATCGAGCGAGATCTATCGATTGCGCTACTGTAACTTGAGATTGGACCCCCTAATGTACTACTTGGCCAGTCTTGACTTTCGATCATTATTGGCTAAGGGGCCAGCTTACAGCCATTTTTACCTGTCTTGTAGGCCGAGTGTTGCTCAACTGAAAACGGACTTTCCGGTATCTAAGGTATGATCCAGAATCCTCTCGAGGACGGATCTGTCGATTGCGCTACTCAAAACAAAAATCGAACTTGATTTTCGAGACCCAGTCTACGATGGTAGACTGGTCTATCGCCCATGCTTTCAAATGATGCAGAGGATACTTGTGACTTTCGTGTAATTATTTTTCTAACATGAGATTAGCATAGTACTCCGTGGCATGCCCGTGCCTATGACACGCAAGTACGTAACTTTAGACGCTGTTGGCGTACTACGTCATCCGCTCAGCCCCTCTTACTCAGATATGGTAAGAAAGTAAGTAAATACTTGCGTGTCATGCGCATAAGTAAGTACTTGCGTGTCATGCGTATGGGCTTGCCACAGAGTTCTATGCTAATCTCATTACAAATATATACGCGAAAGTTACAAATGTCGTCTTCATCATGCCCCAACCATATAGTCACTAGAGGGGGATATAATCCTCATCTGAGCTGTCCTCTACTGTAATGGCAGACGAGGCGGTAGCGGCTATCCTCAGGGGACCCTGCATTCTAGCAATGATGGGCCGCGGGGCCCGTGGGGACTGAAAATAGGAGCATGCCCCTCAGGAAGGTGCTTATCGCAGACGGCAGCCCATTTCTGGTAGAATACAGGGAAGAAGTCCTCAGGTGGAGGTTATATTGCCCCTGAGGATAGCCACTACACTACCGCCTCGCCCTGCCATTACAGTAGTAGAGGACAGCTCAGATGAGGATTATATCCCCCTCTAGTGACTGTGTGGTTGGGGCATGATGCAGACGATATTTGTTGTAACTTTCGTGTGATTATGTTTCTAATGAGATTCGCATAGTACTCCGTGGCATGCCCATGCGCATGACACGCAAGTACTTACTTACTTACTTACAGCCCATTTCTCTCTGCTATCATAAGTAAGTACTTGCGTGTCATGTGCATGGGCATGCCACGGAGTACTATGCTAATCTCATTAGAAAAAAAAATTACACGAAAGTTACAAATATTGTCTGCACATCATGCCCCATATAGTAGTCACTACTAGAGGGGGATATAATCCTCATAATGAGACGCATGCCCATGCGCATGACACCCAAGTACTGGTTACTTACTCATCTGAGCTGTCCTCTACTGTAATGGCAGACGAGGCGATAGTGTGGCGGCTATCCTCAGGGACAATAATTAATTAATTAATTAATTAAACTCGTGCTCCCGTTGGGGAGTCACGTAGCACCGAAGTGCTTTTAATCCCTGTGTGTGCACTACAGGAGAAAGGGCAGAGACCCCCAGTCTCCTTCATGCCAAAGGCATGCCACAGCTGCAATCGGGCGCGGCTAGCTAAAAGGACAGGCTAACGATCCGGCAAACGATCAGACAAACGATCCGGGACAATAACCTCCACCTGCGGACTTCTACCCTGCATTCTACCAATGGGCCGCGGGGCCTGTGGGGAGAAAACAGGAGCATGCCCCACAGGAAGGTGCTTATCGCAGACTGCAGCCCATTTCTCCTTGTTTATATCATGGCGGGCTTGGAGTACAGATAATCCCAGAAGCCCTGCATCCTCAAGCAATTGTGTCACATACTACTAAGGTCCGGGTCGCGCCGCGTCGGTGCGGGGCGCGCGCAAGTTTGCCAGTGGGTTGCGACGGGACAAGGGGACCCTGCCATAGGAGGAGGTGTTTACCTGGTTGGCCAGTCCGCCTAAGCCCGCCCGCAGGGCCCACATCGGTTTTCACCTTGTCTGTGTGGGCAAGATGACGGCCGGCAAGGAGGCGGCGGCCGGTGTCGGATGGTATATGCATGGGTGACAAGAGGGAGCTCGCAGTAGAGCTCGGCCTGGGTGCGGCGCCGGCTCTTGGTCAGTAGCGGACGCCGAGGATGTGACGGAGCATTCGAGTGACAGTGCCGTCAAGCTGCTTGCTCAGCGCCTGGTCCAGGGTGCACGCCTCTCAGCGGTAAAGGAGGATGCTGAGGACAAGGGCCTTGAATAGAATGCGATGGCGCCGCTCACTCAGCTACTACTGGCCTAAGGTAGCGACATGTCCAGAACGTGCATGTCGAGGCGGCGGAGGGCCGCCCAGGCCTGGCCAATGCGGGTGTTGATGTCGTCGGCGCCGTGGAGGGGAGCCAGCTGCCAAGGGGCTTGAAGCGAGTCGCCGGGGGGCCGGGGCTGCCACGTCCAGTGGAGCCGGAGAGTGGGTGGCCGGGGTGGTCCCAGCGGGGAAGCCCATGGCCATGACCTCCGACCTCCGTTTTCTAGGTGTACAAGAAAGAGCAAGGAATCAAGGACTCTGTTGAGACGCTTATGACAGGCATTTTTGTCACCACGGGTGACGGCAGCAAGAAGCATCATTTCTGCTGACTGGGAAGGTCGAGCTAGCCCTCAGTGCCCGCAGCGCTCGTCGAGGTTGATGAGGGCATCTGCCGCATCACCGTGCAGCAGATAGGCGAGGCCAAGGAGGAGGTGTTTGAGGGGAAACGCTCCACGTTTACCTACAGTGTACAAGCTGTATTCGGAGGCGAATGGCCACCGTGACCAGTGCGCGGTGCGCATCCCCGGCCCATGCAGTACCAGCTAGAGCATGTCAGAGGTGAGAGGGGGCCCGCCACACGCACTCACTGGATCCACGCGCATCGTGCACGCGTGTGATGTAGTACGATGTGAGTCGCCGGTCGTGTCAGTACTTTTGTGAGCTACCCATCAAGCATGCCGCAGGAGCAGCACAAGGGGGCCCATGGGAATATGCGGAATATTAATTAATGTATTAAACTCGTGCTCCCCGCGGCCGGTTGGGGAGTCACAGAGCACCGGAGTGCTTTTATTTCCTGTAGCTGCACAACAGGAAGAAAGGGCAGAGACCGCCCCTTTCTCCTTCATGCCAGAGGAGTTCTGTGGGTGCAATAAGACCCGTGTGAGCATATCATAACAAGGAGCGTGGGCAAGTAAGCTAAGCAGAGCCAGGACGGAGCATGGCTGGGCCTGCATGTGCTAACCTATAAAGGCTATATATATGGCTGGTTGTGTACCGTGCGTTAGCGGTGCATGTGGCTAGGTATTAAATGGTGGCATGCACAGCCAGGCATGCAAACATTCTAGGCAACTGCCATGGCGGCAGTGACTACCAATTATTACAAGCTAGGGCTATTCTAGCCCGCAGGGGCCGCCTCCACATCTTCAGTGTGGTTGATCATCAGGTCCCCGCCGCGCCAGTACACTAGCTTGGGCTTCAGACTCAGTGGGGGTCCTGCTTGTGGCGGAGGTATTCAGGCCACAGGTCGCGTCGCTGCTGCTGCTGAGCAGGGGTCAGGTCGTCATCCAGCGTCCAGGTGAGGTCGTGCAACCTCTCATGAGACGAGAAAGGAAATAACCGCTGCTTGTCCTCAGGGGAGGGGAAGGTCAAGCAGGACTGGTTGGGGAGCCGCCTTGTCCCGTGAGTGGGGACTACTAAGGCGGTGGCACCCGCGCAGGTCTACCTCACCTATACCATGCAGGCCCATGAGGGTAAGAAGCTGGTCCTTGCATGAGCTCGTCGGCAAGGGTGGTTGACGTCTCACCTGGCTTCTGGGCCGGGAAACGACGCAGCACCACTCGGCACTCGTGGCGAGCGCGGTCGGTGGCCTCCCGTTGTTCGGCCTGGCGCGGGTGCATGGTCCTCCAGCTCCTGGAGTTTTGTGGCGATGGGGTCAGTGGTTGAGGCGGTCGCTGACCACAGCAGGTCCGGGCATAGGAGAGCCGGAGCGGCGGGAGGTCGCCAGCATCCTGCCGGGGTGGCTGGGATGCGATGGTGGCCGTCTGCGCCGCTATCTTTGGGACCTGCGTGGCCAGGGCCTCGGTGTGGGCGGTGATGGCTTCAAGCTTCTTCATGAGCACGCGGCACTTGCCCTCCACCTGGTTGACGCAGGAGTCGTAAGTGGGCGACCTTGGTTTCCGAATTAGAGAGGCTTGGCGGCCTCCACCGTGTTGAGCGCCGTGGTCATCAATGTCATCTTCTCGGCCAGCGGCCAGGTCCCGTGCTCCTCCAGCACTGCTCGGATGTCATCCATCATGCGGAATATGCACTGGCTGGGTGTCAACGGAAAGGGATGGCCCTATCGATTAATGGGATACCGCAAATACGTAGCTGGTGAAAGCACCATGCAAGGCAGAGATTTGTGACATGTTCTGCAGGACGGCTGGGCGTGGCCACACTTACTTCCTGAACTGTGATGAGGAGATTGTGGAGAACTGCACGCATGCCCACAAGGATGGCCGTGTGCATGTGCACCGCCATGGTATTTCCCTCCTTTCAAGCACCCTACTGATGATGAGCTTACGCACCTGTGCTATACTGGGATACTATCGGCTGGAATGACAACTGCACAGCCGTTGAGAGGGAAGAGTTTGACAAGTGCGACTATCCGTGCATGCACCCGCAGCACCAAGCTAGAGGACGGTCAGCAGCAATCGTACTGCCAGCTGGATATGTGGCACAGTCACATCCAGGGGCAGGATGCATGCAGTCAAACAACTACGTTTGTCTGACGTACGTGGCAGGAAATTCTCAAAACGATTTGAGGATGGTGGGGAAGACTCTTCCGACCATAGTGGCCGTGTCTTCGCATGCGTGCACACAGATTGGGACGAAGTGCTGCAGAGATGGGAGACAAAACATGCATGAAAAGAAC
Source organism: Mesostigma viride (assembly GCA_009746045.1). Taxonomy (NCBI): domain Eukaryota; kingdom Viridiplantae; phylum Streptophyta; class Mesostigmatophyceae; order Mesostigmatales; family Mesostigmataceae; genus Mesostigma; species Mesostigma viride. The sequence continues at coordinate 1,051,853 of RPFO01000199.1, read as the reverse complement.
AATTGTGTTAACATGCATTTGTGCAAAGGCAAGTTACAGTGCGCACTGGGCGATTTGAATTTCGTGATGCGCTGAAGCCACAGTGCGCTGCCAAATTTAATTAACTTGTCCCATTCAAGGCCCTGGCTCAATAAATCGCAATATTAATCCAAAATTATTCCATGGATTAGACGTGATGTAAGCTTCGTTCTCAAGATACCTTGAGCGGTAGCTAGACGCAAATGGGAGAATGCTATACCTGCACATCATGGATGGAAAACACTGTTTTTGTTGCATAAACTCAGTATCTTGAGCTCAAAACATCATTTCAATTAACCTGAAACTTGGACTGAAGGTAGGCAGTAGGCCCAGCTCCATGCTCATAACCTAACTTTGCAAAAATATGGACGTTGGACCCCCCTGCCAGGGTGCCAAAGTTGCTAAAAATAGCATTTTAAACTACCTATTGGCAGTATGACTCCAATATCATCTCCAAATGAAGTGTCGTGGGGCTGCAAACATGCATGCCACCCAAATACATCATGTTCAGCATGTCCACCAACTTTGGATAGGGTCCCATGTTATTTATCCATAAAACAGTGACGTTTGCAGGCAGAAAAGGTGAAAATCACGTTTTCAGTTTTTCAGATTATTATGCCATGTACTTCAGATTACAGTGCGCAATCAATGGGGCTACAAACATGCATGCCACCCAATTACATCATGTTCAGCATGTCGACCAACTTTGGATAGGGTCCCATGTTATTTATCCATAAAACAGTGACGTTTGCAAGCAGAAAAGGTGAAAATAACGTTTTTTACACATTATAATAATGATATATCATGCCATTTACTTCACGTGTATAGTTTGAAATAGGGCTGCAAACATGCATGCCACCCAAATACATCATGCTCAGCCGCATGTCCACCAACTTTGGACGTGCTACCATGTCATTTAGCCATAAGATAGTGACGGTTGCAAGCAGAAAAAAGGTAAAATTCAGAGCGTTTACACATTATCGTGCCATTTATACTTCAGATTTCTAGTGTATGAATTGGGCTGCAAACATGTGTGCAACCCAAATGCATCATGTTTAGCATGTCCACCAACTTTGGATATGAGCCATGCCATGCATTATTAAGCCATAATAATTAACACATCACCTTGAAATGACCGCTTTTTTTACATACAACCTGTAAACTGCCGAGCGAACAACAAGGTGCAATATACACCATGCAGTGACAGGCTGGCGCATGTCACCTGGCATCCATGTACGCTAAGGTCATGACAGCGGTATATCCCAGTTCTACATCTTTTGCGTTTCCCACCCTGTCAGCCATGCAGTCACCCAGCCGGTGCCCATGCAGCCGAGAGACATGCACCTGAACACCTATACCCACCCACAAGACTAATACTGTACACTCACGCGCCTGGGCACCCAGCCACCCACTCGTCCACCCACCCACTGACCCACCCTGGCAGCCAGCCAGCCATATGCCCTTACTAACCCACCCTATCTAACCACTCGTGCACCCGGGCACCCAGCCACCTACCATCCCACTGGGTCCTGAGGATAGCCGCTACACTACCGCCTCGTCTGCCATTACAGTAGAGGACAGCTCGGATGAGGATTACATCCCCATCTACAGTGCTTAACCGTTGGGGGATGCTGCAGACGATATTTGTTTAAACTTTTGTGTATAATTATTTTTCTAATGAGATTAGCATAGTACTCCGTGGCATGCCTTTGCGCATGACACGCAAGTACTTACTTACTTACTTACTTACTTATCCCACTGGGACATCCACCCATGCACCACGAGCCAGCCACCTGCGCAAACCACCCAATTAAACAAGTGCGGGTAGGTAATAATAATGTCTAATGAGGCAATCACCCATCCATTATAGCCAGCCACCCGACCACCTGACCGCCCAGCCAGCTGGCCCAATGTGCGCTACCTGGCCTCCCACTCTTGACCCACCCACTCACACTAACCCACTCAACCACTCCCTCCCCCCACACCCTTAAATACCTACTGACCCACCCACTCACCCACCCACACATGCATTCTTTCAGCCAGCCATACACACACCTCACCCCCAACCTGCACAGCCCTTCACTCACGATACGTGAGTCAACCCAACCACAAACCCATCCACGCATTCATATATGCGCGCCCCCCCACCCATCTACCCACGGGCCTGTTCGCCCACACACAAACTTCTAATCACCTACCCATCCACCGCCACCGAGTCCACCGATGGCCCACCACCAACCCACCCACCCGCATCCCCAACCATCATATTAAGCACTAACTAGCCCAGTGACCACCCTCAAAACCATGCAAGTGTTTCAGTCACGCACTTAGAAGATCAACAAGTCAACCAGAGAAGTCCCCAAAGCCTGTCAAAATATCACCCAGCCACCTGGCCATCCACCTATGACCAACCACCCTAATTGCACTCATCCACCCACCATAACCAGCCACCCAAACACCCTGCACCCACCCACCCTCTCCAACTGCCTGAGCTCCTAGCTACTTGGCCAGCCACTTACCCAGACATTCACCTTTCACCCAGCCACCTGCCCAACGTACCCACGCACCTCTAGCCAGGCATTCGTTGAAGCATCTATATAGCCTGAGCCACCCACCCAAGGCTCCATGGGCAACGTACCGACTATTAAAACAACTAACCGACTGACCCAGCTACACAACCACCTAAACTGCACCGGCCCACCATCCAACCACCCAACCACCCAATCACCTAACCACCTAACCACCCAACACCCAAACCAACCAGGCATGTGCCCGCCATTTCGCGCTTGCACGTCTGCACCATACACGCAAACCCCATACACGCTCCAGTCACCTAGCCAGCCAGTGCATGCCCGGCAGCCAGCCACCTCACTGGCTGCCAAACTCGCGCATGAAGGCAATCTCAGCCATGAATAACCTCACCTTGCGTCACTTGCATTGCCAGGGTAATTTGCATGTGGCAGTTTCCATGTTGTTGTGAACAACTGAAAAGGCTCTTTCTTCGCAGAAATGAATGAGCCAACGTTCAAACAACGTTCTCCTATCCCTCTATAATACAGTCATAGATAGTCCGTATTGCCATTTTTGGCAAACAATTACCCCTGAAAATGAAAAAAATCATAACTCCCTGACCGCTACTCCAAAAGTTGGTTGGAGACCCATCTAGGGTCCTCATGGGTCCTCAGAGATAGGGGATCTAGTACAGATTACTACAATATACTTTATTGTAGTATTGGACCAATGGCTGTACTTCATTAGTATCAGCCAGTGGGATGACGCCACGTATATTATGAGGGCATCTCCCAGGCCTCCACGTCACCGGCTGGTCTAGGGCCGGTGTAGTCCTGTCAAGAGGACTGAGCCGACTATCGTCCAATCATATATGCGCATCTGCCTTGGTACCTTCTAGAGGATTCTAGAAGTATCTAACACGCGGCATGCACTGAACTACATGGAATGCATGTCCACGTAGGATATTCAGCAAGACTGATGAAGGTGCCAAGCGCAACAGGTTCTTATGCGCAATGAAGGAGAAGGAAGGAACAACAACAATAACGTATGAGAACAATAAAGAGAACGTTCATTCTATGCTTCCTGATTTCCATCGCATTCCGTTTATTTGCAACTCCAAATACCCTTAACCTAGGAATATCTACACTTTAAGGGCTTTCAGAATATGCGATAATATTTTGAGTTTAGCAAGTAGGTTGCATGATATTCTTGGTCAAAGTTGGACAAAAGACGAACATTTTTATGCATCACACCATGGAACCCCCCCCTTTTTTTCAGGGGAGGGTAGTAAACACCAATGTTAAGGTTGGATAATTATATTTGGTAGTTCAGGTGTCCCCACACAAGGGGGGGTCACTCAGAATTGAGTTTTGCACATGGCACCACGCTCATATAGACACATGACTACGAGCACCCAAAAACAGGAAAAGTGACAGGTCAGCCCCCTATGCTTTCCATATAAGTTACACATGCTGTGATGCATGGCACATGTTGCCAGCATGAAATATACATTCCCAACAATAAAACAGCATATAAGACATTACTCGGGGCGCTCAAACTTGGTGATGTTGCCATTATGCCAGTGCCCCCAGCAGCCGGGCTCGGCATGCAGGTGCACCTTGCACTCTTGACAGCCCATGGTGATGAGACTCCTCTTCTTGCATGCTGCACATCTGTTTTGTTTGTCAAACACCATTGGGGCATGTCGAGCAGCCTGTGGGTAACTGCCAGTTGGTCTCCTCCACTGAGACCCCTTGCCCTCGAACTCAGTGCGGTCACGGCGCATGGTTGTCAACATCCATCTGCTCTGCCATCTCTAGCAACTCCCTGATGAGCTGAGCCCTGAAACTCTTCTGGCTAAGATATGGCGTTGCTGGGTAAAGAATCTGTTGGTACTTGTAGGCAGTGACCACGACCATGTTGAGAAGCCACAGGAAGTGCCTCTGCCATGGCCTCTTGGTGACCACCTCCATGTGGCCCTTGGCACCCGGCAGCTGGTCAACCCGGTCCACGCCGCTCTTGTGCAAGTCGTAGAATGCCTTGGTGGCTGCATGGCACATTCACAGCTAGGCTCCTTCTCCTTCATCTTCTTGTTCTAGCGTTCCTTGGTGACGGCCTCGTCATTGTCAGGGTTGCCATGCCTGGTGGAGTAGAACCGCACCATCTTGGTGTCCAGGTACGTGAGTGCAGAGATGGGCTTGCCAGGTGCCAACTCCTTCATGCGGTGCAGCTGCCACGTCACCACGCACCAAACCCTGTGCCTTGGCATCCTGCTCCGTGACGTTGATGTCAGCCGGGTAGCACTTCTTGTCCTTCCTGACTGTGCCCACAAAAAACAGGCCCTTGTTAGCCAGCCATGCAGCCAGAGGTGCAGAACTGAAAAAATTGTCCGCAACCACCGTGGTGTTAGGCTGTAGAGCACCGTAAACCAGGTGTACCAAGCCAGCCACCCATGTTAGGCTAGAAGCTTTTGCCTGCTCATCAAGACCCAGCTGTGCATGTGTGGGCAGACCAATGGACCACCTCTCTCCTCCTAGGTAGGGGATGAAGTACAGCAGCACACCCGTGCGACCACATGCTATGGCAAAATGCTTTACACCCCATCGTGAGTGGCTGGGCTTGGCAGGCATATATTGACGCACATCACTCTTGCCCCTCCAAAACTCCATCTGCTCATCCACCGTGACCACCCCGCTAGGTATAATAAAGGTCTTGTTGCATAACCTTGTCTGCACATGCTCGATCATCTTACGCACATGCCACATGGGGTCATAGCCCGGCTCCTTTTTCCCAGGGCGCGGGTCTGTGACATTCCTCACAGCGAGGTGGTGCAGCAGCATCTCAAATCTGATCAAACTCATAATGTCTTGGATAGCTGGAATACCAATGTATGGGTCAGCTGTCAGACCAGTAATCAGAGTAGGAGCCTCTACTATGCCAATGGATTGACATCACCAGCAGGCTGCATGTAATGAAACGTAAGATATCAGACGTGGTGAAGTCAATCCAAGAACGCCTCTTCTTCATTGCAGGCTTTCTCTTAGGCTCGGCGTGCTTGGCGTTGCTCCAGCCAGCGACCTTGCCGAGAAAGTCCAGCCCCAGCAAAAGAAAGAAAATGTCGATGACCTTCATGGGCTGAGTGGATCGATTGGTGATGGAGGGAGGATCGTGGTAATTGAAGTTGACGCCATCTGGCATCTCGAGGTCTAAGCCACCCCACTCGTCGTCGTCGCCTGGCTCGTCGTCGGAATTGCTAGGGCCCGCGGGTGCCTGCCCACGACCTCCGCCAGCGCCAGCACGCCTGCCACGCTTTGCTGGCCTGCCACGCCCAGCTGGCCTGCCACGCCTCGCCGGCTGCTCACCCGCCTCCTCCTCATCGTCGTCTTCACTTTCTTCTTCCCCGCTGCCTGACTCAGACGACGATGAGCGGGATGAGGATTCGGAGCTTTCAGACTCAGATGTATCGCTACCGTCATCAGATGCCTCGAAATTCTCACTGCCCTGATCCCGCCACCAGTCCTCGACCTGAGACAGCTTGTACCAGAGTTTCTGGCCGGGCATCCGCGAATTGCAGGCGTAATATATGGCGCCATCACGGCCAGATCCGCGGTTGTACCCGATAACAATGGCTGCGAACCACCCCTTCGACTGAAATTCCTTTCCCGGAACTCGAATAACCCGCCCAAACCACGTTTTCTTCACGTCAGACGCCATAGCTTTGCGCGGGATCAACGGATCGTTTTGCCGCGAAAAAGTCACGTCCGGATACTTTCGTTATCCACACTGTAATTACCAGGCTATGGCTGATATACCGGCCCCCCAAACCTATGCATCACCGTTGTCCCTAAGTGTCCCCGGACCCACCGGACACGTGGCATCCGCCAGAAGTGGCGCGGTGCCACCGGCGCGGCGCCGTTTTTGGCGGGGGGTCAAATGGTATGTTATAACATACCATTTACGGACTAGAAAGGCAAGGGTAAATATCTGAACAAGGTGGTCATGATCACAGCACAATGCCCTTGAGAAAGTCTTAATCATCAGCTCTCTACCCTTTGAGAAGCTGCCTTGTGTTGGCAGCGGTTCTGGGCCCTCTAGCTCGCTCACCTCGCCTAATCTGCGCTTCTTCATTGGCGCCGGCAGATGCGAAGCTTGAGCCCATCGTGTTGTGGGCGAGGTCGACTGCCCGACCCATCACAACTCCAAACCGTTCGGCCGACAAATTACAAACGATGCCCCCCTTTTTCTTTGTTGCTTGGCGTTAATAGAAAATGAACTCGCACGGGGAAAATTGCTGGAAAGAGCTTTATCCAGGCATTATAAGCAGTTTTATGCAGCTTTTCCCACGCATAACGCACATTCAGAAGACCATTAATTAGCGACCTTTGTGCGGAATCTTCTTGGGGACGCCATGTGTCCTGCTGGCTCATTGCCGCAGGCTGGGCAGTATAGGTCGGGCATAGTCTAATTAGCCATTTATCTGCCGACAAAGATATGCATGCCATGACGCAAGAACCAGACGGATTTCGCACCCCTTTGCACATATTCAGGGTGATATTCATTTCTACGCAACATTTCGCAAAAGTAGACGGAAGCTATCCTCAAAACTACTAATGCCAGCTATGGTTAAGCGGGCGAGACAACTTATGCATCCTACAGAGTTTCCCTTGTGACGAAATATTGCATTCGCAAGTCAGAAATCTGCATTTGGCCGCGCGAACCCTGAAAATCTTTTTACTAATTCTCATGGCAAATCAAGCCCACTGAACTGCACGACCAAAACTTCATGGGATATGTCAACCAAGATGTGAGGAATAACTTACCCAAGCGTCAGTCCAATCCATCCACGGCATTTTCTACACTGCCACGCCGAACCCGACCGCCATTGTTGGCCCCGCCGTGCTCCCAAATGTTAAAAAAAAGCCGCGACGGTGCGAGATCTCGCGCCAAAAAGCTTCACTAGTTTCCGCGCACGATGGGCACAGCGCCGCTCCATGTGTCCACGGCATTTTCTACACTGCCACATTGAACCCGACCGCCATTGTTGGCGCCCCGCCGTGCTCGCAAATGTGAGAAAAAGCCGCGACGGTGCGAGATCTTGCGCCAAAAAGCTTCACTAGTTTCCGCGCACGACGGGCACAGCACCGCTCCATGTGGATGTTGGACTGCCACGGGTGTTTTCGCTGTTTCCGTCTCTCATGTTCCATGCATGAAAAAAAAAGATCTTTGATGTATTCCAGACAATAATTTATGTTAAGGTCCGGCGCCGCTCGCGGTGTACGTTGTATCGCACTCCATGACGTGCCAGCCTTGTGCATGCACATTGCAGACAAGTAATCCTTGCAGGAGTCAGGCGCCACTATAGCTACTGTGGCTGACAAGTTCTGCGTAGCCACTATTACTACGCCAGACTGGGCTAAAGCAATAAAGAATGTCATAAGAACGCCCACCCGGCAAAATGCCCCTTCTCGGCCGCAAGGCTGGTGTCCTCCCCCGAGCCCAGCGGTGCCTCGCCGGCCGCCGCTGGCTCAAGGAACAGCCCCCCAGGGTCCCTGGAGTAGAACGCCAGCGGCACCTTCTTGACCTTGCGGTCGACCTCCTCAGAGAATAGCGTCGAGTAGGACGCTACCGTGAAGTCCTTCATCCCAAACTCGGACGTCTTGGTGCGGTCCGACAGGTCACGCTCGAGCACGGGCACAAAGCGCGGCACGGTCGGGCAGTAGTGGCGCCGCAGGCTGTCCACCTCCCACAGGGAGCTCTCCAGCGCCCGCGTTTTCCGCAGGTCGCGCTCCGCCATCACAAAGGGGTCCTCTGTCAGCCCGCCCCCAGCCCCTGCCAGCCCGTCCGCGCGCGCCGATGCATCCGCTGTTGTACCAGCACCGTTTGCCCCGGCGGCATCTGTGTCGGTGACTAGGCTGTCATGTGCCGCTTGCCCCTCAGCACCGCTGGACCTGGAAGCAGTGGCGGCGCCTTCCCCATCCATCCCCGACGCCGAGGAGGTGCTTGCGGGTGCCTGCGGGGACAGAATATACACAGGCCACGGAAGCGAGGGACGGCCGATGTCACCACCACCAACATCAGAACAGGTACCCCCGTGTTCTAGGAGCCCAGCGGGTGTGGGTTGGTCCCCAGGTTTCCCAACCCATGACCTTTGTGCGGAGGGCAGCAAGCATCCGTGCTGGCATACGCAAGCGCACAAAGAGGAGGAACGCAGGGAACATCGACAAGCATCAAACCATGAGCCTGCTTGTGCGCCGTGGCCACAACCTGTTTCTATGTTTGACCCGAGGGCAAACCTGCTTGTGAGTTCGAGTCACCAACATTATGCCCAGCCGGCTCGTACAAAAGAGACATAATAACAGAATACACTAAAAGCCGTGAGCACTCCATGCCGTACACTTGAAGCCACGAGAACAGCTCTATGTACACGTCTTACACTTTGTGTCATGTGCTGTGTAAGAGCTGTTCGAGCTATATTGGATCACCTGCTTGTCCGATCATGACGCAACGCAGGTCCCTCATCGAGCCACATAAGCTCACCTGCATACTTACTTCCAGGTGATGTACTTCTAAACCAAGCAAGGCGGGGGCATCTCCTGTACTGCCACCCCAATCCACATGGCTGTGTCTGCTTCCCTCGTTCTACTGATTCGGCGCACCTGCTTCTTGGCCCTGTGGACAAGCACCCCGCACGCCGGGTGCCGCCGCAGTAGGTTGTGGACGAACGCGATGGCCAGCGTGGCGCCCGCGGGGGGGGCGGTCAGCGCGAGGCGTGACAGTCGCTTGGCAAAGGAGGCGACCACGTAGGCGGGCAGGTGGGTGGACTTGAGGAACAGGTCCAGCAGCTGGGGGGTGCGCACGCGGGGGTGGGCACGCGGGGGTGGGCACGCGGGGTGGCACATTAATGCAGAAGAAAGGTCGCATGAGGATTGTTGCTCATCCTCCACCGTTGGGGCAAGACATGACATTTTACGCTGCGCCCGCGACTGTCCTCATTCTCGACGCCCTACGCAATGGCGCCTGCTTGCCACGCCACCCATTCCCCTCGTGCTTCCAACACGCTTCCGAGACATGCTTCCGGGACACGCGAGAACCACCGGGACTGATGCGCGTTGCCTAAAAACGGAGTGTTGCCTTGTTCAGCCGTGCAGGCAGCGAGCACTATAGTGGTCACATCGCCATCACTATAGTGGGTTGCCTTGTGAAGCCGTGGCGTGAGCCACACACCTTTAGTGGCTTGGCTACACCTTACATCACCAAAACTCCATACACGTCGCACCGCCTACAAACAGGAGAAGCAGTTTCCCTACAACAAAAAAGTCATGACGGTTTGACAACCCAGGTCCTCACATCTCACGTCGTCAACCACTACACCCCACACCAAGGCCTCGGAGCCCCCACCTCTGCATGCAAGCGATTCCAGCATTGAAGCGGACAACTGTTACAACACCTCCATGGGGCGCTGCGGACTGGGCGAGGTTGCGCACCTGGAAGAAGCGTGCACGGTACTTTGCGTGGAAGACGCTGCTGTCCACGAGCGCGTAGAGCTTTGGGTAGAAGTCCTCGTACTCAAGCCCATGCTGGCGGACGCAGGCATCAGCGGGTACATGCGTGGGGGTGTGGGGGTGGGAGGGGCTATTAATGTGGGTTGCACCTTGCGGCTTCGTAGGTGCTATTACCAACTAGAGACAGGGTTGGTGTGGGACCAGATGTCTCCAGGGACACGGGATGGGTGGCAGGTGGATGGCAGCCACGACATGTGGAGGCCCCATCCCTCATGCCAGAACAGGGGGCAATAGAAGCAATCTCAAACAAAGGACCACGCGCGCTGGGCTGGACTGGGCTGGGCTGGGCTGGGCTGGGCTGGGCTGGGCTGGGCTGGGCTGGGCTGGGCTGGGCTGGGCTGGGCTGGGCTGGGCTGGGCTGGGCTGGGCTGGGCTGGGCTGGGCTGGGCTGGGCTGGGCTGGGCTGGGCTGGGCTGGGCTGGGCTGGGCTGGGCTGGGCTGAGATATCAAGTGCACTTCCCACGGCTATGCCAAACATAGAAAGATGGATAACTGTGTCGATGATATCACCCGCAGGCAGGAAGCTCCCGCTTGCACACTGTTTCATGAGCATGACGCCCTGTGCCGTCGGCACCATTGTCCTACCTGCAGTCATGGCAGCAAATTATTACCATAAACGCACCATAGAAGTACTTCATCGCCAAACATCTATGCATGCACCCCATTGGTGAGCACAAACAGGCGCCTGCATCCGCAGTTGCATAATTTTTCTGTCATTAGCTGTGGTGGTACGTCATCGGTGAGCACAAACAGGCTCTCCCATAATCACTTGCGTACGTATTCTACTATTCGATGCGTGTAGCCCCCTACCTCGTTGATGAGCACGAACAGGCTGTTGAGCGCCAGGATGCTGACCAGACCGCCCACGTTGTACGAGTTGGTCAAAAAGTCACTGCACGAGGATGGGGTGCGGCCGGATGCCATGATGGAGGCCGAGCGGGGTTCGTTAGCATAAAACGTCGCCACTGGGGTTAGCAGACACAAAATCCCAGGCTCCGCCCCAACAATAGCACGGCTCCGCAACACATGAGCACTTCCTTTACACTGTCCTTTGAAAAGGAAAACTTCCCAAACTTGCCTTACCAGTATGATTGTCAAGTATGCAGTGAATCAAGCGTGGATCCAAACATGCAGTCAGGATGGTGTGCATCGAAGCACGGTAGTGGTGGCATGGTCAGCATGTGCCGCGCGCGCACCTGAGAAGCACCGGGTTGGGCATGAAGGGCATGATCGACGTGTGGAGGCACGCCAGCACCTGGCGGCGCACGAGGACAACGCAACGCAGAACCATCACATCCACCATGAAAGAGAATGAGTACACCCATTAGTTACACCCATTAGCGACATTCATCAGCCACATCTGGTATTGCAGGAGAGCCAAACGGCAATGATATGCGTGCTTGCGCTGCACTTGGGACCGAGGGGTCAGAGATGATGGGAGAACCCATTAAAGAGCAGGTGAGTGCCTCCATTAAGCAGCATGCCCAGTGACTAGGAGAGCCATTTGGGACTTAGGTAAGCACAAACGCCAAGGCTACGGTTCCTGGCAAGCAAAGGGCGCAGCGTAATGCAAACCCCGCAGGTTGTGCACGTACACAGCGGGGTAGGCGCCAAGTTTGCTGCACAATCATGGAGCCAGCAATACCGATGCTGCACGAGGATAACTTGGCACCACAGGTTGGGTTGCAGAAGGGTAGGTTGCACAGGAAGATGGACAAAATGCCATGCTGTGCCGAATAATGAAAACACACAAAACAGCGTCCCCCTCCAAAGCAGGGCCGGACAAAAGAAACCCACTTCCCCAATGACTACAGGACGTGTGTCCGCGTTTGAGACAGTAACTACAGGGAGAGACTGGTACGGTCAACATGGTGCTGGTGAGAACAGGTTATAGATCCTGCACGGTTATGGCGTGCAAGTTGCTCAAACATATTCTACACGTTGCATGTCACTGGACACGCCCCTTTCCTCCCCCCCCAACCTCTCCCCACCTCCTCACGCATGTACTGGGCAGCGGCCTCCCCCCCCTCCACCTTTTTAAATACCAAAACCACCCCCCAACCCCCCGTCTCCTTGTATAGCAGAGCCCCCCCCCCTCCTCCTCCTTGGACACATCCTCCAGCGTAACAGTACCCACCCCCTGCTACCTTGTCCTGCAATAATGCCCCCCCCCCCCCTCCTTGTATAATAGAGCACACCCCACAGCCCCAGACCCCCACCTTCTTGTACACATCCTCCGGCAGGGGCAGCTTGAGGAACGCTAGCCAGGCGTCACCCAGCGCGCGCTGCTGCGGCTTGGACTGCGCAAATGGGGGCAGCGACGGCGCCTCGGGCAGTTCCGCAAAGTCGGCGGTCAGCTTGGCGGGGATGACCGGCTCCTTCTTCCCTTTCCTCTCCTTTCTCTTGCCCTTGCCGCCATCCTGCTGGCCGGCGGGTGTCTCCGTGGCCTTCGCCGCGGCTGGACAAAGCACCATGTCAAAGCAGCTCGCGAAGCACAACCATTAGCAACAGGAGTTAAGTTGTTAAGCATGTTTATGTGTTCCATGTTTTCGTGGATAGAGATGGGGTGGACCTGGTAACCGCAAAGGGGGATTCGGGGCATGCGCCCCTATATCCTGTCACGACTCATAGCCCCTCATAGCCCAGATATTTTTAATTTTTTGTTAGTTGTCCATTTGCTCAAGCGAACCCACAACGACTCATTCTGACAACGAGCACAAAGCTCTACACATCCCCCAGCTTGCCGTCCACAGGCCCAAGCTCCCACACGCACAAGTGCCCACACGCCCACACGCCCACAAACGCCCACACGCACACGTGCACACCCACCCACAAACACACACACGCCCACCCGCCCACCCGCCCACACGCCCACACGCTTACAAACGCACATACGGCCACACGGCCACACGGCCGACCGCCCACCCGCCCACCCGCCCACCCGCCCACCAACGCCCACCAACGACCACCAACGCCCACCCGCCCACCCGCCCACCCGCCCACCCGCCCACCCGCCCACCCGCCCACCCGCCCACCCGCCCACCCGCCCACCCGCCCACCCGCCCACCCGCCCACCCGCCCACACGCACGCACGCCCACACGACCACACACGCCCACACGCACGCACACGACGCTCACTGGCGCATCCAGGTGAGCGGGCGCAGGGGCTCGCCGGGTCGCTCGCTTTTTGCTTGCCCCGTGCACTGTGGCACACTCCCAGGATCCGTACCAGTCACCATCCATGATAATAGGCAGCGAAAACCGCGTTCGTCAAGTGGATTTCTATTGGCGCTAGCTTACTTGCTGAGCTGCGCGCATGTGGATTGTGGGCGCGCTGAGACAACCACCTTGGGCCCGCACACAACACGGGCGACATGCCTACCGCCACCCGCTACCTCTGCCAGCGTGCTCGACTTGTCCGACCGCCGCACCAAACCTGTGCTGTAGCGGTCTTATCCATGACACAACCAGCGCAGGCGTGGCATTACTATACTACAGTGACCGCTGTGTCCATGAGACAACCGGCGCAGGCCAGCAAAATGGAAGCTCCAGGACATGGAAGGCCAAGCCTACACTAGCACGGCAGTATACTGGTAAAGCAGTCGCTTTATGACGGGCGGTGTACGGGACTTATCTGGCATCTGCAACACCTTGCATACCAGGCATAATTGCATACAAGAATGCATAAACATCCGAAACATACTTCCTGCGATCTTGCCATCTCGCCAAGTCTACGTTTACTTGCACACAGGAACGGTTCTCGCGCCTGCCCACCTTGCACACACAGGAACCGTTCTCGCGCCTGCCCACCTTACACACACAAGAAGCCATACACTGCACTGTGCCGCGCGACCACTGCTGTGTACAGATAACCTGGATTGCATCGCATTAGCACTATTGCAGCACATGGCGCGCTGTAGCACCGTGCACCACGCTACGCCCATACGCCCACTCTTGTGCCCACCTTGTGTGCGTGCCCGGATGGCCGCCTGCTGCGCTGCCGCATCGAACGAGCACCAGTACCGGAAGCGCAGCGCGGGCGACCTGTCCCCCTTGGCATCGCCCTTGCTGCCCTTGCTTGTGGGCGGCTCGCCGTCATCCTCGCGCATGCAGGCGTTAAGGTTGCCAGGGACGTTGGACAGCACATCGAACAGGTTGCGTGCCAGGTGGTGCGTGCTGCCAAGGGGGACGTGTGGGTCGTGGGGTCAAGGGGACTCAGGCAACAATGAGGGGATGAGGGGGCCAACCCTGCTCTACTCATGAGGGGATGAGGCGACCCTACTCTACTCATGAGGGCAGGAGGCGACCCTGCTCTACTCATGAGGGGACGAGGCGACCCTACTCTACTCATGAGGGGATGAGGCGACCCTACTCTACTCATTAGGGCAGGAGGCGACCCTGATCTACTCATGAGGGGATGAGGCGACCCTACTCTACTCATGAGGGCAGAAGGCGACCCTGCTCTATTCATGAGGGGATGAGGCGACCCTGCTCTACTCATGAGGGCAGGAGGCGACCCTACTCTACTCATGAGGGGATGAGGCGACCCTGCTCTACTCATGAGGGCAGGAGGCGACCCTACTCTACTCATGAGGGCAGGAGGCGACCCTGCTCTACTCATGAGGGCAGGAGGCGACCCTGCTCTACTCATGAGGGCAGGAGGCGACCCTGCTCTACTCATGAGGGCAGGAGGCGACCCTACTCCACTCATGAGCGCAGGAGGCGACCCTACTCTACTCATGAGGGCAGGAGGCGACCCTGCTCTACTCATGAGGGGATGAGGCGACCCTGCTTTACTCATGAGGGCAGGAGGCGACCCTACTCTACACATGAGGGCATGAGGCGACCCTGCTCTACTCATGAGGGCAGGAGGCGACCCTGCTCTACTCATGAGGGGACGAGGCGACCCTACTCTACTCATGAGGGCAGGAGGCGACCCTGCTCTACTCATGAGGGGATGAGGCGACCCTACTCTACTCATGAGGGCAGGAGGCGACCCTACTCTACTCATGAGGGCAGGAGGCGACCCTACTCTACTCATGAGGGGATGAGGCGACCCTGCTTTACTCATGAGGGCAGGAGGCGACCCTACTCTACACATGAGGGCATGAGGCGACCCTGCTCTACTCATGAGGGCAGGAGGCGACCCTACTCTACTCATGAGGGCAGGAGGCGACCCTGCTCTACTCATGAGGGCAGGAGGCGACCCTACTCTACTCATGAGGGCAGGAGGCGACCCTACTCTACTCATGAGGGGACGAGGTGACCCTGCTCTATTCGTGAGGGGATGAGGCGACCCTACTCTACTCATGAGGGCAGGAGGCGACCCTACTCTACACATGAGGGCAGGAGGCGACCCTGCTCTTCTCATGAGGGCAGGAGGCGACCCTGCTCTACACATGAGGGCAGGAGGCGACCCTGCTCTACTCATGAGGGGATGAGGCGACCCTACTCTACTCATGAGGGCAGGAGGCGACCCTACTCTACTCATGAGGGCAGGAGGCGACCCTACTCTACTCATGAGGGGACGAGGCGACCCTACTCTACTCATGAGGGCAGGAGGCGACCCTACTCTACTCATGAGGGGATGAGGCGACCCTGCTCTACTCATGAGGGCAGGAGGCGACCCTGCTCTACTCATGAGGGGACGAGGCGACCCTACTCTACTCATGAGGGCAGGAGGCGACCCTACTCTACTCATGAGGGGATGAGGCGACCCTGCTCTACTCATGAGGGCAGGAGGCGACCCTACTCTACTCATGAGGGGATGAGGTGACCCTACTCTACTCATGAGGGCAGGAGGCGACCCTGCTCTACTCATGAGGGGATGAGGCGACCCTACTCTACTCATGAGGGCAGGAGGCGACCCTACTCTACTCATGAGGGCAGGAGGCGACCCTACCCTACTCATGAGGGGACGAGGCGACCCTACTCTACACATGAGGGCAGGAGGCGACCCTACTCTACTCATGAGGGCAGGAGGCGACCCTGCTCTTCTCATGAGGGCAGGAGGCGACCCTGCTCTACACATGAGGGCAGGAGGCGACCCTGCTCTACTCATGAGGGGATGAGGCGACCCTACTCTACTCATGAGGGCAGGAGGCGACCCTACTCTACTCATGAGGGCAGGAGGCGACCCTACTCTACTCATGAGGGGACGAGGCGACCCTACTCTACTCATGAGGGCAGGAGGCGACCCTACTCTACTCATGAGGGGATGAGGCGACCCTACTCTACTCATGAGGGCAGGAGGCGACCCTGCTCTACTCATGAGGGGATGAGGCGACCCTGCTCTACTCATGAGGGCAGGAGGCGACCCTACCCTACTCATGAGGGGACGAGGCGACCCTACTCTACACATGAGGGCAGGAGGCGACCCTACTCTACTCATGAGGGCAGGAGGCGACCCTGCTCTACTCATGAGGGGATGAGGTGACCCTGCTTTACTCATGAGGGCAGGAGGCGACCCTACTCTACACATGAGGGCATGAGGCGACCCTGCTCTACTCATGAGGGGATGAGGCGACCCTACTCAACTCATGAGGGGACGAGGCGACCCTACTCTACTCATGAGGGCAGGAGGCGACCCTGCTCTACTCATGAGGGCAGGAGGCGACCCTACTCTACTCATGAGGGCAGGAGGCGACCCTACTCTACTCATGAGGGGACGAGGTGACCCTGCTCTATTCGTGAGGGGATGAGGCGACCCTACTCTACTCATGAGGGCAGGAGGCGACCCTACTCTACACATGAGGGCAGGAGGCGACCCTGCTCTTCTCATGAGGGCAGGAGGCGACCCTGCTCTACACATGAGGGCAGGAGGCGACCCTGCTCTACTCATGAGGGGATGAGGCGACCCTACTCTACTCATGAGGGCAGGAGGCGACCCTACTCTACTCATGAGGGCAGGAGGCGACCCTACTCTACTCATGAGGGGACGAGGCGACCCTACTCTACTCATGAGGGCAGGAGGCGACCCTGCTCTACTCATGAGGGGATGAGGCGACCCTACTCTACTCATGAGGGCAGGAGGCGACCCTACTCTACTCATGAGGGGATGAGGCGACCCTACTCTACTCATGAGGGCAGGAGGCGACCCTACTCTACTCATGAGGGCAGGAGGCGACCCTACTCTACTCATGAGGGGATGAGGCGACCCTACTCTACTCATGAGGGCAGGAGGCGACCCTACTCTACTCATGAGGGCAGGAGGCGACCCTACCCTACTCATGAGGGGACGAGGCGACCCTACTCTACACATGAGGGGATGAGGCGACCCTGCTCTACTCATGAGGGCAGGAGGCGACCCTGCTCTTCTCATGAGGGCAGGAGGCGACCCTGCTCTACACATGAGGGCAGGAGGCGACCCTGCTCTACTCATGAGGGGATGAGGCGACCCTACTCTACTCATGAGGGCAGGAGGCGACCCTACTCTACTCATGAGGGCAGGAGGCGACCCTACTCTACTCATGAGGGGACGAGGCGACCCTACTCTACTCATGAGGGCAGGAGGCGACCCTACTCTACTCATGAGGGGATGAGGCGACCCTGCTCTACTCATGAGGGCAGGAGGCGACCCTGCTCTACTCATGAGGGGATGAGGCGACCCTACTCTACTCATGAGGGCAGGAGGCGACCCTACTCTACTCATGAGGGCAGGAGGCGACCCTACCCTACTCATGAGGGGACGAGGCGACCCTACTCTACACATGAGGGGATGAGGCGACCCTGCTCTACTCATGAGGGCAGGAGGCGACCCTACTCTACACATGAGGGCAGGAGGCGACCCTACTCTACTCATGAGGGCAGGAGGCGACCCTACCCTACTCATGAGGGGACGAGGCGACCCTGCTCTACTCATGAGGGGATGAGGCGACCCTACTCTACTCATGAGGGCAGGAGGCGACCCTACTCTACTCATGAGGGCAGGAGGCGACCCTACCCTACTCATGAGGGGACGAGGCGACCCTGCTCTACTCATGAGGGCAGGAGGCGACCCTACTCTACTCATGAGGGGATGAGGCGACCCTGCTCTACTCATGAGGGGATGAGGCGACCCTACTCTACTCATGAGGGCAGGAGGCGACCCTGCTCTACTCATGAGGGGATGAGGCGACCCTGCTCTACTCATGAGGGGATGAGGCGACCCTGCTCTACTCATGAGGGGATGAGGCGACCCTACTCTACTCATGAGGGCAGGAGGCGACCCTGCTCTACTCATGAGGGGATGAGGCGACCCTACTCTACTCATGAGGGCAGGAGGCGACCCTACTCTACTCATGAGGGGACGAGGCGACCCTGCTTTACTCATGAGGGCAGGAGGCGACCCTACTCCACACATGAGGGCAGGAGGCGACCCTACTCTACTCATGAGGGGACGAGGCGACCCTGCTCTACTCATGAGGGCAGGAGGCGACCCTACCCTACTCATGAGGGGATGAGGCGACCCTACTCTACTCATGAGGGGACGAGGCGACCCTACTCTACTCATGAGGGCAGGAGGCGACCCTACTCTACTCATGAGGGGACGAGGTGACCCTGCTCTATTCGTGAGGGGATGAGGCGACCCTACTCTACTCATGAGGGCAGGAGGCGACCCTACTCTACACATGAGGGCAGGAGGCGACCCTGCTCTTCTCATGAGGGCAGGAGGCGACCCTGCTCTACACATGAGGGCAGGAGGCGACCCTGCTCTACTCATGAGGGGATGAGGCGACCCTACTCTACTCATGAGGGCAGGAGGCGACCCTACTCTACTCATGAGGGCAGGAGGCGACCCTACTCTACTCATGAGGGGACGAGGCGACCCTACTCTACTCATGAGGGCAGGAGGCGACCCTGCTCTACTCATGAGGGGATGAGGTGACCCTGCTCTACTCATGAGGGCAGGAGGCGACCCTGCTCTACTCATGAGGGGATGAGGCGACCCTACTCTACTCATGAGGGCAGGAGGCGACCCTACTCTACTCATGAGGGCAGGAGGCGACCCTACCCTACTCATGAGGGGACGAGGCGACCCTACTCTACACATGAGGGGATGAGGCGACCCTGCTCTACTCATGAGGGCAGGAGGCGACCCTGCTCTACTCATGAGGGGATGAGGCGACCCTACTCTACTCATGAGGGCAGGAGGCGACCCTACTCTACTCATGAGGGCAGGAGGCGACCCTACTCTACTCATGAGGGCAGGAGGCGACCCTACTCTACTCATGAGGGGATGAGGCGACCCTGCTCTACTCATGAGGGCAGGAGGCGACCCTGCTCTTCTCATGAGGGCAGGAGGCGACCCTGCTCTACACATGAGGGCAGGAGGCGACCCTGCTCTACTCATGAGGGGATGAGGCGACCCTACTCTACTCATGAGGGCAGGAGGCGACCCTACTCTACTCATGAGGGCAGGAGGCGACCCTACTCTACTCATGAGGGGACGAGGCGACCCTACTCTACTCATGAGGGCAGGAGGCGACCCTACTCTACTCATGAGGGCAGGAGGCGACCCTGCTCTACTCATGAGGGGATGAGGCGACCCTACTCTACTCATGAGGGCAGGAGGCGACCCTACTCTACTCATGAGGGCAGGAGGCGACCCTGCTCTACTCATGAGGGCAGGAGGCGACACTGCTCTACTCATGAGGGCAGGAGGCGACCCTGCTCTACTCATGAGGGGATGAGGCGACCCTACTCTACTCATGAGGGCAGGAGGCGACCCTGCTCTACTCATGAGGGGATGAGGTGATCCTACTCTACTCATGAGGGCAGGAGGCGACCCTGCTCTACTCATGAGGGCAGGAGGCGACCCTACTCCACTCATGAGGGCAGGAGGCGACCCTGCTCTTCTCATGAGGGCAGGAGGCGACCCTACTCTACTCATGAGGGCAGGAGGCGACCCTACTCTACTCATGAGGGCAGGAGGCGACCCTGCTCTACTCATGAGGGGATGAGGCGACCCTACTCTACTCATGAGGGCAGGAGGCGACCCTGCTCTACTCATGAGGGCAGGAGGCGACCCTACCCTAATCATGAGGGGACGAGGCGACCCTACTCTACTCATGAGGGCAGGAGGCGACCCTGCTCTACTCATGAGGGCAGGAGGCGACCCTACTCTACTCATGAGGGCAGGAGGCGACCCTGCTCTACTCATGAGGGCAGGAGGCGACCCTGCTCTACTCATGAGGGGATGAGGCGACCCTACTCTACTCATGAGGGCAGGAGGCGACCCTACTCTACTCATGAGGGCAGGAGGCGACCCTACTCTACTCATGAGGGGACGAGGCGACCCTACTCTACTCATGAGGGCAGGAGGCGACCCTACTCTACTCATGAGGGGACGAGGCGACCCTACTCTACTCATGAGGGCAGGAGGCGACCCTACTCTACTCATGAGGGCAGGAGGCGACCCTGCTCTACTCATGAGGGCAGGAGGCGACCCTGCTCTACTCCTGAGGGGATGAGGTGACCCTACTCTACTCATGAGGGCAGGAGGCGACCCTGCTCTACTCATTAGGGGATGAGGCGACCCTACTCTACTCATGAGGGCAGGAGGCGACCCTACTCTACTCATGAGGGCAGGAGGCGACCCTGCTCTACTCATAGGGGGATGAGGCGACCCTGCTCTTCTCATGAGGGCAGGAGGCGACCCTACTCTACTCATGAGGGCAGGAGGCGACCCTACTCTACTCATGAGGGCAGGAGGCGACCCTGCTCTACTCATGAGGGGATGAGGCGACCCTACTCTACTCATGAGGGCAGGAGGCGACCCTGCTCTACTCATGAGGGCAGGAGGCGACCCTACCCTAATCATGAGGGGACGAGGCGACCCTACTCTACTCATGAGGGCAGGAGGCGACCCTGCTCTACTCATGAGGGCAGGAGGCGACCCTACTCTACTCATGAGGGCAGGAGGCGACCCTGCTCTACTCATGAGGGCAGGAGGCGACCCTGCTCTACTCATGAGGGGATGAGGCGACCCTACTCTACTCATGAGGGCAGGAGGCGACCCTACTCTACTCATGAGGGCAGGAGGCGACCCTACTCTACTCATGAGGGGACGAGGCGACCCTACTCTACTCATGAGGGCAGGAGGCGACCCTACTCTACTCATGAGGGGACGAGGCGACCCTGCTCTACTCATGAGGGGATGAGGCGACCCTACTCTACTCATGAGGGCAGGAGGCGACCCTACTCTACTCATGAGGGGATGAGGCGACCCTACTCTACTCATGAGGGCAGGAGGCGACCCTACTCTACTCATGAGGGGACGAGGCGACCCTACTGTACTCATGAGGGCAGGAGGCGACCCTACCCTACTCATGAGGGGACGAGGCGACCCTACTCTACACATGAGGGGACGAGGCGACCCTACTCTACTCATGAGGGCAGGAGGCGACCCTGCTCTACTCATGAGGGGACGAGGCGACCCTACTCTACTCATGAGGGCAGGAGGCGACCCTGCTCTACTCATGAGGGCAGGAGGCAACCCTGCTCTACTCATGAGGGGATGAGGCGACCCTACTCTACTCATGAGGGCAGGAGGCGACCCTGCTCTACTCATAGGGGGATGAGGCGACCCTACTCTACTCATGAGGGCAGGAGGCGACCCTACTCTACACATGAGGGCATGAGGCGACCCAGTAGACCGCGTGCTGCAGATGCCATGCCCACGCAAACCATTCAGAACAATCAAGATCCCTGCTTGGCGCTTGGCGTCAAACCCTCTTTGACACCCGTCGCGTGATAGAAGAGCGCCGCATTCGATCCACCACAGAGCGCGGCACGATGGAAACCTTGTCACTCTGCGTGCGAGATGAACTACCAAGATGCCGTGTGTGCAAGATGAAGGTGCGGTAGACATGGTGCCGAGCACGAGGGCAGCGGTAGACCCAACAAGAGGAAGAGGGCAGCAACCGGAGCCCATCGACCAGACAGCATCGGCAACGGCACAGGGGGCCATATTGTGCATGCCATTCTCCAAGCCAAGTGCACCATCACCGCATTCACAACCACCATGAAGGTGGCTTCTCAGAAGCAGCTGGCTGCTGGCAACACACGCATCAAACCCTCCAAGACCCTGACCACCAAACATAGAGGAAGCCTCAAACTAACAGGAGCATCAAACATGGAAAAAAAAATACCACCGAACATGGAAAAGAATGCTCATGGTACCTTAGGGTGTCCTCAGGGGTGGCCGCGCTAACCGGCCCGGTCGCTGCCCCTGACCGCTTCCGGCTACCCCTGCCTTCCCCCTCGCCCTCGTCCTCATCGTCGCTGGATAAAATGCTGCCCACAACTCCTGTGATTACAAAACAGGTATAAAGCGATCACGAAAAAGGATTGGTTCACGCTTTGATGGTATTCCACAGAGCATGTGCCCGCAACATCCTCAGTGCACAAAGGAAGGGAGCGGAAGAAGGACAGGTGACAGCAAGAGGAACGAGAGAGCGGTGGGGCCGTAAGGGCGGAGCGAGAGGGCGGTGGGGACGTAAGGGCAGAGCGACAGAGCGGTGGGGCCGTAAGGGCTGAGCGGGAGGGCGGTGGGGCCGTAAGGGTGGAACGAGAGAGCGGTGGGGCCGTAAGGGCGGAGCGAGAGGGCGGTGGGGACGTAAGGGCAGAGCGACAGAGCGGTGGGGACGTAAGGGCTGAGCGGGAGGGCGGTGGGGCCGTAAGGGTGGAGCGAGAGGGCGGCGGGGCCGTAAGAGCCGAGCAAGAGGGTGGTGGGGACGTAAAGGTGGAGCGAGAGGGCGGTGGGGCCGTAAGGGCGGAGCGAGAGGGCGGTGGGGACATAAGGGCGGAGCGAGAGGGCGGTGGGGCCGTAAGGGTGGAGCGGGAGGGCGGTGGGGCCGTAAGGGTGGAACGAGAGAGCGGTGGGGCCGTAAGGGCGGAGCGAGAGGGCGGTGGGGACGTAAGGGCAGAGCGACAGAGCGGTGGGGACGTACGGGCAGAGCGAGAGGGCGGTGGGGCCGTAAGGGTGGAGCGAGAGGGCGGCGGGGCCGTACGGGCGGAGCGAGAGGGTGGTGGGGCGTAAGGGTGGAGCCATAGGGCGGTGGGGACGTAAGGGCGGAGCGAGAGGGCGGTGGGGACGTGAGGGCATAGCGAGAGGGCGGTGGGGACGTAAGGGTGGAACGAGAGAGCGGTGGGGCCGTAAGGGCGGAGCGAGAGGGCGGTGGGGACGTAAGGGCAGAGCGACAGAGCGGTGGGGACGTAAGGGCTGAGCGGGAGGGCGGTGGGGCCGTAAGGGTGGAGCGAGAGGGCGGCGGGGCCGTAAGAGCCGAGCAAGAGGGTGGTGGGGACGTAAAGGTGGAGTGAGAGGGCGGTGGGGCCGTAAGGGCGGAGCGAGAGGGCGGTGGGGACATAAGGGCGGAGCGAGAGGGCGGTGGGGCCGTAAGGGCGGAGCGAGAGGGCGGTGGGGACGTACAGGCGGAGCGAGAGGGCGGTGGGGCCGTAAGGGTGGAGCGAGAGGGCGGTGGGGACGTAAGGGCGGAGTGAGAGGGCGGTGGGGACGTACGGGCAGAGCGAGAGGGCGGTGGGGCCGTAAGGGTGGAGCGAGAGGGCGGCGGGGCCGTACGGGCGGAGCGAGAGGGTGGTGGGGCGTAAGGGTGGAGCCATAGGGCGGTGGGGACGTAAGGGCGGAGCGAGAGGGCGGTGGGGACGTAAGGGCATAGCGAGAGGGCGGTGGGGACGTAAGGGTGGAACGAGAGAGCGGTGGGGCCGTAAGGGCGGAGCGAGAGGGCGGTTGGGCCGTGATTGCATAAATGGGCACCCTATTTGGTCAAGTGTTTTGAATGAGTGCCAAACGGTGGAAAAAGCGCTTTCACGTGAACAGGCCAGAGGCACCGGTGCACGGCCGCAAAGAGAACCTTCCCCTGGGAAACACAAACAAAGTTGCAATGAAGACAAACAGGGCAGATACGTAGGGAACAAGGTATAGTGAACGCAACGAATACGGTGGCAACAGGGTACAGTGAACACATACAATACGTAGGCAACAGGGTATAGTGAGCACATAGAGTACGTCGGGAACAGGGCATAGTGAACACATACAATACGTAGGCAACAGGGTATGGTGAACACATAGAGTAAGTAGGGCTGGGTATAGCGAAGACACAGAACACGGTGGCAACGGGGTCTAATGCCACGCGGCAAAACACACCGGCCTTGGCACACAGCTGCCACAATCGAGGCTGCCCATCCACCACACCACCAAGCAGCATGCGCGCCCACACACCGGCCTTGTCGGCGTCCAGGCGCTTGGCTGCAATGCGCCGCAGGGACCCCAGTGTGTGGAACCTGTGGCAGTGAGGGCATGCCAGTGGCCATGCGGCAATAACCAGGTGAAGGCACCATCAGCATGTGGCACGCCCAAGAGGCAACAGGGACAACAAGGGTAAGTGTGGGGAAGTGAAGAGAACATTGTGGGGGGGCCAGGGCACAACTGCCCGTACAAACACACCTGACGCGGCAGAATGCGGGTGCAACCATTGACTCACCTGACGTCGGAATAATGCAGGTACTTCGTCACCAGCGCACCCAGCACGCTGCCATTGAACTCCCTGCTGGCCACCTGCGCCATGGAACAAGCAGGGGGCAAGCAAGCAAGGTGAGTGGGGGGGGGGCAAGCAAGCAAGGTGAGTGGGGGGGGGGCAAGCAAGCAAGGTGAGTGGGGGGGGCAAGCAAGCAAGGTGAGTGGGGGGGGGCAAGCAAGCAAGGTGAGTGGGGGGGCAAGCAAGCAAGGTGAGTGGGGGGGGGCAAGCAAGCAAGGTGAGTGGGGGGGGCAAGCAAGCAAGGTGAGTGGGGGGGGAAGCAAGCAAGGTGAGTGGGGGGGAAGCAAGCAAGGTGAGTGGGGGGGGGGCAAGTGAGCAAGGTGAGTGGGGGGGGGGCAAGCAAGCAAGGTGAGTGGGGGGGGGCAAGCAAGCAAGGTGAGTGGGGGGGGGGCAAGTGAGCAAGGTGAGTGGGGGGGGGGAAGCAAGCAAATGGCGGTGAGTGGGGGGCCACACGGGGTCACTGCAAGTATGCATTTCGAGGCGGCGAGGTCAGAAGGATACTTTGTGCCGGCGTTGCTTGCCTTGTCCCTGGGGTTCTTGTCCCAGGAGACTCACCATTCATCGTCTCAATCAGCCATGCATGTGTCTCCATTGGGAGTGTCAACAGGTGGCAACTGTTTGAATGGGTATCAACTGTTAGGCACCATCCGTCCGTCCCCAAAGGGCACACCCCGCGGAGCACGCACCATGGCCTGGAGCAGGAAGGCGTACAGCTCGTTGGAGAAGCTGCCAGGCTTTTCCAGCCGGGCCAGCTCCATGACCGCGGACATGGCCTCAATCTGCACACACCCAGGGGGTTTTCCCATGCATGGGAGGTGCCATGGCAGGAGATAAATGAGCAGCGAAGGAGTCTTAAGCGCGCTGCAATACCACGATGTAACTACACCATGGAGCAACAACACGACGCCTGGACAAGCACTTCCACTCAAGCCAGTCAGAGGAAGAACATGCTGCATGCTTGATGAGCGAGTGGGAGGAAGGCTGTGATGGATGGCAGGATTGCAGCGTGGATTGGGAACATGCCCATGCAACAGCCCTGCCCTTACCTGCACAGCTGGGGACAGCCCATCCCGCTTCATCAGCAGCACCAGCGCTTTGGTGAAAGCTTTGTACTGGACCCGGAGCCAGTTTTGATACACCACCTCCGGAGGCAAGTCCGCCTGCGCAGAAGGTTCCGCCTTTTTAGCCGCGGAAAATGGGATCTCCCCATCTCGGAGCCTGGCGGAAAAGAAGACCAAAAGACAGCGGATGGACTCGAGCATGTCCGCATCGCTACCGCCGCTCTTTGCTGATGTCAGAACAGCTATCAGAGTCACCGCATTGTTTACGTGCTGCCTTCCTTCTAAAAGTTTTTCTCCTAACCCTCGCACGGTGCTGCAATTGACACCCGTGCGAGGCTCTTCTCGCCTCTTTTTGAAGACGTTGCCGGCGGGCATACTGCTTTCGTCATTTCGTTTGCTGGCCATGCTGCCCGACTTATCTGGCCTGTAAACTTGGGAGATAAACGTTTGTTAAGTATCGGTTGCCATTTCTCGACTCAATACCTGGTCTCTCAATGAAGAAATAAAATCTTAATCTTGTTTACAGCTTCTGGAATCATGCTAGGAACATGTGCAGAACTATCAGATGCCTATAAGTTTTAGCGGCAGACCCTTACATCCGAACATCAGGTGAAGCGTGGTGAAGCAACATTTTTCAGCATTTATTAGGGCTGGCACATCCGGGTATTTTCTCGACCCGGACACGAACACGAACACCTGGGGAGAGTACCCGAACCCGAACCCGAACATGTTCGGTACATTCCCAGGTGACCCGAACACGAACACGAACATGTACTGTTTAGGATTAAGTGACCCGAACCCGAACCCGAACATACCCGAACATTTTACCGAACACGAACAATTCACTAAATAAATTAAAATAAGTGAGAAACTATACATAGTTTGTTGTCACTTTTCATAATACGCAATAAATTAATAATGATTACGTAATCATTACCTAAACTAGTCCGGTCGTGCTTAGACAATTCTACTACCGTACAACAGCTTTGCTCTTGCCAGCGTGTCGGCGGACTAATCTAGGCCGCTTTTTCATCAGAGAAGCGTTGCCTAGTCGGATCACTGGATGGTACTACAGGGATTCCGCCAGAAAATGTTCGGTACCGGGTCAGAGGCGAACATGTTCGCCCGGTTCCCAGGGTGACCCGAATACGGACACGAACATGTTCTGAAGTTTCCAGGTGACCCGAACCCGAACAGCACATGTTCGGCCGAACATTTTTGCCGACCCGAACACCGCACATGTTCGGTATTCGCCCGAACATGTCCGTGTTCGGTATGCGGCGGATGTGCCAGCCCTAGCATTTATTTAGTGGCAGAAACCGGCCTCAGCTGCCGCCATTAAATTGCAAAAGCGGAGTGGCAGCGAGCAACCGCCACCATGCGGCACGAGCGGCGCAAAGTCCACGTGTTATTATCTGGCAGACTACACCTTGCTGTTGTTGTTAGGGTTGTACCGAATAGCGTTTTGGCTTGCCGAATCGGATACTCGGACCAGGGGGGTGCCCCGAACCCGATGCCGAATATAGAGCTTGCCTCCCGATACCGATACCGAATATGTTCGGAGCTGAAGGGCCCTTCCCGAATCGAACACCGAATAGTTCTCCGAACTATTCGGACGCCGATCGAATAATGACGACAGTAGCTACTATTTTCGCTACAACGTATTAGGTAGACAACTTGTATCAAATATATTAATGAGACTTATATTAATTATATTGTATCAATTATATCAATTAGATACACTTAATGTTTAATACTTAGACTAGCACAATTGCCTTCCCTGCACAGTGCATTCAGCTTTTGGGCGTTGGCCTAACTCATGAGTCGGCGGAGGCATGACCGCGCCAGCTGGTGAGTGGAGGCTGGAGGCTGCGCCGCCCGCTAGTAGGGGTACTACTATTCGATATTCGGAACTACGAATATATTCGTCGAATAGTTGGGTGTCCCGATTTCGATACCGAACATGTTCGAAAGTAGAGCTTGCCTCCCGATACCGATACCGAATATATTCAGACGGACAAACCGTTCGCCGTATACTGAACAAATTCGGTGTTCGGTTCGGTATTCGGGGGATATTCGGTATTCGGAACACTATTCGGTACAACCCTAGTTGTTGTTGAGTTGAGTTGAGTTGCTTGTGAGTTTCGGGCCGAGTTGAGTTTATTTCCGGGTAAATGGGTATTTTTATTAACCAATAGGAATATCATTAGGTGAAGAGGTACCACGTATCGACCAGCTGGTTACCCTCTGAGGGTAGTGTGATAGGTGAAAGGTTTAGAAAGGAGCATTGTGTGACCAGGGGAGCCAAGTGACGCGCGTAAGGTCACCGTGAGGAATGCAGGTAAACACCCTGTTGCGTCCCAGGAGAGCATGGAAGAGCTCCAAGGGGCTGGGCTTGTCATTGTTGGGCCCGGGGTCCCACACCTTGTATTGTTCTTGCGCCAAGAGCCAAGCGCGACGCATTGCTGAGTTCCAGAGAAAGATAAACCGCCTCACCACGGCGGCTTTGGTGTATTCGTGCCGCACTTTGAAAACCGTCTCGTTCCGGATAGTCCAGATCGCGTATAGCATATTAGTTCGGAGCCATACCCAGGCTAGTTGACTGTTGGAGAGCTCCTCCCCGGGGGTCCCCGCCATACCGAATATGATACAACGCACGGATAGCGTTAGTGTGGAATGTGGTAGCGCGGTCCATGCGGACCATACGTTAAACAACCATTGCCACACCCCGCTCACTTGGCAGTAGAGAAAGCGGTGCTCAATTGTTTCCGAAGGGAAGGTGCACAGGCATGTCGCATCGTGGTGAAACCGGCTGCTGAGGGCCGCGTTTACCCCAATGGCTCTGTGCAGTAAAAGATGTTGAATGTCGGTCGCTCTGCGGTCCACCAAAGGGTGATCGACCGCCACGGTGATAAGTTTAATCCAACTGTACCCAGGCCATTGAAAGCCCCATCGTGGGCGGCCAGGGTGGAGCTTATGGTTCTCGTGCAATAAAATGTCATAACCCCATTCTGCCGTGTACTCGTAAAGACATTTGCTAATCCTAGACATCCCCTTGGTCAAGGTCCAGCCAAACTCCAAGGGGTCCAATGGTAAAGTATCCAATCTCGTATTGCCTACGTGTAACCAAGTGATGGCCTCCGCCGGGGTCGTGGGGTCCGGCTGGAACATGCAGGACCTTGATACTAACCACGGGACCATCCGGATACGGTGACATTGGTGGGCTGGAAGGCAGACACATAATGTCGCCAACTGATTGAGGCAACCATTGTGGCCTGGAAGGGTGTCGGCCACTTGGACTTGAATTCCGGCCGGAGGCAACACTCCCCGGACCAGACCTTTGCATGTGGATGTGATCCCGTCCGGGTAAAAACTGATCCAATCACCCGGTTGGAGGGCCTTGCGTGGGGCCATCATCAGAGCATGCCATGTAGCTGGGATGGCCTGGATGAGGGTGTTCCAAGCGTGTAGCGATGGCATGTTTTGCACCCAAGCATTAACTTCAGTGTATGCCCGTAACCGATATCTGTCCCCTGCCACGCGTAGAGATCGAGCACTCTCAGAATAGGGGGTGATGCGCACAGGAAGCCAGCATAAGGGTTGTGCCCATGTAACGTGCCCAAGGGCTTGCGCGCATTGTCCACGATCAAATCATTGAAATAAAGAATCTGTCGTGCAACCTCCTCACGAGTGGTGGGAAAAACGAGGCGCCCAGGTTTGAGCTTGTGATAACCTAACCATAGGCGCGACCAGTACCAGGGGAGCCCCTTGTATGATATCAGTGTGCAGCCAAGTACTCCAGCGTCAAGGTGCCATGATGTGCCATTAGCATGGGTGTAAATAGCGGAGAGAGACTCTTTTGCCAACAAGCAGCCAGGGTGCGTGTTCACTTCCATGTACACGCTGATCACTTGTTTAGCATACATCGACCACAAGCGCCATTGTATGTTGTGTAGCCCTAGGCCACCGTGCAACCATGACATAAAGGACATATCCCGGCTGATCCAACCATGTACCGTGTGAGATATCAAACCTTTTTGTTTCCAAACAAAATTGCTGCCGATGCGAGTTGAGTTTATTCCCGCGCCGGCGTACCGAGTACCGAGTACCGACAGGTTGATTTTAGTGGATCCAACTGCTGGTCCTGCCTTCTTGTTGTTGTTGTTGTTGTTGTTGTTGTTGTTGCATGCCCACGCCGGCCGCCGCACATGGGTCCTGCCTAATGATTACAGTATGGGTTGTCTCTTTCGGACCACTACCCTTGTATTATCACCTTAACGCACCACACCCCACCGACGCGGGGACCCGGTATCCCCCGCTTCAACCGAGACTTATTGAGGGATCAAACATTCACGGCTCAAGTAAAAGCTTTTTGGCGAGAGTGGGTGGCCAGCATCCCTCACTATACCGATCATTGTCGATGGATGCAAGCCGGCCTACAACATGTACTGCAACTTTCTAAGAAATACACTGCTGAGCTTAGACAACAGAAAGGCCATGAATACCGATGTTACGAACGTATTGTCAATCGTCTACAACTTAAGCAAACACTCACTACTTATGACATGGCGAAAATGCAACAAGCCCAGCTAGCCTTGGACAAACTACGATACGAAAGACACGCTAACGCCATAGATGCGGAAAACCTTTGGTGGCACACAACGGGGGAAAAAATGAATAAAGAATATTTTGCACTCCTCCCGAAGCAACGAACACACACGCTGATAACTGAAATTCACGACGACCAGGGCATCCACACCGACACCCATTCCATACTAAACAGCGGTCATCAATATTTTACGAAGCTATTCCCTGCCAGCCGTTAAGAATGTACTCCAGCACAAGTACATTTTGAGTTTTTCCAAGTTTCTTGTTTTTTGCTTGTTTCAAGTTCAGTTTTGCATAAAAAGTGTCCCCATAGCCCCTGGATCTCATCTGGAGGTAGTTGAACTAGTATATGCTACAATATACTAGGTTGTACTATTTTCTACTACATTTATACTATAATGTACTAAATTGAACTACATCTGAACTAAATGTAACTGTGATTGATGCCCCTGTAACGTCTCCCAATGCTCAATAACAGGTCTGGCCACCATTGGTGACCTCCTAGAGCCATTCACAGCTGCATTTCGTGGATCACCGCACAAAAAAAAAATGTTTTACTTAGCCTTATCAACATGGGAATGAGGGCTTTGGTGTGCAAACATGCATGTGTGCTAAAAATTGGACATTCTGACACTGCGCGAGAGTCTGGTAATACTTAAGCACTTCAGGTCATGATCGAAGTATAGAATGAACTGATGCAAGCAATCAAGCATTATGCAAGGAATGGAATGCTGCAATGAATTTAGCAGTTATACTTGCAACTAGGGAACACACGATAAAGTCACGAATCTGACATGCATTGTGCCGTCATGGCACATGCATGAACATGTACACGAACAGAGGATCACGCGGACGCCCACGTGCACGCGCATGGCAATCCCCATGCCCCCCCCCCCCACACACACACAAGCCCCAACTCCAAACATTGCACCAATGACCCACCCACCCAAACCCAACCCCAGCCCCCCTGACCCCCCCAACGCCCATGCACACGCCCATGCCCCCGCCCCGCCCCCGCCCCCGCCCCCGCCCCGCCCCGCCCCGCCCCCGCCCCGCCCCCGCCCCCGCCCCCGCCCCGCCCCGCCCCCGCCCCGCCCCGCCCCCGCCCCGCCCCCGCCCCGCCCATGCCCATGCCCCTGCCCCCGCACCCGCCCATTCCCACGCCCACGCCCACGCCCACGCCCACGCCCACGCCCACGCCCACGCCCACGCCCACGCCCACGCCCACGCCCACGCCCACGCCCACGCCCACCCACGCCCACGCCCACGCCCACGCCCACGCCCACGCCCACGCCCACGCCCACGCCCACGCCCACGCCCACGCCCACGCCCACGCCCACGCCCACGCCCACGCCCACGCCCACGCCCACGCCCACGCCCACCCCACGCCCACGCCCACGCCCACGCCCACGCCCACGCCCACACCCACGCCCACGCCCACGCCCACGCCCACGCCCACGCCCACGCCCACGCCCACGCCCACGCCCACGCCCACGCCCACGCCCACGCCCACGCCCACGCCCACGCCCACGCCCACGCCCACGCCCACGCCCACGCCCACGCCCACGCCCACGCCCACGCCCACGCCCACGCCCACGCCCACGCCCACGCCCACGCCCACGCCCACGCCCACGCCCACGCCCACGGCTACGCCCACCCTAGCCTCACCCCTACTCCAAGCCACAATTATACCCAAAGCCACAGCCAGAAGTAGAGCGCAGCTGCAACAATGCAGACGTAGCTGAGACACACACCTACCCACGCCAACGCCCACGCCCACGCCCATGCCCATGCCCACGCCCACGCCCACGCCCACGCCCACGCCCACGCCCACGCCCACGCCCACGCCCACGCCCACGCCCACGCCCACGCCCACGCCCACGCCCACGCCCACGCCCACGCCCACGCCCACGCCCACGCCCACGCCCACGCCCACGCCCACGCCCACGCCCACGCCCACGCCCACGCCCACGCCCACGCCCACGCCCACGCCCACGCCCACGCCCACGCCCACACCCACGCCCACGCCCACGCCCACGCCCACGCCCACGCCCACACCCACGCCCACGCCCACGCCCACACCCACACCCACGCCCACGCCCACGCCCACGCCCACGCCCACGCCCACTCCCACGCCCACTCCCACGCCTACGCCCACGCCCACGCCCACGCCCACGCCCACGCCCATGCCACACCCACGCCCACGCCCACGCCCACGCCCACGCCCACGCCCACGCCCACGCCCACGCCCACGCCCACGCCCGCGCCCATGCCCACGCTCACGCCCACGCCCACGCCCACGCCCGCGCCTGCGCCCACCCTAGCCTCACCCCTACTCCAAGCCACAAATGCACCGTAAGCCACAGCCAGAAGTACAGCACAGCAGCGACAATTGCAGACTTAGCCCAGACACACACCTACCCACGTCAATGCCCCTGCCCAGAGACTCGCGGCCTCATCCCACCCCCCTGCACGAACAGTTCCCAAACAAAAGAAAAGGCAAACAAAAGGAACAAGAGTAGCAAGCTGCATTGCGAGCACATATGCCAGTTCTGGTGCACATGCCAGGCCGAAAGCAACTCATGATTGCCCCTGCCCCTGCCCCTGCCCCTACCCCTGCCCCTGCCCCTGCCCCTGCCCCTGCCCCTGCCCCTGCCCCTGCCCCTGCCCCTGCCCCTGCCCCTGCCCCTGCCCCTGCCCCTGCCCCTGCCCCTGCCCCTGCCCCTGCCCCTGCCCCTGCCCCTGCCCCTGCCCCTGCTCCTGCCCCTGCCATCACCATTCTAACCACCACACATTACGAAAAGCAAGAAGAAATTATAATAATAAGAAAATAAGAAGAAGAAATAATAATAATAAACAAGCACAAAGTTGACTGCACATGCGACTGTACCAGTAGGCACGTAGCAAATTTTAGCTGCAGCTTCAATTTCAACTTCATTGCAATTGCAAGTGTGACTGCATGTGTAATTGCACTACCAATGCCTAATGCCCACTGCATGTGCCCAGTGCGAATGCAATTCAAAAGCAACATGCAATCGAAATTACAGCTGAAGCCGGCTATTAACAAAGATATTTAAAGCAGTTGTTAACTACAGAGACCCAATGAAAATGCAAATGCAATGAAAAAGCAACAGAAGTTGAAGCCACTGCCACTCTACCTGCCGACAGTAACACCACCGCCAGCACCCACTCATATCCCAACGACAAGGAAATAGAATTGCCCAAAGCCAGACATACATTGGGACGCATAAGCAAACGGCAACGCAAGCGCACATGCAAATGTATACGCAAAGGCAAAGGCAAAGCAAAGGCAAACGCAAACGCAAACGCAAACGCAAACGCAAACGCAAGCTTGTCATGTACCTACGCTTAACTGCAAACGCAAACTGTGCACGAAGCAAAAAGATTGGATGGCCAAGATCATGGCAAATACGAGGGCCGAAAACAATCCAACTTCATCTAAATGTCCGAAATCCTCACGACGTTTCGATGCGCGCTTGAATGTCGAAGGCCTGCGCCGATTATCGATCATAAGTCGAATGTGTAATTGTCGGCTTATGAGAACTGCTTTGCGACAGTATCACGTCAGGCCGTTCCTGTGCAGCCATTTTCCCTGTGCAGCGGGTGGACAACGTTCACTTTCCGCATTATTCATGGCTATCGAAGTTAATTCTTACCGACCCCGGCTGCCATGGCCACTGGCCACGCATATCAAGTTCAGGTATTCCCGACCTGTAGCGCAGCAGATTTCTGTCGGAAGGCATCCTAAGCATCGTGATAAAAGAAATCCGAACAATAGACATTCATGCTGCATCTAAGGACATTATGGCATTTGTATATACTGCAAGTACATGTATCGACATTGCCGTGATTGCTAACCCCGACTCACCATGAACAGGAACTTTCCCTCTGCCTCCATGAAATGTACTTCGTGAAATGTACTGTAATACATATGATGTACTACGATGATAATCATCCCAGCAAAGCCATAGCACACCTTCCGTTTCGACCGCCATGTCGGCCACTAGTCCGGATAGCTCAATGTGCACCTGACCTTGACACTAATCGCACAAACAGCCACAATTTTGCAAGCAAGAAGACATGGCTACCTCGGCATTTCATGAAATGTACTTCGTGAAATGCATTTCGTGAAATGTACTAAGGAACGTGATTGGCCGGCGTTCGCTCGCCAAATCTCGCAAAATGTACTAAGGCACGTGATTGGTCCCGCAAAATGTACTAAGGAACGTGATTGGCCGGCGAAGATTCTGTTTGCTGCAATTAAAATTCCCTACAGAATCTTCGCCGGCCAATCACGTTCCTTAGTACATTTTGCGGGACCAATCACGTGCCTTAGTACATTTTGCGAGATTTGGCGAGCGAACGCCGGCCAATCACGTTCCTTAGTACATTTCACGAAATGCATTTCACGAAGTACATTTCATGAAATGCCGAGGTAGCCATGTCTTCTTGCTTGCAAAATTGTGGCTGTTTGTGCGATTAGTGTCAAGGTCAGGTGCACATTGAGCTATCCGGACTAGTGGCCGACATGGCGGTCGAAACGGAAGGTGTGCTATGGCTTTGCTGGGACATAATCGTGGCTATCTGCTTCCTGGCTTTCGCTATCATGGTGATGGGACACCATGGGAAGCGCAAGTTCGCAGCCATAGTGCTAAGCGGCAGCACCCATGCCGGCAGCCTAGTGACCGACGAGACGTTCGACTGTAAGTGCGGCCACGAGTGCATGAAGCCCATTAGAATATCACATCTCCAGGCATTGCGAAGCGCCTGGTTTTCGCCCGGGCGGAAGCAAGAGGACAGGAAGGCGGCGATAAAGCAGCAGCTGCACCAGGGGGGGTACGACGCCATAACCACGATGTCGTCATCTACTCGTCACAAGTTCGTTCATGGCGCTGGTTTTCGGTTCGTTCTCGACGGGGGAGTCAAGGATATGAACATAGGGTTTGTGACCCCTTTTCACTTTCGCGTTTCACTTTCGAGGCGGCCTTCAGGCACTGCCTGAAAATTAGCAACCACGTTTGGAACTCTTCGGACCACCTGTGAAACTAATCACATTTGATGATGTGCTGGCGGGCCTGGGCATCGCATTTGAGCATTACTTCGAGCAGGGCTCAACAAGCTCGATTCGCCAACTCAACCCGAAGAAGCCCTAAGCTGCGGTAAGACATATATTTGTGTGGATGGCTCTTGATATCATGCTGAATTTCTAGTCTTCTCTAGGTGGACAGTTCATGTGCAGCCATACAGGTCATCCATGTGTGTTTTAACCATGTTGCATGTGCCACAGATATTATGAGCAGTATTTACTAAGTGTGCTGGAGTCGTTGTTGCATGCTTGTTGTATTTCACAGTTCACGCCTGCATGAACGCATCGTTGATACTAATGATTATTCATATTGCATGACTGTTCTATTGGGGACGCCGCGCTTGATGTCACAACGTGGCCGAAAGGGTGCATCCACCGCGACGGCCGGTGGGTGAAATCGATGGACGCATTTCCGAAGAAGCCAGCCGCGGGCCACACCCATGGCGCGGGCGGGGCGCGGGCGGGGGCGGGGGCGGGGGAGAAGGCGCGGGTGCGGGCGCGGGCGCCACCCAAGACGCGGGCGCGGGCGCGGGCCCGGGCGGGGGCGGGGGCGGGGGCGCAGGCGCCGGCGCGGGTGCGGGCGCGGGCGCCACCCAAGGCGCGCGCGCGGGCGCGGGCGGGGGTGGGGGCGCAGGCGCCGGCGCGGGTGCGGGCGCGGGCGCCACCGCCGACTTGGATGATGAGCCAGCAACCGAAGCCAGAGGGAGAGGCACCGCTCTTCGAAGGTGTTCGATCTCGAAGTGTTTTGGGGCCCGGATATGACCGTGTATGTCCGCTGGCGCCTAGCCGCATCGGAGACGTTGGTAAATGCACCGGTGAACAAGTGGCAGCCCACAGGGCCTAATGGCGAGGCTTGTGACGGGGTCACGCCCATTGGGTACACCCCGCAGGGAGATCCTGTCTATGGGTGCCTCCTCATAGAGCGTGGCAAGGCCCCCAAAGGAAGTCCTGGTCTAGTGCCGCTTTTTGAATGGGACGAGGGCGGTGCCAGGAGATGTACCTGCGCTAGCCTTCACAGCCTTTTTCCTGACATCGTCGCCGCTGAGAAGCAGCAGTTGCTGGACGGATGGATTGAGCAGGTGCCAAAGTCCGTGGAGGATGTGCGTGCCAACAACGAGAATCTGTTCGACATCATGGAGCAAAAGCTCAAAGAGAAGCGTGAACTGCAAGCGAACAAGGCGGTACCCTTACCGCTGCGATCTGCAGGCGACCAGTCGGTTGCGCGGGCAACACGAGCACTGAGGCTGCCCATAAAACAAGTAATCTCACACGTCGCTTGCCCTGCCCGCGAGATTCAAGCGCAGATCAACCGCGCATGTGCGCCCGCTGCGCGAGGGAGCACATCAACGGCAACGCCCGCTTTGCGCACACTGATTTCCGGCAGGCACACCTTCAAGGTGAATGGAAGCCTCATACGACGCAGCGACCTACTCGTTGTTAAGCGGCCAGCCGTCACCTGCGGGCAGGGAATGCCGTGGGCACCACACATGCTGGTGAAGGTCCTTGATCTGGAAGGCGATCGCACGGAGCGTGACAGCATTGTCGCCTCTCCTTACTACGCACCGTCGTGGACGGGCCAGTTTTCTAGAGTGACATTAGGTGGCGGCAGCGCAGGGATGACGGTCCCCATTTCTGATGTACACCTGCAGCACTGGACAGTGGGCGGTACGGCAGAGGTGCACCAGCCTGAGCTGATCAGTACCGGCAAACTGTCAGCTGCCACGGTGGCGGCGTTGAAAGAGCACCCGCAGATTGACTTTGAGCATTACAAGACTGCCACCGCCGCCAGGGCAGCAGCAAAGGATGACTGCAATGCCTACTTTGCCGAGCATGGAGCACGTGCGCTTATCGGGATGCGCCTGTGTGCCCTGTTTCCGGGGACAGCGAGGAAGAGGGAGCGCTTCCATGGCTGGGTCACTAAGGTTCAGGAAAGGGGAGGTCACCTGCTCATCAAGGCGATGTGGGCTGATGGGCAGGACTATCATGCCCTGGCGGAGGTGACGCAGTTCGTGTGCGGCTGCCCACACCCAGTCGAGGCATTTGGCCGCGCTCGCTTCTTTCCACAGGAGCTAGGCTGGCACCGTGAACGCAGGTGATGGCACCCACATAGACGATGCCGTCCCTGCTGTGCACAGTGACAGTGAAGGCGGGGAGGAGGAGGAAGAGGGAGAGGAAGAGGGGGAGAAGAGGGGGAGGAGGAGGGGGAGGAGGGGGAGAGGGGGAGGGAGAGGGGAGGGAGAATGGGAGGGGGAGGGGGAGGAGGAAGAGGGAGAGGGAGACGGAGAGGAGGATGCGGAATGGGAGCCGGGGATGACTGGTAGATGAGACGGTGCCATCTACCGGCGCATGGAATGAAGTGGTACACAAGTTTACTCATGGTTATCGGCAAGTAGAGCATGCACGCCTGGCCTAGTTGAATTTAAATCAATGAGTTGAGTTTGGAGAGGCTGCATTTTGCTTGGATGAAGAATGTGTTAGCATGGCCAAACTTTTATGGCTTGTAGCCAAATCCTCTTGGGGTATGCAGTGTACTAGCGGTGTGCAATTGCGAGGATTCCTGTCTTGTAGCGATGTGGCCTCTCACCCTGCAGCCTGGTAGATGTGTTGGCATGCAGCCACCCATCATGGGTCATCCGATCTGGTGTGATTTGCATTTGCACACCTTGTATTAAGGCCATGATTTAATATTGTCTTGTTATTTTTAATGTGTATATGCGAAAAGAGGCATAATCTGCTCATATATAGTGCTAGCAAATGTCACTACCTTTACCTATGCCTGACCTTACAAGTTGAGGATGGTCTAATGTAGTGGCAAACAGGTTATTTACAACAATTCACAGTTTTCTGACATAGTTTGAGGCAACTATACTTACCAAAATGCTTGAAAAAGGCAAAAATTGCACCATTTATGCTAGCAAACGTCACTATTTTGAGATCAAACTGGGCCCAAACTTGGCCCATGGTCTAATCTAGTGGTGTTTAGGTTGCTTCCAACATTTCATAGCTTTCTGACATAGTTTGATATTGTGTAGTAGCTTACACTGAGCAAAATGCTTGAAAATGGCAAAAAATGCACCATTTATGCTAGCAAACGTCACTATTTTGACATCAAGCTGAGCCCAAACTTGGCCCATTGTCTATTCTAGTGGTGTTTAGGTTGCTTCCAATATTTCATAGCTTTATGACGTAGTTTGATATTGTTTAGTAGCTTATACACTGAGCAAAATGCTTGAAAATGGCAAAAAATGCAGTATTTATGCTAGCAAACGTCACTATTTTGAGTTCAGATTGACCCCAAACTTTGTGCATGGTCTATTCTAGTGGTAATTAGGTTGCTTGCAAATATCCATGATGGTTTGACGTGATTTAGTACTGTTTCCTATTTATTACTATTTAATTTAATTTAAAATGACAAAAATGTACCTGTATTGCTAGCAAATGTCACCAAGATGACGTCCGATCGATACCAAACTTTGTACGAGGTCTATTTTGGTTGCAAACATCATGCATGACAATTTTCAGCATAAAAAGACAAACTTCGGTACGAAGTACATTTTGCGTGCTGGAGTACATTCTTAATGGCTGGTAGGGATTCCGAAGTAAACCGCACCCTCAAGCACCTCAAGCTATCCACCAAGTCCTTCAGGCGATACCACGGCGCCTCACCACCACGCAGCAGCAAGAACTAGATCAGACACCCACACAAGCTGAGACACAGGCTGCTATGCTCAAAATCAAACTCGGTAGTGCACCCGGAGTGGACGGCATCCCTGTAGAATTTTGGAGGAAGTTTTGGCCCGACCTTTCTGCCGGCTTTTACAAATGCGTCCTCGAAGTATGGCGCACAGGTATCGTCCCTGGCAACTGGGCAGAAACCGCACTAATCCTCATATTTAAAAAGGGGTCTAAAACTCAATGGCAAAACTACCGTCCCATACGACTACTCACGGTTGCGTACAAAATCATCAGTAAAATACTACAACTACGCATTTACACAGTACTCGACGACCTAATCGGTCCGGAACAAGTCGGCTTCCGCGCTAACCTACACATAAACGATAGCATTACCATGCTTATGGACATAGTGGAAAAAGCGTGGCGCCACAACATACTCGGCATCATACTATTCTGGGATTTCAAAAAAGCTTTTGACCGCATGTGTTGGGACTACCTTGAGAAGACATTGCGCGGTTTCGGATTTGGTGGCACTTTCACGCATGTCACCATCGGTATGATTCAATCGCTCTCATGGACCCTACTCCTAAACGGGCACTTCTCACGCACAGGCACTAGCTCTAGGTCACTCCCACAAGGCGACTGCATGTCCCCGCTCCTGTTTCTTCTTGCGCATGCCGGGCTGTTCTTTTTGCACGCTCGCGACAACAGGATCAGGGGCTTCCCCATCCAAGGTAAACCGCGAGGTTTGTTCCAAACTGCTTATGTTGATGACACCACTAATGTCTGCACCTCCACTACCGATGTGCATGCTATCATGGAGAATATCACGACATACTCTATGGCCTCTCAACAGCGGTGTAACGTGCAAAAGTCCACGGGGCTGCACATCGGGAGAGGATCCTCCCCCGCTTATCACTCCCTAATCTGCCTGTGACATGGGTCCAGCCAGACGGTCACCACCTATTACACAACTGCCCTATCGGTTGCACTATGGATGGACGTCTTGCTGAACACCCCACCTTTTTGTATGACAACACAACACACAGTGGCAAACTCACAGGCATGCTCCAAGCGGCATCAAGATGGGCAGCGGTTCCCCGTCTCAGCCTACGGGGCAGGGTCCTCATCACCAACCAAATGTTATTCTCCAAAGTGCTCTACTACTGCCAAGGTCACCCACCTAACGAGTACACCACCAAGATCATCCAACGAATCGGCAGCAATTTTGTTTGGAAACAGCAGGGTATCATAACACACACGGTGCCGGGATGGATCGATCGGGACATGTCCTATATGCCATGGGTTCAAGGAGGCTTGGGCTTACATAATATGGAGTGGCGCTTATGGTCAGTGTACACCAAACAGATCCTAACCGCTTTCATAGGCGTAAACGCACACCCTGGTTGTATGTTGGCACAAGAAGCTTTCGCCACAACCTATACCCACAACAATGGTACATCATGGCACTTGGGGGCAGCAATACTTACATGTGCGCTCACTTCGTATAAAGGCTTATCATGGTACTGGGCACGTATGTGGAAAGGTTATAAGAACCTAAAACCGGACAGAATTGCTCACCCTACCACGCGGGAAGAGGTGGCACGCCAACCATTATATTTCAATGATTTGCTGCGCGATAGTGAGCATAATGTGTTTGGTGTTTTAAGCGGCCGCAACCCATATGAGGGCTTTTTGACGGCCAACCCGCCGGTTACGCGAATCATCGATTTATACGCGGCTGACGGTGACCGATATCGCCTCCTAACATACACGGAAATCAGTGCGTGGATCGCAAACATGCCCAGCCGACCAGCTTGGGACAACCTTCTACAAGCAATTCCCGCAGGATGGCATACCCTCATGACAACCCCACGCAAACCCCTACAAGTCGGGGAATGGGTGAGCTATTACCCGGATCGCGACACGCCCATACATAAGGGCTGCATCGTTGCGGTCGCGTCGACGGGCGTTACCATACAATTGCTCCAGGAGACACCCGACGGTCAAGGACTTCTCGGCAAATTGATTACATCGTACGCCTACATTCCAGCATTTCAATGTCACCGCATTCGAGTGGTCCCGTGGTCACTGTCACAGGCGTGCATGTTACCCTTGGACCCCACCACAGTGATACGCGACACCACATGGCTACATGTTGGCAAAGGGCGACTGGACACGCTTGCTCTAGACCCGCTAGAATTTGGGTGGGTCCTCACATCTGGCGGCACCCCCATGACGAAGTGCCTTTTCGAGTACACGGCAGACTGGGGATACCGGCTACTTCTACATAAAAATCATAGGATGCACCCGGGTCGCCTCCGCTGGCACCCCGAGTGGCCGGGCTACACCTGGATCAAGAACATTACCTTGGCAGTTGATCACCCATTGGTTGACAAACGGGCCACCGACGTCCAGCACCTGCTTATGCATCGGGCCATCGGGGTCAATTCCCAATTGCACCACCGGTACTCCCACGCGGCGGCGTGCTTATGCAACTTTCCAGATGAAACAATTGAGCACAGATTTCTGGACTGCCAACTCGCCGGGGTTTGGCAATGGCTGCTGGGTATATGGGCCAAGTGGATGGCTATTACAGCTCCCCCCACCACCGTCACACTATCTACGGTTATTTTCGGCATCACGGGATTACGGGACGCGAGCCTCACAGCCAACCAGATGGCATGGATATGGCTACGCACGACGATGCTTCACACCATATGGCAAGTTCGCAACGAGACCGTATTCACGTTACGTGCCGCGTACACGAGAGGTGCCGTGGTCCGCCGGTTTATCTCCTCTTGGAACCTGGCTATGCGTCGTTACTGGCTCCTGGCGACGGAACAACACAAAGTATGGGACCCGGGCCCTAACAATGACACCCCCAGCCCCCTGGAAGTCTTCCATGCACTCATGGGCATGAACCAGGTCTTTACACGTATGCCGGATGACGATATATCTACAGTACAATGGCTACCTTGGTCGCAGGGCGCGCCTTATTAATGCGGGCACCCCAATTTAGGCAAAACTAGGCATTTCAGGCTATTTTTGGCATACCTGGGTCACCTTAACTGTTATATGGAAATAAACTAACACCCATTTCACCGGAAATTACAGTATGGGTTACAACAACAACAACAACAACAACAACAACAACAACAACAACAACAACAACAACAACAACAACAACAACAACAACAACAACAACAACAACAACAACAACAACAACAACAACAACAACAACAACAACAACAACAACAACAACAACAACAACAACAACAACAACAACAACAACAACAACAACAATGGTGGCCCAAAAGCTGGCTATGGTGGCCCTGACGGCGGACGAGATAGCACCTTACGTAGTAATCTAAACGCGAAACAAAGGGCAGATTCGGATTCAGCACGAAAAGGTACGTCTAGCCATCTCTTCTGAGGGGCGGAACAGCTAGCCGTCACTTGAAACGTGTGGGTAGAAGGAGCAGGCCTTACGATATTCGTAAGTCCGCCCCTCGCCTCACTGTTTCTCGTGACGGCTACCCCATTATGGCATTCGGTCAGTGAGCCACGGCTCGGATTCGAAAACCCATCGGCAGGATGGACTAGGCCTGGGCCCCTCCACCTGGGTGGGCGAGTAGTCTCCTTGGAGCGTGACCTCCTGTACCCTCGGTTACCCTTTCACAGGCGCAATGACTATGGAATAGTTATCGCCACACCAGGTGATCCGCTATCACCAAGACACCTCCATAACGACTTTTCTCAATACCTGCTGCCATTACCCAAACGTGGGTGTAATGCAGCCTTTCCAATCGCTTTGGTTCTGCTCACAGCACACTGCACAGTAGGTCTCTCTTTTAATGACTATCTCACGCCCACGCCCTGTGCATGTTGTGCCGTGTCTTTCACCTTTCGCAGGTCCAATCTCACCACGCCATGCATGGGACCTACACGGAACCTACCCGGCCTGGTCCGCTGGAGCCCTGCAATGACATGAGTCAACTAACACTGGTATCGTGGAATGTCAGGGGGCTGAACACATACGGGTCACACACACCAGGGCAGGGACAGCGAATACCTCGCACACGAGAATTAGCAAATGCATTACACAACTTGCTCGAGCGCTACGTGGGCCCCTCGCATGAAATTTGGATAGGACTGCAGGAACATAAAATCCAAGAAGCTGCCACACGCACCGCCCTTAGAGCTGCTAGAGCACTTGCACCTAGGACAGTTCACCGTTGGGCATGGGCACGCGGTACACAAGGGGGCACTGCCCTCATTCAATACCGTAAACCTCCCAACCCTACGCTGACATGCCAGGACTGGGCTATAGCTACCGACACGGCGGAGGCTAGATGGCAGGGCCGTTGGACGCGGCAGTCCATTACATGGGCAGGAAATAAGGGATACATTATTAGTGTATATGCCCCAACCGAGCCAACGGATCAAGCCTCATTCTACCCTTCCCTCTTCAAAATGGCCGCGGACCTTATCTCACAGGGGTTCGAAATTGCGTTGATGGGCGATTTCAATATAGACCTGGATGAACACCCCCCTATACGCACAGCGGCCTTCAGTAAACAGATCATGGACCTGAACTTACAGGATGTCATCCGCTCACGAGACCACGGGCCCACTTGGCTGGCCACACGTTTAAATGTACGCACTACTCGTCGTCTTGATAAAATCTACATCACACCCGCATGGGCGGACCTGGTTTGCTACGCATCGGTGGACCGTTCTGTTAATTTTTCTGATCACTACCCACTCATCGTTACCCTTGCCCATCACACCAACTCCGCCCGGGGCCCCGGCATTCCCCGCTTAAACAAACACCTACTCGCGGACGATAAGTACTACCTTGAGATCATGACACGCTGGCAGTCGTGGAGAGC
Organism: Mesostigma viride; assembly: GCA_009746045.1. Taxonomy (NCBI): domain Eukaryota; kingdom Viridiplantae; phylum Streptophyta; class Mesostigmatophyceae; order Mesostigmatales; family Mesostigmataceae; genus Mesostigma; species Mesostigma viride. Next base: position 1,007,879 of record RPFO01000199.1, on the reverse strand, counting down.
CAGCAAGGGTAGCTACACAGACTGCTGCAGCTGGATGCAGGAGGGCCTAGCTAACATTCTAGAATTTTCCCAACTGTATTCACAAAATATCCGCCGCCAGAAAGGACAGGACTATCGGTACTACCAACGCATAGTGAATAAACTCCAAGCGAAGCCTACCCTGTATCAATCGGAACTAACAAAACTTCAAAGAGCTCAGACCGAACTTGACAAACTACGTTTCGAGCGTCACACATTAGCACTAGACTCAGAAAATCTGTGGTGGCACCAGGTAGGAGAAAGAATGACCAAAGAGTTCTTTGCTCTGATTCCTACCCCTAAAGCTCACTCCTCTATCACGGAAATCCAAGACGAACACGGCAGCCACCGAGACATCACCTCCATACTACAGAGTGGTCACCGTTACTACTCAGCTCTCTTTCTAAACGAACCCCATCCTGACTCATCTGCAGCCATGCAAAAAATCCTACATGCCATTCCCCGTCGCCTTACACCAGCTCAACAGCAGGAACTCGATCAAATCCCCTCCATGGAAGAGGCCACAACAGCTATGGAACACATCAAAACCGGTAGCGCCCCCGGGGTCGACGGTCTGCCTATTGAATTCTGGAAAACGTTCTGGTCCCTTCTACACATAGATTTCTACGAATGTATTCTTGAAATTTGGCGGCACGGTAAGGTGAGCGGCAGATGGGCTGAATCTGCGCTTATCTTACTGTACAAAAAAGGAGACAAGACTCTATGGAAAAACTACCGCCCAATCCGTCTCCTTACGGTAGCGTACAAAATCATCAGTAAAATAATCCAACGACGCTTATACACCGTCCTAGACTTCCTCATTGGTCCGGAGCAAGTGGGCTTTAGGGCCAATCTCCACATCAACGACAGCATTACCCTCATCATGGACATTGTGGAAAAAGCCTGGCGCGACGATATAGAGGGTTTCATATTGTTTTGGGATTTTGAAAAAGCCTTTGACCGTATGTGCTGGGAATACCTAGAACACATTCTAACCGCACTAGGATTTGGCCCACAACTCATGACCGTCATTATGGGTATGATCAAATCCCTGGCTTGGTATTTACTAATAGACGGACACAAGTCAGCGACCGGCGCTAGCTCACGATCGCTACCACAAGGAGATTGCATGTCCCCTATTCTATTTCTCTTGGCCCACGCAGGACTCTACTGGCTACACCAGAACGATCCTCGCATTCGGGGCTTCCCGACAGGTAACGGTAAAGGTATATTCCAAACGGCTTATGTGGATGACACAACAAATGTTTGTATCTCTCTGCCTGAAGTGCATGCTGTCATGGATAATATCACTACCTATTCTGTTGCCACACAACAACGATGCAATGTGCTCAAGTCCACGGGACTGCATATCGGCAAAACCAACACCCTACGCTACGCCCTCCCCAACCTGGCTGTGACCTGGGTCAAGCCGGGGGATCACCACCTTTTGCACAATTGTCCCATCGGCTGCACACCCGAGGGACGCTTGGCTGAACAACGTTCTTTCATGTATGATGAAACCAACCACGTGGGCAAGCTTGCAGGCGTTCTCCTTACCGCAGGGCGCTGGGGGGCCGTCCACCGCATGAGCCTACGAGGGCGAACCCTGATCGTCAACCAACTGTTGTTCTCTAAGGTCTTGTATTATTGCCAAGCACACCCACCCAATGATGCCACCACACAGCTCATCCAACGCCTTGGCAGCAATTTTGTCTGGAAACAGAAAGGCTTAATCTCCCACACGGTCCACGGATGGATCAACAGAGAGATGTCCTTCATGTCATGGGTGCACGGGGGCCTCGGGCTCCACAACATACAATGGCGTCTGTGGTCGCTGTATGCTAAACAAGTGATATCCGTTTTTATGGGCGTTAACACACACCCTGGCTGCATGCTTGCACGTGAAACGCTAGCCTCTCTTTCCACCCATGCTAGTGGCACCTCGTGGCAACTGGGGGCGGGCATACTGGGCAGCACCCTTATTTCGTACAAAGGACTCCCATGGTATTGGCAGCGCATATGGACAGGTTACAATAAGCTCAAGCCGGGTCGCCTAGTCTTTCCTACTACTAGAGAGGAGGTGGCACGGCAGCCACTCTTTTTTAATGACTTAATCACAGACGCTACTAACAAGCCCCTGGGCACTCTCCACGGACACAACCCGTATGATGGCTTTCTGCGCGCGTCACCGCCGATTGTCAAGGTGCTGGACCTCTACCTGGGGCACGGCGCTGCGTACCGACGGCTCAGCTACGACGAGGTCAGCACTTGGGTCTCCCACATGCCCTCCCTGCAAGCGTGGCAAACTCTTATAAGTGCGATACCAGCGGCGTGGCATGCATTGATGACTGCCCCACGCAAGCCAATTATAACCGGCGACTGGGTTAGCTTCTACGCCGACGGAGTCACGCCTGCGTGCAAGGGTTTAGTCGCTTCGGTGCGCACTTCTTACGGGACCACGCCCCCATGCCCTTTACAGAAGGGTGTGTGGCAGGGCTGCGTGCTGTCGCCCTACCTGTTCATTATTGTTGTCGAATACGTAATGATTCAGGCGCGCAAGCGATTTGCCCGCATCGTGGGCAGGGAACCAGGAGTGCAGGTTGCTAACAAATTCTGGCATGGCGGTGCGGACACGGAGATTCGGCTCGCAGACATCATTTACGCAGACGACACCACCCTCTTTGAGGACACTGAGCACGTGCAGACATGGCTTGACTGCCTGGCTCTCGAGGCCCGGGCAGTGGGGCTTGAGGTCAGCAAGAAGACAGAGGCTCTGGCGGTTGGGCTCACCACCTCAGCGCCGCCCCTCTATCTCCTAGACGGCTCTCGAGTCCTGTATCGGGACCGCGTTAAGCTGCTGGGCAGCCTGCTCCCTAGCTGCGAGGTGGATGTGGACCACCGCATCTCCCTCGCCTGGCACGCTTTACGCCAGTACCGGGCCCTATGGCGCAAGCCCCTGGGCAAGATCGAGAAACAGGACCTGTTCAAGGTCCTCGTCCTTCCTGTTCTCACGTATGGCGCCGAGACGTGGACCCTCACCGCCGACCTGGCCCGCAAGCTGGACGGCGCGGTCACCAGCATGCTGCGTTCCATTTTCAGAGTAGGATATGCTGCTCATGTCCGCAATGAGGACCTGTACCAGGGCATGCCCTATATCACCAGCACAATTAAGCAACGCCGCCTGCAGCTAGTAGGGCACCTAGCTCGCACCAACCAGGTAGACACCTCACGTGGCCCCCCCGCAGGACTGCGACCAGCCCAGCCTGGCCGGCACCTCCTGACGTGGGCTGGGCCCAGTGATGTTAGACGCCGCAAGGCCCGCACCTTCAAAGAACAGCTAGTAGAGGACATGGGGGGCCTAGGCCTCTCCGTGATTTGGAAGAAGATGATGGACAAGGCCAAGTGGGCCCAGGTCATAGAGGACAACGAGCCCCCCCCAGTGGGGAAGCGCCCGCGTGTGCAATCCCGCGGGAGGCACGCTAGATAGCTCCCCCTAGGGCAGCGTGCGGCTGCCTAGATAGATGACGTAGATAGAATGTTGTTAGATAGATGTAGTATGTAGCCAATGTAGATAGATTAGACCGCGGTAGGAATGTGTGCACCCATCCATCCATTCATCGGGGTTAATGCTCCGTGACTCCCCAACGGGAGCACGAGTCTAATTAATTAATAATTAATGCTATACGCGATCTGGACCATACGCAACGAGACAGTCTTTAAGGTCCGCGAGGAGTATACCCGCGGCGGCGTAGTCCGGCGCTTTATATACCTATGGAATGCGGCTATGCGCCGCTACTGGCTGTTAGCTCAGGAACAACACAGGGTGTGGGACCCAGGGCCCAATAACGACAAGCCCAGCCCGCTCCAGCTTTTTCATGATCTACTGGGCCGTAATCAGGTATTCACCAGTATGCCTCATGGCGACATCACTCAGGTCCAATGGCTTCCCTGGTCTAATAACGCGCCCTATTAGCCTTTCACCTGTCACCGCCACACGTGTGCGTGCCCACCTTCATTAGGATTCGCTGATACTCATTTCCCCTCTCACCTCTTTGGTCCATAATTGGCTAATAAAATATACCCATTTCCCCGAAATTACAGTATGGGTTGGCAATTTTTTTCCAGGTAAATGGGTATTTTGAAATAAGAATGTAGCTTTCTCATTTCTGCCTTCTATGTAGCTTTCTCATTTCTGGTTCTGTACTGTATAGTTTTTTTTTTTGAGATAAATAGGTGTACGTTTATTCCAAATATATCCAGTAGTTAATCCCTGCTAAGCCTAGGTATTTTTTTTTTTTTGAGACTATATCGTTAGGTAACGCCTCTCGACGCAACGCAGCCTGGCGGCTGCGCTCGGCAATGAAAATACGCCTGCAGCTTCGGCTGCAGCTTCGCCCACCGGCCCAGATGGCAACGGTGACACTAGTCGTGCACTGGTGCTCGCCCAGCCTCCCGGGCTCGCCTCGCCATCAGCATCGCCTGAACCTAAGCGCAGTCGCTCTGCTGAGCCGCCCTGGGAAGAGCGCTCCTTTGACGTCAACAGCCCCGGCTTCTGGCAGCGCAGCCCCACTTGGATTATGGAAGACTTTTATTACGGTAATCACGCCTCGCTTCTAGCCATGTGCGTGTACCTCACGACCCACAACCGTGGCCGCTGGCCTGGTGGCGGCGAGCTTGTCGACCCCGCCGAGGCTCTCCCAATCATTCACCGCATGCCTCGCCCCAAGCTTCAACGCTTCGCCCTCTGCTCCCTTGTTGGACGCTCCGAATCCGAGATCTGGGCTCCCAAACCGCCCCCCTTCCCCTCCGAAGCCTCCATCCGCACCCTCCTCAAGGAAGCTTTCGAGCAGCACGTGACCCCTCTTGCCGCAGATGTGGCGGCACTTGGCGGCACGCTGGCTGCTGAGCTCCCCACCATCCCCACCGCCACCGCCACCCTCCTCGCCTCCACCTCCCCCCCCCCTCCGTCTCCACCGACTCCATCACCGCCCAGCTCCGCGACATCGACCAGCGCCTCAAGGATAATGCAATCGCTATCGAGGTCTTGCAGAACACAGCAGGCCTCACCGCCCAGGCAGTGAAGGACATTGCCGCCAAGCCAGCCCCGGCTGGCCTGGCCGGCGATGCTCCTCCCATCACGACCTGGGCGGACATGCTTAAGCAACATACCACCTCCACCACCTCCGCCGTCGCAGCCCAGCTCCAGCGGCAGACGCTTGACCTCCGCGAGGAGGCCGAGCTCGCCAAGCGCAGCCTCAACGTCATTGTCAAGAATCTCAAGATGGAGGAAGGTGAGAATTCCGAGAAGCTTGCGCGTGCTTTTGAGAGAGAAATCCTTGATCGCATGGGCCTTACTGGTGAGATCGAGCTGGCCGCCCACCGCCTTCCCCGCGCGCGGGGTAAGGCCGGGCCGCCCCCGCTCCTTCTCACCTTTAAGACCCCGGCGGACAAGATTTCTTTTCTCAGACGCCGCAAGCGGCTCGAGAAGACTCTCTTCACCCTTGATGACGACTTGACCCTGGCGCAGCAACAACGGCGACGGGCCGGGGAGCTATGGCCGACCTACCTCCAGCTCCGGCAGACCAAGGCGGGACAGCCGGTGTACTGGAAGGGGGCGGCCATCTACGTCGGCCATAAGCCCTGGCAGGCGACCCCCTCGACCACCGCGGCCCCAGCAACTCCAGCCCCAGCCTAGGGGAATACAGCAGTAGTGTAGAATAGTTAGACAGTGGCCTTATACATGCCCGCCTACTACAGGCACTATACCAGCTGCTCAAGGCCTAGCCTTTTTAGTCATGTACATGTGTGCCTATGATGTGCCACACTCCAGACGATGCCTAGCCTTATTTAGTAATGTTGTGCCCATGCAGGGAGTCACTCTCTGCTGAGAAGCCATGCCATAGCTCTTGTATAGCCATGATGATCTTCCCCCTCACAGGCATGCTCCCCCCTTACCCGGGCATAGCGTGATAGACCATGAGGGTGCGGGTGCCCTGGTGCACCTAGAGCAAGTGTTGTTTACATTCCCACCCTTGCAGGAAGTAGCTTAGAATGTATTATAGGCTCATATGCCCCTTCTCAGGGCTATGTGCTACATATACTCCCAACGGAGTTATGTTCCTAATTAATTAATTAATTAATTAATCGTTAGGTTAAGAGGTACCACGTATCGACCAGCTGGTTACCCACTGAGGGTAGTGTGATAGGTGAAAGTTTTAGAATTGAGCATTATGTGACCATGGGAGCCAACTGTACAGTACAGCCAAGTGACGCGCGTACAGTACAGTACAGTAAGGCCACCGTGAGGAATGCAAGTAAACACCCTGTTGCGTCCCAGGAGAGCATGGAAGAGCTCCAAGGGTTGCCAATTGACTTGTTGTTGGATCCCACGCCTTGCTGCAGCTTACTGGGAACTTATTGCATGCTTCGATTTCATCTACTATCTACCATTCCTAGAAAGTAACCAGATTTCACGGGACGGAAACAAACAGCTAACGACGCTCCCAACTCCCAAGCCAACCGTCGCGTCCCAGACTCTTGACTTGTGTCCGCGCACGTTGGTGACCAAGTTGACTCGAACTGGCATTTCCCGTGGGGGCAATTTTTGCCAACTGGCCACAAATTAACTCGGCAAGATGTTACCACGTTGTAGCTACGTCGTGTCGTTGGATACGTCGCGTGGTTGAGGCGTTAATTTGGTGTCGTAGGCAGCGGTCCGCACGCGACATTCGCGGATCGATAACCTAGCAAGCTGCTTCTGCATTTCATAATTAGAATTGGAGCTACGTTCCTTGCGCCACGTGACGAGTGCCGTTATGACCTGGTTGTTGGCAAGTTTGGACCTCGGTGGCAGTCAATTACGTGAAGCTATTCCGTTGGCGATTGGTATGGCCCGCAGCGTTGGCGCCGCCCTTTGGCATGGAGGCTGGCCATGACTTCTGTCGAGTAATTTCAGCGTATCTGTCCGGCGTAGGAAAATTCTCTGCGTAGAATTGTAGCATCACCTGTTCGGGGGGACAGCCGATTGCCGATTGCTGATCGGTGGCCACGCGTCCATGTCTGTGCGAGCAAGGCCGATTTGATGGCAGGTCTTCTCCTTGCACCGCTTGCAACCCAGGTACGCAGCCTTTTTATTGCGGCCGTTGTCGAAGTCATCAGGCAGACTTCGTAATAGCTGCAACTGAAGGCGTCATCATTTTACGAGCCGTGCATGTCTGATTTGTCAAGTATGTAGTGCATTCCAGTATTATGATCACTACAGTCAAGTTCTATGTGTTTCTCTTATCAAGGTCGCTACTTGCTGCTTGAATTCTACCTTATCATTCTTGGGCAGGTGGGCCTGAAATTGGTGCTGACGCCATCATCGTCGATGCTGATCACAAGAACCGCCTGGTGAGAGCTTGAGATGATACAGCTTTCCACACTCTATGATATAAATTTCCTTCCGTCCCTATCTCTCTCCCTCCCTCCCTCCCTCCCTCCCTCCCTCCCTCCCTCCTCCCTCCCTCCCTCCTCCCTCCCTCCCTCCCTCCCTCCCTCCCTCCCTCCTCCCTCCCTCCCTCCCTCCCTCCCTCCCTCCCTCCTCCCTCCCTCCCTCCCTCCCTCCCTCCCTCCCTCCCTCCCTCCCTCCCTCCCTCCCTCCCTCCCTCCCTCCTCCCTCCCTCCCTCCCTCCCTCCCTCCTCCCTCCCTCCCTCCCTCCCCCTCCCTCCTCCCTCCCTCCTCCCTCCCTCCTCCCTCCTCCCTCCTCCCTCCCTCCCTCCCTCCCTCCCTCCCTCCTCCCTCCCTCCCTCCCTCCTCCCTCCCTCCCTCCCTCCCCCTCCCTCCCTCCTCCTCCCTCCCTCCCTCCCTCCCTCCCTCCCTCCCTCCTCCCTCCCTCCCTCCCTCCCTCCCTCCCTCCCTCCCTCCCTCCCTCCCTCCCTCCCTCCCTCCCTCCCTCCCCATCTATTTGGACAAGACCAATCACTCCTGCCCATGGGCCTGGATGCCACCTGAGTGGCATGTTGTTGTGTCCTCGTCTACCATGTCTTCTTGTGCGCGTAACCTGGTTGGCTGCCCGTTTGCCTGCTTGCTCACTTTCCCTCCAACACGCCCCACCCCTCTGCCATCTCATGCCCCCCCGCCCGCCTGGCCCATGTTGCTGAGTCCTGGTGTGCTTGTCCGTGCGCCTGCCTGCCTGCCACAGCTCCGTCGTGGGCGTCGGCTACCCGGTGTTCTGCAGCTTCCGCGCAATCGAGGACTGCCGTGACGAGGACGCGCACTGGCTCACCTACTGGACAAGTGAGGGCGCGCGGGTCACTGAAGGCGCTAACATTTGTATCATAGTGTGCGTGTGCACGCCTACTGGACAAGGCGCCTGTGTGTGTTGTGGGGTGCGCATGCACACCTAGCCAAGGGAGGGCGGCGGTGGCTGCCCCCTCCTTCCCCACCACCATCCCCTGCCCTCCTGCCCCTTCCTCTCCCCCCTTTCTGCCCCCCCTCTCCCCCCCCTCCCTGTGGCCGGCTCTGCTTCTGTGCGCGTAGGCGCTCCGTGGCCAGTCTCCCTGCATGCAGCGCCTTGCCAGTGCCCGCCCAGGATCCCCCCCATGGATGTATTTTCAATGCAGTTACAAGTTCTTGTAAGTTCAACGTCTAAGTTACATAGAAGTATTAGGATGAGTTTTTTCGCGGCATTTGCATGTCTCTGTTGTAACTGCCTTAAACAGGATGTCCCTGCTCTAACGACCTCCCTTGTCTCGTTTCCTTCTCTTCCTTCTGTTCTTTTCGTTCTTTTCCTTCTCTTCCTTCTTTTCCCCTTTCTTCGGGCGCGTGCCACGTCCTCCCCGCTTTTGTGCGTGTGTTGTGCCCCTGCTCCCTTCCCCATGCCGTGCCCACACCGTCCCCCCCACACACACACACGTGCCGATGGGCCGCCCCCCGCCCCCGCTCACAGTCTACGGCTGCATGAATGTGGCAGAGTTCTTCACGTCGCGCCTGCTCTCGTGGTGAGTGGCCGCGGCCCCGTGCTGCGCCGTGATGGCAGCGATGATTCCAGCGCAGGAGGATGCGCCATGAGCCCGAGGGAAGGGGCGTGGGGGTGCTGGAGCGGAGACCTGGCCGTCTCCTCCCCCTGCTGCCCGCACACAATACATGGAACACCTCCTTTCACGATGGCCTGCTGCCACCTGCGGGGTCGTGGCGCACCCCTACGCCGTAAAAAGGACCTAGAAGAAGACATCCACCATAAAATAGCCTGTTGGACCCCGCCTGTCGTCTTCACCACACGTGGGTGCGCGCGGTAGTTGGCTGTGGCTTACATTGGGCCCTGCTGTGGCGTGGACAAGGCTATAGAGAAGCTGTGTCATGGACAAGGCAATAGGCAAGTCTTGTGGAGGACAACGCTGTAGACATGTTTTGTGGTACCTTATTTGTGCCCATCTGCGCCATCCCGTGTCGGGCGTGGAGCCTCATGCGCGGAAGTGCTCCACCTTACCATTCTTTCCTCTCCTTGCCCCCGCGCCCTCTCCTGTTCGCCTCCCCCTTGTACATGTTCCCCCTGGGGGCGCGCAGGTTCCCCCTCTACTACCACACCAAGCTCATCTTCCTGCTCTGGCTGCAGTTGCCGCACTTCCAGGTAGGGGGGCGGCAGCAGGGCACTGACCAATCCTGATGGCGACCCGCCCGCTCTTGTCCCTGGACCCATTGCCCCAAGCGTTGCTGTCAAAGCCACCGAGTGGACCACCCCACGGGGCCATCCATGGGGGCATGCAGCTGCAAGGGTTGGCTGCCTGGCTTGGGAGGGGTGGGGCAGGCAGCGGCAAGGGCTGGGGGAGAGCAGCACCGAAGCAGACACGGCAGGGGCTCTCGTTCCTCTGGTTCCGGTGACCGCTGTGTGGGGTGCAGACGAGTAAGTCGCAGTGACCAGGGTGCACACAAGTCGGGATACGTGGGCGCCTGTGTGGGACGAGGGGGGAAATGGAGGGCGCGAGGAAGCAGGGCAGGGGGGGGCGCGTGGGGGGGGGGACCTGCGCTCTGCCTGGGGCGCACAGGGTTTATGGGAGCAATCGTGAGAGGGTCTGTTCCAAACCTTGACAGACCCCGACCGCGTCGGACACACAGGGAGGGCGGACGTCATCGCAGCGACCCGCGTAACCATGCTTACACGGCTTTCACCGTGCGACGCCGCATGCATTCCGTGACCAGGTCCTGTGTTGGTGACAGTCGGCAGGATCCACCGGCTGCGGTCACGGTGGGTCCTGCCCCGGTGTCCATATACCGCGGCAGTTCACCCACAAAAAGAAGAGATGGCTCCTCAGGGAGCCTTCGGTGACGGGCGTGAGCATCCGCCCATCACCCATCACACCCTGGTTGTGGCTAAATGCAAGTAATGGGGCGCGAGCGTCCGTGCAAGCGCTCTCGACTACGCTCCCATCCCTCATCCAGCTGCTTTGCTGCTTTGGGGCTTCACTGCACGGTGCCAGTTAGCAGCTGCCTGTCTCATGGAATTATATTGCTAGTCTTTCCTTTGGTTCCATAATACTAGCCTTCCTTTTTCAAATCCCGGAATCATAATTTTTATTTTGTCTCTCCCGTCCCCCCCCTCTCTAGGCACTCAAACCCCCGCAGCTTATTGTTGGGGGGCATTGCGTTTGCGACAATATTCCTCCGCGCATCGCTGAGGGCCCCCAGTGAATGAGGGGCCACAGGTAAGACGCCCCACGCCCACGCCGAACCCCCCTCCCTGCCTGTCCTTCCCCCCCAAACTCTCACGCCGGGATCCGCTCATCCGCGCTTTGGCTGTCATCGTTTCTGTCGTACCTGACTTGCCCCATGCTCCACCCGCTGCCTCCCACGTGGTTGCGCGCCAGGGCGCGCGCCGGCTGTACGAGAGCTACTTGCGTCCGTTCCTGCAGCGCCACCGGCCCACGATCGAGGGCGTGATCGATGCCACGCGCAACGAGGTGGTGAGTGCTAGGGAAACTGTGTTGGCGGCCCCTGCCCCTGTGTGGCGACAGGCAAGTCGCCAGTCGGGCCAAATGTTATCGTAGTACCGGCATTTTTCACCCTGCCACACAGTTGGGGGGACCTGAGGAAGGCCAGGCTCTTTTTACAGCGCTCACTTTTGAAGATGCAATGTGTGGTTATGCCAACTGCTGCCATCCTCAGGTCCCACACACTTTGATAGTTCCTGATACTGCCAAGCTCATGTTCTTTTTGTTCGTGCACGTCGTGAGGCACGCCCCGCGCTGTGCCGCATGCATGGGGTGCATGGTCCTGAGGATAGGGGCAGGCATTTTGCATACCAGTGCCCACCTGCTGTGTTGGATGGACGCGACGTGCCCGCCCCAGGGAGACCAGGGGCATGTTCCCTTTCTCCCACCGCCGGGAGGGCAGTTGTCTTTGCACCGCCCCTGTCGTCACGAACCAACGATCGATTACGGTGAATGGCGCTTTTCCTGTTTTGTGGCGAGATACGCAACGACCTGAGACATGTGCGCGCTTTTCTTTGGGCCAGCGGCCCTGGATGTCTCTTTGGCCCCTCCTTCCCTTCCGCTGCCGACCTGTACCCTCTGCCTTGTCAGGGACCCGCGCATAGGTTGCGGGCCACTTGGGCTCATGTGCTGGGCTCATGTGTGGGATGCGTACCACTTGCTTGAACTTGTGTGTTGGGTGTGCCGTCATGGTGGGCTTGTGCCAGGACGCCTTCCTCCTGCGCCACCGAGCGGAGCTGAGCGCGGCCGCCTGCTTTTTCAGGGAGCTCATCGCGCGCGGTGAGGGGCAGGGGGGGGGAGACCATGGTCCTATCTTCACAATGAGGCCGTTTGGGGAAGGAAGTGGGTGCTTGATCGTGGGAGGTGGGGGGTGCGGAGGTATGGAGGGGTGTGGAAATGGTCCCTTTTCATCGGAAGGTGGCAGTTGGCAGCCCACTTGTGCCCACCTTGCCGTGACGCAAAGCATTTGGTGTTCTCCAGCAGAGGCAGCGAACAATGAATTGGGCAGCAAACGATGCGTCGGGCAGCGAATGATGCGTCGGGCAGCAAACGATGCGTCGGGCAGCGAAGGATACCTTGGGTGTCCCTGGTGTGGCGCAGGATGTTCATGAATGGCTGGATGTAAGCGTCTGACCCATGTGTGCTTGGCCCCACACTACCGCATGCTACTGCAGTATTCGTTATTTGGCTTATCCCGGCTTCAGCACTACGCATGAGGGAATAATATCCCACTAGTGACCTAACCAGGTTACTATGTACATCGGAAACAGGAGAAACCCAACAGGCAAACAAGGTAGAATTTTTATGGTGTGAACGCCCTCAAAGGCTGGCATGTGTAGGCGGAAGAAGGGGACCGTCACTGGGACGCCGCGAGGTCCTCACGTAGTCTTAACTTAAGTGACTTAGGTGATGCTGCTTGCATCGCATCCAGTAGCCTTCGGCGACCCCACTCGCGTGTTTAGTCCTGCATGTGAGTCAGCATCGTCGCTAGTTTTATCCTGTTCTGTGTCGGGCTTGAGCACAGGACATCTATTTTGTGGACCTTTGCAATGTGAAGCCTATGCCTAGCAGCTCGTTGCCTGATCGACGCGTGTGCTTGCCACATAAACTCTTAATACGTGTGTTTGGCCTCTTGCCCACATCGGGTGCCCGCAGCATCCCAGAAGCTGGACGCCATGCTGCGCAGCACGCGGCTGATCGGGCCAAGTGGCCGACCTGACGGGGGCGATCGTCCTACCCTCTAGTCCTGCCCACTAGTCCTGCCCACTAGTCCTGCCCAGTCATGCATGAACCCTGCTGGCCTGAGATCCCGGGGTTTTACCCTTGTCAAATGTCAGGACTGATTTGGAGAACGTCCCCCGCTCCCAGCCGTGGTGAGCGGCTCGGTCCGGCCGTTTCCTGGCCATGGAGCTTCCGCCTGTCCAAGGGCCGCTTTCAAAGGCACGATTGGATTTGATTGGGTGGATGAACTACTGGGGGCTGCAGATACGCCAACAAATGAAAAGAAAACTTTTACTTCTTTTATCTCCTAGGCTGCCACTCCTTCTGTGGACGCTGCCAGGATTTGACCCGCGGTCTGTTGGATTGGGCTGGCAGCATGGGTGCACATGCGGGATCTAGGCCGAGTCCGGTGTCAGAAGTCTGGGCAGGTGATTTGGAAGGAGTTCTGCCCTCCACCAGGCTTTGTTCAGGGTTGAGAGCCGTGGTTGGCATGAGGGAGAGCTTTCAGGCCAGGCCTAGGCCTGCTCGCAGTATTTGGCCCGCATTAATAAGTAAGTCAGTACTTGCGCGTCATGCGCATGGGCATGCCACGGAGTACAATTCTAATCTGATTAGAAAAATAATTACACGAAAGTTACAAATATCGTCTGCATCATGCCCCAATCAACCATACAGTCACTATCGAGGGGGATACAATCCTCATGCATCTGAGCTGTCCTCTACTGTAATGGCTGACGAGGCAGTAGTGTAGCGGCTATCCTCAGGGGCAATCACTGGCCTCCACCTGAGGACTTCTACCCTGCATGAATTCTACCAATGGGCCGCAGGGCCCGTGGGGAGAAAACAGGAGCATGCCCCACAGGAAGGTGCTTACCGCAGACGTGCATGGTCCTGTTTTCTCCCCACGCACAGGCCCCGCGGCCCATTGGCAGAATGCGCAGGGTAGAAGTCCGCACTGCATGGGTGGAAGTTATTGCCCCTGAGGATTAATTAATTAATTAATTAATTAATTAATTAGACTCGTGCTCCCGTTGGGGAGTCACGGAGCATTAACCCCGATGGATGGATGGATGGATGGATGGATGGATGGATGGATGGATGGATGGATGGATGGATGGATGGATGGATGGGTGCAAACATTCCTACCGGTCTAATCTATCTACATCGGCTACATACTACATCTATCTAACAGCATTCTAACTACAACATCTATCTAGACAGCCGCACGCTGCCCTAGGGGAGCTGTCTGGCGTGCCTCCCACGGGATTGCACACGCGGGCGCTTCCCCACTGGGGGGGGCTCGTTACGTCCTCTATGACCTGGGCCCACTTGGCCTTGTCCATCATCTTCTTCCAAATCACAGAGAGGCCTAGGCCCCCCATGTCCTCTACTAGCTGTTCTTTGAAGGTGCGGGCCTTGCGGCGTCTAACATCACTGGGCCCGGCCCACGTCAGGAGGTGCCGGCCAGGCTGGGCTGGTCGCAGTCCTGCGGGGGGGGCACGTGAGGTGTCTACCTGGTTGGTGCGAGCTAGGTGCCCTACTAGCTGCAGGCGTCGCTGCTTAATGGTGCTGGTGATATAGGGCATGCCCTGCATGGTACAGGTCCTCGTTGCGGACATGAGCAGCATATCCTACTCTGAAAATGGATACCCCTGAGGATAGCCGCTATACTACCGCCTCGACTGCCATTACAGTAGAGGACAGCTCAGATGAGGATTATGTCCCCCTCTAGTGACTATATGGTTGGGGCATGATGCAAACGATATTTGTAACTTTTGTGCATACTACTATAAATTTAAAATATTAGTACTTACATCAGAGTGAATCCACCCAATTAACCATAAACAAAGCCAACGCTAACAAGAGATACCACGACAAAATATCTACAACTAGCCGGCATGGGACACTCCACACCGCGGAATGAAGTAAAACAGCCTAATGACCATGCTGCGCCGCAAAGTCAGCCCGCGTGCAGCGGAGCAAGATGTCAGCCATAGCCCGGGTAAGGTACCGAAAAGTGTTGGCGCCAGTAGGACGTCGATCCAGGTCCGCGCCGACCAAGGGGCCCGCTGGCCCTCCAGGTCCAGGCGGTCCTCGATCCCGGAGCCGGCAGCACTCCTTAAAGAAGCCGGTGTTCAGGGTCCCCATGGCCCCGAACTCCTCCAAGACGAAGGGCACCACCCAGTGGTGCCCGACGTCGCCATATTAGGCCGTGAGCTTGGCCTGCTCAGCCCGATCCGCCGTGTAGCCCGCCGCCTGGGATGCACCAACCACATGGCTAAGAGCCAGGGGGCAAGCCACAGAAACGTCAATGAGCAAGTGCCGGCTGCCGGCCTCGACCCTCAAAGTCCAAAACCACGATGCATGTCAGGTCGGTGGTTGCGGGAGTAGAAAGCCGCGCCGTCCGCATCTCACACCGAATGTTTGCGCGGGGGAAAACGGACTGGCCCATGGCAAGCACCACCGTCAGGAGGACAGTATATGTTTTCCTGCTCTCGATACTACTGGGACGCACTACATCGCGTACGTGCATGGGTGGCCAGCAGAACCAGAACTGGTTCCTCCTCTATCTCCATACCGCTCTCCTCCAGCTAGGTGGTGTGTGCCATCATTGGTTCAGTCGGTCTTTCCCCACTCCACCATCCATTTATTGATCAATTTATTAATAAAACTGGTGCTCCCGGCCATTGGGGAGTCATGGAGCACCGTAGTGCTTTTAATAATCCCTGTGTGTGCACATGCAACAGGAAGAAAGGGCAGAGACCCCCTTTCTCCTTCATGCCAGAGGCATGCCACAGCAGCAATCGGACACGATAGACGATCCGGCAAGTACGTTCTGTGGGTGCAATATGACCCGCGTGTGAGCATATATCATTACAAGGAGCGTGGGCAAGTAAGCTGATCATAGCCAGGACCGTCGTTAGAATGGCTGTAAAAGGGCTTTAAAGCTAGGGCTATGGCTCACTGGTTGTGTACCGTGCGTTAGCGGTGCACGTGACTAGCTAGGTATGCACTCCACCAACCAGTGCGAGGAAGCGGATGGGGCCGCCCTCTACCCACCCAATTAATTAATTGATTAATTAATTGATTAATTAATTGAACTCGTGCTCCCGTTGGGGAGTCACGGAGCACCTGTGTGTGCACAACAGGAAGAAAGGGCAGAGACCCCCTTTCTCCTTCATGCCAGAGGCATGCCACAGCTGCAATCTGACACGTTAGACGATCCGGCGAGTTCTGTGGGTGCAATATGACCCATGTGAGCATATCATAACAATCGCTAGGAGCGTGGGCAAGTAATCTGATCATAGCCAGGACGTAGCATCGCTGTACAAGGACTAAGCTAAGGCTATGGCCGGCTGGTTGTGTACCGTGTGTTAGCGGCGCACGTGACTACTAGGTATGGTGGTACTTACCCAACTATGCACCGCCCCGACATTATATACCGTGCGCTTGACTACGATGGGCAGGGTACTTGCCACCTGCTCTGACATGTAGATGTCTCCCAGCGTGGCTCGGCCGCTCTCCGGTCGCCACATCCTCCGGGCGGCTGTGATCGAATTAGTGCCATCCCGGTACGGGTACGGTCAAATACGGTACGGCATGTCTGGGCAGTGAGTACGACATGAATACGGCAGTGAGAGTACGGCGAAAATACGGTAAATATACATAGAAAATACGGTTACGGGCACCCACAGTATCTCAGAATTAAAATGCGCGAAAATACGCGAAAATAGGCAGTACCGGGATATACAGTACTGTGAATGCCGGCGCTGCTGCCGCTGTGGAGCTGAGCGCGACAAGTTTGCCTCCTATACGGCAATGTGGGGCCCCACCGGGTCATCCCCTTTGTCCTTCAATGGCGGAGTTCGGGGCCATGGGCCCCAAAACGGCGGAGTTATTCCACGAACGAGTGCTGCCAGCGCCGTGAAGACCGCCGGCCTCGACGTACCTCGAGGGTCAGACTGCCCCGACGGTGGTCTGCCGGCCCGCACGTACGTGGTCCTAGCTCGTATTGGCGGCACTGCGCCAGTGTCATGCACTCGCCCTCACTCGCACCGTGGCTGATGTGTTATTCCACCGCACCCGGGCCGACTTTGTCGCTATCCATGCGGTCTAGATCCCTCCCAGGCCTGGTGCACTATACTTTTCGTCCGAGGGTGGTAAAAAGCATCCGAGGCGTAAATTACGAGGTCTTATCTTACTACCTAGATCCGAGGCGTGAGATCCAACGCCGTAATCATTACTACGTAGGATGATTGGTAGTAATTTTACTAGCCGTAAGTAAGAGTAACGTTACGACTGCACATCTTTGGTAGTACATTACCGACAGAGTAAATTACCGCGACGGGTCTTGGTTGGTAATCTACCACCTGTAGATTAGGTGCCAGTGATCCGATGCTGTAAGATACGTTTCAGTAAGTTACTTCGGGGATCTTTGCCTGTACACGGCCAGATGGATAATTATATTGTAATGGAGAAGTGGGAGAACGTGCGTGTCTATTAGCAAATGCAGCGAAATATAAAAATGTAGTTATCAGCCTTTTTCGCCTATTCAGCAGTTGTCGTTGTCGGCCGTTGTCATTAAGCGGCTATAGATTATGTGTGCTGGGGCCGGTGAAAAGACGCTAGCAAAGTTCGTCTGAATGGCGTCCAATAGAGGGGATTTTATTCTTAGTGGATTGTTGGACGAGGAGAAGGCGAGGTTGCTGGCGGAGAATGCGAAAGAGCAGAGGGAAGCAGCGGAAGCCGTGCGTGGAAGATGAGGTAACGGGATGGAGTGTGGGCCCTGGCTTCTGGTTATGAAATGATGGCGGTTGCAGGCCAGCCGTGCTCGCTGGTAATGGGTGCGTGGTGTTGAAATCCAAGTTCTGCGCGTATTCTGTTTTTTGGTCAATGATTGAAGGGATGTCGCCTTGTTTTATTTTTGTGCATCTGCGTCCCGTCGTGACTGCCTCGTCATGGACGCCCAGGGGTAGAAGTTCGAACGAGGGAATGATTTTTCAAACGCCTGGATATGTTATGATAGTACGAATAAATGGTAATGGGTAGAGGCGGCCAAAATTTTGTTGGAAGTGTGCCAACGCCGCACATACGACTTGAACAACCCTAGGTATCTTAGGAAAAGGAAACACGGATACGTCGGAGTGGAGGAAGAGGAAGACGATGACGATGGTGAAGACGGAGAGGTTTACAATGGAGGCCTTGAGAATGGGGAGACATTGAAGCAGGAGAGCAGGGTAGCGGTGAGTGGCCCGTCATGAATTACATTGTGGTTGCAGTTGTTAGCGAGGCGTGTTGATTGCTTCTTGCCGCGGGTAATCGCTAGCGTGCATAACCTTCTTTTTTCAACAGGTGTTCTGGTGCATTGACTGCCGCAAAGCAATTAATGGGACTGATTATGTGCCTATCATGCCGTTTGGGAATCATACATTGCCAACATTTCGTGTTTAGAAGGCGCGCCTTCAGAAGCATATTCAGCACCGCACGAGCCAGGTGCTGAAGGCGTGCTTGGAGAGGAAGGGGTATAAAGTGCGCATGACCGCATCGAAGAAGAAGAAGCAGCAGGAATCGGGCAAGACCATGATAACCGAGCCAGGATTGGCTTTCGTGCATGCAGTACATGGTGCGGCGCAGGCAGTGAATGCTGCATCGATTGCAGCGGTGCAGCCTGTGGCCATGGCGGTGCAGGGCGCGGGTCCTGAAGTGTGGGCGTTGGCGAAGCAGATTCACGATGCTGTCATGGCCACGTTGTGAAGCCAAGGAATGGGTGTTGGTTCCAGTCAGGTGCCTCGCCCGGAGGAAGCTTTTCTGCTGTAAGCAGAGGTGCGGCATCAAGCATTTGCAATCGCCATGAGAGCAGTGGAGATGTCTGCGGCATTGGGAGATCTGCAGACAATTGCAGGAGGACATTGTGCGGTACGCTTGTAGGGTGTATGCTGTGTTGTTCCGCTCGCTAATGGACATGTGCCCCTGTAACCTCTTCCAGGCTACTATCTCCTATACACCTCTTCAGGCTTGAAAAGTAAATTGCTGTACGGTTCACAATTGGCATGGCTTGACATGCACGCGTCCTTGACTGTGGTCTGCATGGGTTTGGGGTTTAGCGGTTTACATCAGACTCAGCTGTGTATCTGCTTAATCAGCCGACGTGTCACATGGGGACAGCAACGGCGCTGGGATGCAGCCCGGTGTGAATGCGAGTAAATTACGCGCTGTCATGCATGACGGATGGGGCGTGGAAGCCACGACCCACGCTTTTGTGTGTGCACGGGGGGGCTAGGGTGCCAGTCCTTGTGTTGCTGCCATCCATATGGGCATGGATATGCGGGAAGCTTTCCCCGTACCCATACTTAATGATGCATGGACTGGTTGTGACAGCCAAGGGTTTAGCTGGCGTGGGTTTGCTGACTGATCATGGCAGGCTGCTAGGCTGGTGCTAGAACAGCCATAGCGCGGTTACTGCTATGTCTTGCCCGTGATAACTGATGCTGCAGCCATGCGTGGAGCGCGAATCGTCCCGTGAGGAGAAGGAGGAGGCGGGGCCGGTGCACCCACGGGCAGGGCCGGAGAAGAAGGAGGCGGAGCACCCAGTGTGGGAGAAGGAGAAGGCGGGGAAGCACTGAAGCTCCACCCCATGTCAGGCCTGTAGTATAGGTGCCAGTTAACTAAACCCATGCACGTGCAGGTTGTAGCTCAGAATGTATTAAAAATCATATGCCCCTTTGCAGGTATATATGTGTAACAGTGACTCCCAACGGATATATGTTCCTAATTTATTAGATTCTTACTGAATAATTGTTGTCTTTATGAACCCATGAAGAGCAAAGCCCGGTGGGGAGTACATGTAACGCATTACCACGAGAAGGGGTCCCCACACCGAACTTCTTCGCTCTCTGTTCCTATGCAGAACAAGAAGAGGTGGATGACCAATGTCCCGGCTCACACGCCAGCCCCTGTGGGCAAGCCCCCTCCCCCAAAGCGGAAGGGGCGCTTTGGGGAGAAGTGTAGTTAGGATTTTGTAGACTAGATAGGTTAGAGTTACCTTATTTCGATGTCGCGGCTTGACCCACCTCCACCCATTCAGCAAGGAATATGTGCTACATGATCTCCCAACGGAGGCATGTTATAATTTTATTTGATTGTTTAATGTAGTGTCTTGGGGCATGATGCAGATGAGATTTGTAACTTCCGTGTAATTATGTTTCTAAAGAGATTAGCATAGTACTATAAACATGCCCATGCGCATGACACGCAAGTACTTACGGACTTCCACCAGACCTGGCAATAAACAAGCATTTGATGGGATGGACCCAGCGATACATAATGGCGTGCATGCATGAAATATATACACTATGCATGGCCCAATGGGCATGCATTAAAGTAATTAGCAATGATAGCCGAGTACCTCCTATCTCATCCCATGTGGCGTCAGTCACAGACGACCTGAAAATAATACAGTAGACATAACTGAAAGCTCTTGTCAAAAGATATTGGCACTGTCAATAGGTGGTAACAACAAGACCACGACAGGCCAAGGGAAAGGCCGACATGAGAGCACTGAAGCTAAACCGGCAGGCCGGGCCACAATTAACCCTCCAGCCCGAAAGTGCCACTGCATCATGTAAGACAATTAATTAATTAATTAGATTCAGTCATCACCACACAATCACGGCTGTGAAAATGTTTTATGTTACATCCATGATGCTTGCATACGTCACCACCTCTACGCTGCTATAGGGCACGTGACAATCTTTGTAGGAAGTGTGGTATATTTTGAGACGCCTGTACATTGGCACATTTTCATAGGCGGATTGACCAGCCATATACAGATAGGATTTCTTGATCGATATCGAAATCGCTCACAGGGTTGAAATACAGTTAAGCAACTTCGTATCAGCTCCAAGCATGCAACGCTTGACAACCGTGCTCAGCTTGCATCATGCTCAACTCCGGAGTACTGAGACCCACGAAACTTTTGAAAGCTCTCGCCCTCGTGATCGGCGTCCTTGGTAATGTCCTCGTTCTTTCGCTTATTGTTGTTTGCTGGCAGGACGGACATCTTGAACTCCATCCACGCGTTGAAAAGAGTAAAAGCATTGATCCCTGGCTGGTGCTTTGAGGTTTTGAAAGTTTTCATGAAATCGTCGACCTTGTCAACACAGTCAGCGCATTCATCGAGGCGCTTCCACTCGCACCGGTCTTCGAGCTTCCTTGGCCTGCTGGCGCCTTTCTCGTACACCCATTCAACGAGGACCTTCGGAGTCTTCCTGTCAACAGCGTCGTAGGCCGCATCATGGACCTTAAGCACCTCGCAGGTCGGTGCGTAATCACCCTCGGCTCCAGATGGGGCGTTGACACTTTCTAATTGCTCAGACAGACGAGAAAGTTTGTTGTCCATGGAAGTCAGCTTATCACGAATATCGTCGATCGTTTTACCGACCATAGCAAGCGCTTTCTCGCATTCCCCTGCATTCCTGCTCGCCATGGCTAGCTGCAAGGCGTTCACGAGGTTGCCGGCCTGTTTTTAATGCACTCAACAATTCATAGGGAATTTATCCCAAGTTCCGTTGCGTACGCTGGCATCGACCAAAAGTGGCATGGAAGACTGGGGTCCGGTGGCTGATGCCAGTCTACCGCATCACATTGTCACACTTTTCGTATGCTTTTCCGTCATATGCCGTAAGTCTTCGAGGGTAGCGAGAATCCGTACACATATGATGAACGCATGAGCAGGCGTGTACGGATTTTCACAACCTCTTTTATAGTCCATGTATCAGGTAATGGGGCGCGTGCTATATGGTACGGAAATCGGAATCCGGGCGTGCGGGTGTGGTACATCCTTAGTATTCTGAAAACACCCTAAAAAGTTGTGGTCGGTGGCTCGTATCCTTGTGTGTTTCGATGATCAGTCATCAGAGTCTCTAACTCTCTATGTGCTATATTAAGAATTTCCTTTCCATGAAAAACTAGTTAATAGACCTAAATACAAATACTAAGGAACCACCATACCCGTATCGCCGGATATCGAAAATCCGTACGACAAACATCACGTATCATTGGATGCAACTTCTAGTGAAAAAAACGGTGTATTCACCCGTACCCGTACAAAAAAGGTTGTCGCCACCCTGCCAAACCTCGGCACTGTCCTCGAGTGGACACCGATGGCGACAAATTGCACGTTCTTACTCTTAAGAAGATTACGCCCAATTTGTCGACACCTTCTCGACACCTGACAGGCGATTTCTGCCATGGTCGAGACGATGTCGACAAATTGCACGTTATTACTCTCAAGAATACTACGCCCAATTTGTCGACATGCTCGATGACTGACAAAAAAACGATTGCTGCCAGGGGTTGAGTGGGTGTCGACAAATTGCACGTTATTACTCTTAAAGAATACTACGCCCAATTTGTCGACACACCCAATGACTGACGCGTGGTTGCTGTCAGGGGTTGAGTGGATGTCGACAAATTGCACGTTATTACTCTTAAAGAATACTACGCCCAATTTGTCGACACACCCAATGACTGACGCGTGGTTGCTGTCAGGGGTTGAGTGGATGTCGACAAATTGCACGTTATTACTCTTAAAGAATACTACGCCCAATTTGTCGACACCCTCGATGACTGACGCGTGGTCGCTGCCAGGGGTTGAGTGAATGTCGACAAATTGCACGTTATTACTCTTAAGAATACTACGCCCAATTTGTCGACACCTACCGAACCCTGCCAACATTGACAATGGCGGTTGATCTGATTTTTCAGGGCCTGTGGAGTTATTTATTTGTCAAACCCTGCCTGTCGAAGTCTCTCCTTTACTCCAGCCCACGTTTCGTCAGATATATGCCGACGACCTACGACAGTGGCTACCATGATCGACAATACAACAAGGTCCTCGCAGGCCTTGTGAAGATTTTTTGGAGTCGCCCTAGTGCCCAGAACAGCCTTCGCAGCATTCAAAAAGGTTTCTGGGTCATCGAGGGCATCTAGCTCAGTACTCTATAGTTGTCGTCGAATGGATCTATCCCCCCTACCATAATGCACGCGAGCCTAGCGATCTCTGAGGCATCGTGTGCTCGTCCAGACCCGGCCTCTATGAAAGCACACCCCCCACGTGGGGCCGCCTCGATGCAGTTGAGAAGGTCGTTCATGGTCATGAACATGTTGGAAGTCGTATAGATTCATGCAAAGAAATTTTTTCTTGATTGGTTGGTTTATTATCAGGGGATGGTGTAGGAGTGGGAGTGCCCTCGGAGTCTGGCGCAGTTTTCACAACCCCCCTAGGCACATACACGCTGTTGTATGCGAGCCTGTACGTCGGACTTCTTCTAATCATCCTTATGGACTCCTCGAGAAATTCTGTATACCCGTGACAATTGCCCATATGGAAGTGTCTTAATCTATGACGAGTTTTTAAACCTACTTGTGATGGCACTTGCACCCCTCGAACCCACGAGTTTTTTCGAAACGCAAGATGCAAAGAAACGACTCGTGTGTGAGTGGGATGAATTGTGTGTCATCAACTCCTCTGTCAATGTGCACTAAACCGATCTCAAGTCTCCCGCCATTCCTAAACAAATGATCGTTTTTTAGGTTGAAAAATGCATGGTCGTTTACCACGGTGTACGAGGCGGCAACATCTTTGCATTCTTCGGTACATAGCACGACACTGTCTTGTGGGTTATGCTCTCCTCCAGAAAAACTTGAAGAAACTAGTCCAACAAGCGAGTAGTTTTCTTGGTTTTCTGCGTTCTTGATATGTGCGAAATGGACCCCTCCGCGCCATGTGCTGTCTATGATAGGCGCTCTTGGGTCTGGCTTGATATCGAAAGAATAAATTCCATTGTATTCGTCGAGTGTGTTCTGTGACGCGATAGAATCTAAAGCGATTTGGTAAAATGTGGGATAATCCATTGCTTTATTACAGCTTATAAGAGATAATAGTTCTAGTTTTTTCAACTCTATGCCGGGATGGCAGAGGGCGTGCCCCATTTATACACTAGGTAGCCGCGGATTGCCTCCAGCTCGGCCGCGGTCTTGGCGGTGCTGTAGATCAGGATCTCGCCGGTCCATCCGTCCCAGTTACGAGTGCTCCAATCTATATCTGCGCCCACACAGATCCTTCCGGGATTCTGTGCCGCAGTACCGACGTACGACCCACCATCTCTACCATCAAATCTGGTAATGGACGTTTTTGGCGTGCTTCCTAGGTCGCACGAAAGCGCCAGCACGTGCGCCCGGCCGTCGTAAAACTCTGCATTCGTGCAGATCGGTTGAGTGGCTCCGTCGGTACCCAAAAGCGCATAAAACTTATAATCGTCGCAGTTGTTGCATATGCCCAGTCCGTAATTACTTTGAGCACCGACAACGAGGCCTTTCATGCTAGTACCTGATAGTCGAGGGTAAACACTCGGGGTGTTTGATTTTGCGACGACAATCACGGTGTTTTGCGGACGACCCCAGAAAAACCCGTCGCTCTGGAGCCCGTTACGCAAACTGTAACTGAATTGAAGAGACCGCTTAGAGTTTAAGCTAGTGTTGTCGATGGTCGGCGCATTGGTGGTGAAGCACAGTAAGTGCTGGGTCCCCTTCTTGTCTTTCATGCCCCTTACTGTAGTCGTGGCGAGCGTGGTAAAATTGGTGTCGCTGTACAGCGTCGACGAGTCCGTGGGATCGTACCACGCGTACAGGGCCGAGTCAGTGGCGGGGTTGTATGGAGTAAATACGAACGATAGCGAGTTCGAAGCCGAGTTGCCGGTCCCGAACACCGCGTCTGTCACGGCCCCGGCGCCAACGCTGAAGGAGGTGGCGGAGTTGGCCGTCGTCGCCGTCACATTGAACGTGTACGACGCCCCACTGCCAGCCAAATCAGAAGCCGTTCCGTTTGTCACAGCGATGTCGCCCAACGCAAAACCGGTCACTGCTCGACTGAACGTTGCCGTAACAGATACGACACTAGAGGTAGGAGTGGACCCGGCGGACGTGGACAGCGTGACGGTCGGCGGAGGGGCATACGTGTACGATAGGGTGTTGGAAGCCGTGTTGCCGAGTCCGGACACCGCATCTGTCACGGTACCAGCTCCAACGTTTACCGAGGTGGCAGCGTAGGCCGTGGTCGCCGTCACGTTGAACGTGTACAACGCCCCGCTGCCGGTCAAGTCTAAAGCGGTGCCATTGGTGACGGAAATGTCTCCTAGCGAAAATCCAGTCACTGACCTGCTGAATGTGGCCGTAACTATCACTGGACTTGTGCTAGGGCTTGACCCAGCCGTAGTCGCGAGGGTAACGGTTGGCGGTGGTGAGTACGTGAAGGTTACTGGTGTTGCTGCGGTGTTGCCGGTTCCTAGCGTGTTGATTGCAGCACTGGCTCCAACGCTGACGGTTGTCGGTGAATAAGCTACAGCTGGAGTCACCGAGAATGTGTAAGAGCCGCCGCTACCACCTAAATTGGACGCTGTACCGTTAATAACGGCTATATCACCCAAGGCGAACCCGGTGACTGGTTGGCTGAATGTTGCTGTCACTGTAATCGGGGAGGCGCTGGGATACAGTCCGTCTGTAGTTGTTAATGTGATCGATGGTGCTATCCTTACCGGTTTACGCTTCTTACGAATCAAAGCAGGACAAACCCCGTATTCAAACGACATGGAGCTAATATAATACTACCGTCACACTATTTTTTAGAGTTTGGCAGAGGATACTGAAACTTCGGTTCCATCAGCGGGCCCTTTTTGGACGGCATCACAAACGCCGTTCCCTTATCAGCCAGCTCGGGGGTGTCAAAGATCAGCATGACTCTGCTAAGAGGATTCGCCGTGTATCGCGGGTCCCTCATGTAATCCATCGCGTGCTATATTATCTACAAACAGACATTTTTAGAGATACACAGCCGCCTGCCGCCCGGCACCGACATCCATCTTGGCCTCCATCTCGCAAAAGATATAGGAGGTGCGTTCCGTAGCCCCCTTGTTCACGCGCAAGGTAACGACCGCGGCAGTTCCGCGCAGATCGATGCCACTCTGGTACTCAGCACCGGAACACGGCATGTTGAGGTGACAGGCCATGACGAAGTTGTTACTGAGCCAGTTGGCTGCCGAGATGCCGGTCCTCGCGCAACTGAGAGAGTTCCCTTGGTCATTGAAGGCACTGATCAGGTTAACCCACGCCTCTGTAGGACCCATTCGGAATGCTGGAGATTGATGGGACCCGTTGATATCAAACTGGAAATCTGTTAAGTCGTCGGCGAGATGAGCAAACATGCGTTGGCGTTGTCATTCGCCGCGTCCTTGGCGGAGGCTACGTGAATTGCCAGCAACTTGCTCGCGGACGCGGACGAAAGGGTCGCCTTGAGGGCGTACGTCGACCCGGCGTTAGACTGTTTCGTCGATTGCCACGTCTTCCATCGGAACGGCAAAGTCCCCCCCTCGGCTAACCTGGATGCAAAAATCTGACCAACCACATCCTCCTGGAACCTATATGTGTCTATCGAGAAATGGATGTTGTCTAGCTGATATCCCGGGGTTGCGGCGTCGGCACCGGGCTTCAAGACCCCGGCATCCATGAGCGTGATACGGATCTCGATAGGAGGGAACAGGCTGAGGTCGATAACCCTAGGATCACCGCTCATAAATCCAAGCCAGTTGTCGATTACACCGTCGATGGCGGCACTGCTATCAAGGGTGTCCAGACCAGACCAGCCGGCTGGCGCCTGTGAATTAACGTACCCAGCTCCACCGTGAACCGTCAAGAGAGTCCAAAACAGTTGAGCATAGTCGTTAATGCTATCAACGGACTGCCCTCCCACAAGGACCTCGAGTCTCTTGATAAGGGAGGAAGTGAAGGGAGGAAAACCGTATTTACCAGCTGACGACGTGGTCTTTGCTTTGAAATACATGGCGAACGAGTGAAGATCTGCAAAACCGCTCGTCGGCAGCCGGACTGCCACCACCGACCCTTGCTTGATTCCGTCACTAGCCGAGAGTGTAGAGAGCTGGACGCGGGACGTCGAATGTTGGCCGAGCGTCTTCACAATGTACTGCATGGACTTTGGGATGGCACGGTTATACCAAGAGCCGTCAGACGACATGATGGGATGTATACCTATCTAAAAAGAAAAAAAAGTGGCTAGTGAAGTAGCTGGCCTAGGAGAGGATTGGCCGCCTTGTGCGCGTCCACTTTCCTCTCCAGGGATGAAAGAGCGTCTAGTCCTGTTTTTGCGACCTTATAGGCCGTCCCAAGGACCGGCGAGCTCTCGATGAGTTTGCTGGGGACGTGGCCCAGAGCTGCATCGGCGGCACCCGCGACGGCTTTCACCATACGCGCGCCCTGGCCCGCTTTCCTGACGGCCTCACCCGCGGCATGTCCGATCTTGCGTACAGTGCTCACAACTTTGCCGAAATCAAGCTTCATCCTCGTCGTTTATAGAATACTGATTAGAAATTCTTCTGGCTGGCATGACGCTCTTGTCTAGCGCCATGTATCTCAGGATGCCCCCAATCTTGCGCGCTTCGACCCCCATGGCTTTCTGAGGGGATATCCGGAAGCTCAGCTGGACCACCCAGTCACTGTACACCTGGATTGCATTGTCATCCTCGTCGACAAGGCGCAGACTTATGGAGCGCGGAGAGTCTCGCAGGTGCTGCCAAAGTGGAGAGGTTGCCTGCCAAATGATGGGCTCTAGAAATTTGGATAGATTGGGACAACACGCCAACAGGCCGCCGTACACTGTTCCGCGAGACGCCGACACAACATTTCCTCTCACAATGTCCGAGTATACAAAAACCGACCTCAGACGGCCGTTTGTGGCGGGTCGGTCGCTGATGACAAGAAGTTGCTCGTTCGACTGATGAAGGCCTGGTGTTAGTCCTAAGACACGTCCAACCCCCTCGGTGATCAGGAACTGGAAAGGGCTTGTCGCCATGAAAGTATAGCGGCTGTTCGCCCGGTCGTATGTGACGGTGAAGTCGCTGTCGATGGCCGCGAGGGCTGTCGCAATGTTGTATCGGTTTTCGATTGTGGTCCACGACCCAATAGGAAGAGATACCGAGTGTTGCGTCTCCGTGATTGTGACCTGGAATGTATTGTTGTTAGAGTTGATATGGGTTTGCTCGTACGGGATCGTTAAGAGCGTTAATCCCACGTCGTGGTAGTCTTCCAACAAACCGGCTGGGATGTCCCAAACCGGATCACTGAGACCTCCCCTTGTCCTGTTCTCGGTCCTGAGCGTCAACGTCCTGCACTCCTGCACGTACTCCTTCATTCTCTACCAGCATCTCAGAAACAATTTCGTTCTTGCCGTGAATCACTACCTTTCCCTCCACCCCCGCGAGCCCGCGTGCTTTCTTCTTGAGGGCCCTCGATCCTCTCCTTCCCGGTCAACGGCTTGCTCCTACAATACAGCATAGCTGCTTCGATGAACTCGCGAGGGGTTTCAGGATAGAGTGTCATCCATTGGGCGATCTGCAGCATCTCGGCGTCAGAAAACAGACTGTCCATGTTTTATTATTATACATCCAGAAGAGATTTTTTCAGTCGCTTACATACCCGCTTCGTCGCTTTGTTTTGAAAGGCGTCAGGTCTCCACTTTTGAGCACCCCCTCCAAATGCTTAGAGTCCTTTTTCTTTACCATAGCTCGCAAGTGCTGATTTAAACCCTGTTGCGTGTTTGATTTCGGTTTAAAGCCGCAATCGCTGCATTCATAATTAACACGGTGTGACCTATCACCCCCTTCTATCCGAGCCAGCTCGGGAGGGGCTGGCAGTAAGGCGGGTGAACTGGCAGGAGGGACGGGTACGGGGATCGCGACCGGGGCGACCACTGGCGTGTCGGGCTTGGCGTCGTAGGCTGACAGAGGAGGATATACCACAGGTTTCGCGTTCGCCATGATAGCGGACATAAGCATTGAATCAGTCTGAACCCGCGCGCCTCCGCGATTCTGCCCTTCTTGGCAGGTCGTCGCGCAGGGGTGGAATGGATGATGATAGAGTTGGTCATAGTGCTCGTGGTCGGTATTCGGGAGGTCGTGCGGACCTTGCGAATGGCTCTCTTTGTTTTCTTACTTTGCCGTTTCGAAGTCTTTCGTTGCATCGTGTGCTTTATAACAGTAGCGAGATCTTTTTAACCCCTCAACCGTCTTTGACTCGTGACTAAAATGAGTCACGAGTTGCACAGTATGCCACAGGTGCCCCCATTCAGCCTAATTATTTTTTCTAGACCATACTAGGAACCAAGCATAACCATATTAGGGCCCACCTGGGGGTATAGTGGGTGGTCCCAGTGCTAGCCCCCCCTGCTCTATAAATAGCCCCCCCCTCAGGGGGGTACGGTGAGTGTGCGCGGTGACACCCTTATAATGGATGATAGACCCCTTTCCTCAATGAGTTGACCCTGGGGTTGGTTTTGTAGATAGATTTTTTAGTTAGGATGGGATACAAACACTAAAAATTGTAACTCCCCCAGGGACCCATCAGCTGGTGCTAAAAATAACTGGTGACTATTTCGAGTCGCGAGTTTTTGGGGGGCTAAAATAGGCATCCTAGTGCAGTTTTGAACATGGAAACGATATGCAAGCATGGAGTATGGGCAAACATGCATGCTAACACTTATTCCAACCTGTGTGCCACCAATACCTGCCATAACCACTACAGGTCCCTGCCGGATATGATTGGAGACGACTACGCGCGGGCCGCGAGTACGGGGTTCACAACCTTATCATACATGATGGAGCACGTATACCTTGGATTTCACCCTAGTATTTCAGGGGGGACTGCAACTGTACCCAAGCACTACATCCAAACACTTACATGTCTTGTTTCACCCAGGGACCCACAAGATAATGCTAAAAATAGCTGGTGACTATTCTGAGTGACCAGTTTGGGGGGGGCTAGAATAAACATCCTAGTGCAGTTTTGAACATGGAAATGATAGGTAAGCATGAAACATGCATGATTATGTTTATTCCAGCTCCTATGTGGCACAAATATATGCCACAATAAGCGTAAATGCTTGCAGACCCGCTGATACTGTGGTACTTATTTTTACATGCATGATGGACCTTGCACACAAAGTCAAAACATCCCAGCACTCCTAGATAAATTAGTGACCAAGGGACCATGCATGCAGTAACACTGAAAATTGCCAACTAGAAATAGGTGGCACTGTGACCATCACGGAGCAGATTTTCAAACTGCACAAGTTATGCATAAACATGAAAGCTAATAAGACATGACCATGAAACAATAACCCATGCAGGCTAACAACATGAAACCAAATAACACATGCACAGGTGGGTCCATGAAACAATAACACACACTTCAAACCATGCCGGCCCATGGTGATACACGGCGCGCATGAGCGCGGGCAGGAAAGGCCAAACGCCATGCCACGTAGGCAACAAATGCTAGCATTCTTAGTCAGCCTCCGTAGGACTATATCCCAGGCGGACATGCTCCGCCCTGAGATGGCGGCGCCGCGCCACCCCCTTGAGCTTCCGGGTGGTGGCTGCTGACCCCTCGTGGTAGTGGCGCCCTTGAAATTCTTGGCGCATTCGCCACGCTGGGAGAGGCGCTGCCATACCCGCTGCTTCGTCACGTTGAAGTCCAGCCCCTCCACCTGCCCGGAGTGGAAGAGGCCGAAGCAGTTGAATCCGCTCGCTGTTGCTGCAGAACGCCATGTCACAGTGCTCGCACATGACCGAGGTCTTGTGCTTCCTGCCTTGCGCGCAGCACAGTTGGCACAGCACCTGCTCCACCCAGAAATTTGCCCATCTCATGCATTGTTAAGGGGTGCCACTCACGCTCACCTGGCTTGCCCGCCCCCTTGAGCTCAGCATAGTCGTTGGTCTCCTTGACAATCTTGGCCACGACATCACGTTGGGACCAGAAAAGGGAGAACAGCCCGAGGGGCCCAAACTCGAGCTGGGCAGGGGAAAGGTTTTGATAGCAGGCGGTACCCGTCATCGGCGACAGCACCGGAGTATCGGGAAAAGGAAACACACCTGGCTTGCCGAAACCAGATTTCCAGACAGTCTCGGCTGGCTCCTCAGTGGCAGGAGTGTCGTTAGGAAAAACGAATCATCGAGCTCAGCCTCACCGCTCGGCACCGGACCCTCCGCACCCTTCTGGTAAACAAAGTCGTCATCGGAAGCGTCCGAGACAACGCTCTCGCTGGCCGCCGCCTTGGTCTGACGGCGCCTTTTCGGGGCGTGGCTGATGGCTGGGTTCTTCTTCGGGTTGCCGACAGCGCGCTTCCCCGGCTCGCGTCGCTTGACCGGTGTGGGCAGCTCGATATCCTCGGATTTGTCGTCGTCGTCCTCGCCGGCGTCAGAATCGCTATCCTGGCCCTGCTCGCTATCATCGTCACTGCTACCTGCCGTTGGGACCTTCCTGGCGGCGCATTCTTTCACTAGAGCTTCGTACTCATCTGAGCTGCACGAATATATGAAAATCTGCTCACGGGTGAATGGGTACGTGAGCTTGTCGTCCGGGAAATAGCACCGTGCACCATCTCCGGACCTGTTCACTGTCACTACCTTGCCCGGCAAACGTACCTCGCTTTGTTTTTCCCCATACTGCTCTATCGCCCAGTCTCGTCCGAATTTTTCCACAGGCACTGCCATGAAAATGCCCTTCTTTACCTTGAAAGTCCGTATATCTGCCTGCATTTCGTCCGCCATGTCTACGTCCGCGCTCCCCCCTTTTTTCGCATCCTTCGTTTTCGTACGTTTTTGTCAATTTTTTTTACCGCCCAAACCTGCATGCACCAGGGTACCCTGTTGACTTTGACCAGGGTTTCCACCCTGATACGGTGGTCAAATACGGTCAGACAAGTGTCCTACGGATAGAGTGAATCTAGATCTTTTCGGTGGTCTAGTTGGTTCCCGCCAAAACCCTCCCGCCAAATCCCTACAGGGCGCACAAACTCATGCCGAATGTGAGGCATGAGAAAAACTCGCAGTCGAAAATCGGCACGAGGACGGTTTAGGGGTTAAACTGTCCACTGAATCTGGCCAAAGATCTCCCCGCTTGCAGGCAATCCGGACTTTGACCTGCACTTAAGGGGAGGGTCGATATACACCACTGCACTTCCAGAACCAAACAGCTTGTCCACCATCAAAATTATCTCGTAGAAGCCATCAGCCTCGTCACAGCCTGGAGCGACTCGCCAAGACGGACCGACAAGGAGCCTGCCAGTTGTGCCAGGCCCATAAATGAAATTCACGGCATCTGGCAGAAGTCTGTAGGGGTGGCCGATGTCCAGAAGAGCGGGCGCACCTTGCGTGAATTGGACCCGGAGATAGAACGCGCTAAGTGTGGTCGGGGAGGATATGACAGCCCCGCTTTGATCTCGAAAGCTCACAGTTCCCTTTGGTCCGAGTTCCCAGAGCTCCGGCTGCATGTAGTCATAGGCCACCATTCGCATCCCGGTTATCGAGAATGGGATTCTATGGGCCTCGCGCTCGTCTGTGTATACGGCCTCGTTAAAATACGACGTCGTGCCTATCTGCACATTACCGTCTCCGTAGAATTTGGCAGTAGATGATTCCATGTATATGAGGGTGGTGTTTGGGTTGAATGAAACCGTCGGAATAAACGTCGCCGTGAACAAGTGTGTCAGACCTCCAAGGGACGGTGTAAAGGTCGCTGATAGCTCGATCGACACATTGATCCACCTATCACCTGCTCCGTTTACAGTCGAAGAAGTGGTCAACGTACCTCCGGCCCATTCCGACCCCTTTACAAGAGTGCCGAACAGGTTGGTGGTACTCAATGACCCGTAATTGTATCGTAGCGACACTGTGAATTTTTTTATATGCGGGAGGTCTGGCAATACCCCGTATACGGAAACGGGGTACGTCATCGGAACGTTCCCATAGTCGTATGACGGCAACTTGGCAACGGCGTGGACGAGATTGTCTTTTGTGAGCGGGAGTTCGCGGTAGTACAGGTTCGTCTCGCCGGGGACTAGGGAGGTAGTAACGTAACTACCCAAGATTGAGCAAGACAACCCACCAGTTCCGCGGTGCGTTAGACGTATCGTGTTCCCAGACGTCGAATAAAGACCAGTCGAGTTTGTCGACGTGATGGAAACAAACTCGGTATTGTTTGTGTCATCCACCAGTTCGCTGACATTGATGATTGTCTGGTCAGCGCTGTCGAGATAAAAAACGATCCTGAGTTGACCAGGTGAGTATGGGGCCACAATTCCTGTCGGAGAGGACGTAAAAATCCCTCCAACGCCGTTAGATAACTTGGTCATGTTGCTTAGACCCGTTGGCGCCCAATAGGAGATGTATCGATCCACCAACCCGTCAGAACGCCTCCTGAACGCCACCCAAAAAGTCGTCTTACTAGCCCACGTCGCATCGAGGGTATACTACTGGGTTGCAATCTTGAGGTTTTGATACAACCCGACCTTCCCCTCGGTTTTATTTATGTTGATCCCGCACACTGACCACCAGTTGTCAGCGGCACCGTTATTTCTCCAGCACTCGTGGCCGTCCGTAAAGGCGGGGTGGTATTTGCCAGTGAGGTCGTTGTGGTCTGACAAGGAAACGAACGCGCTACCGGACGGCACATTGAGCTCGAAGCATATCACGAAGGGGCCGTCGATCTCTTCGTCTGTGAACACCACACATTTCGAGGGAGGTGTGGCATCGTTGGCCGCCAGCGCATAAAAACTTGTTGGGCTCGGTGAGTAGTCGTACTGAGTGTGCGATGGCTGTAACAGTGTCTTGGAGTCTCGCGAAAAGTGGAGAAGGCTATAAAAAGTTGTGGATGGACCATTGACAGTCACTGTCTCTCCAGTTATGTTCGGAGTGTCGCGAGGACACGAGAAACGCGGGACGACCTGCACCTCTTTCAAGGACGAGTTTGATAGCAGGTGGTCAATAACCCCTACACCGCTCACGGATCCCTGGCTGACCCCGTCGACCATCACCTCGAAGCTTGTCGCCGTGTGCTCGGTACTGCCCCATCCCGTGTCGTGGTCAGCATGCACTTGGACGCCTATTCTAGCCGGTTTGGTGGTTGAGAAGAACCTGCTAGGGGATCGGATAGCTGGAACGAGAGGGTCTGTCTTCACAACGCCTATGATCGCGCCTTTTCGTTGTGTCGTGGAGGTCGTTATGGTCCCGTCGTCGTATATTGTCACATCAGCCGACAGGTATTTCCCGCTGTCCGCCGAAGTCAACGCGCAGGTCACGGCGTCCTCCCCTCGCAGCCCCCCGTCTTCATCCAGTTGAATCCCGCCGTCTGGACTAGTCAGAGAGACCTCGTCAACCTTCCAAGTGATGGGGAGCTTCCTTTGATAGGCTGACGGTGTCGTGTTCTGAATGCCTAATCTGACAGCCGGTATCGCCCCATCGCCTATCAAGACCCAGGATTTGTGAGGAGTTGAACTCTCCCAAAATGTCTCGTTCACCTGATCAATCCGCCCAATGTCCCAGGCCGTCAGAGGGACGTACGTGCGCGTTATGTGGAGACTGTTAGAGAGTCGTTGCATCCTATTTAGGTCCCTAGTCGTCGCGAACCCGACTTGGGAGAAACTCATCAGTTTACCAAAGTATGCATGACCGTTGATTCCAAAATGGATTTCGTCCATGTGAGGACCGTCTACAGTCTGGCTTGCATCGATTGGATCCAAAGCTCCAAGAACTTGCACCTGGTACGTGCATTTTCCAACACTTTCTCCTCCCGTGACCGTGTAGGGAAGAAGAATGCGGATATCCTGGTTGTTCGTGACAGTGAACGAAGTTCCAGGAGCAGATAAGGTGCCGTCTTCGTATTGGATGGTAAACATCGCGTTAGGGTTTGACAACGTGGTGTATCCAACATCGTATCTATCAAACAGCCAGTCGATTTGATCACGAGTCAATATTCGGTCCGCTACAATCTCAGAAACTGTCGCATATTGGTCGAGCAGTCGAAGAGACGAAATTCTGATCCAATCTGCGACAATGCCCCCGTCGACCTCTAATATCCCGCTTGACTCTCCCGTCGTAACCACGGTCCACTCGCTGTAGTTGTCGCCCAGTCTCACCCGCGTAGGGGCACTTGGGTACACATAGCGGACTCCGTTGACGGTTACGTGCCTGTCGAAGGGATGGACCTGCAGCTGGAGGGCTTGGATATCGCTCTCAATGTCCACAAGCTGTTCGTCCACATCATCGTCTTCAAGTCCAGTGCTAAGGTTGTAATTTGCCGCATTCCCACCGACCACGACCATTATATAATTATCTAACAGATAAGAATAATGGCTTCTGAAGCTTCCGAGACCCCCACGAGCTGCAGGGACGAGACTTTCTCCGAGGCACACGAAGAGGTTGATCTGGTGAAATCCATCAAAAAGGGGCAGCCCCTTTCAGTCGAGCAGAAAAAAGCACTCCGCGACAAAATGAGGGTATATCAGCAGCGCGCAAAGGCAGAGAGGGATAAAAAACGAGCGGAGGAGAGAGAAGCTGAGATCACAAAACGCAAGGTCCTGCAAAAAGAGCTAGAGTTGCAGCGACAGCGGCTCGTTGAGCTTGAGCTCCAGGAAGCGCGCAATCGCTCGCGTATCGAACGTCTACTCGCCGAAGAATCGGTAGCATCCACGCCTGCCGACACGCCAAAACCTAGACGAGGCAGAAAACCAAAAGAGCCCGAGCCAGATTCGCCGCCACCTCCTATTAAAACCAGGCAACTACCCCCGCCTCCCCCGCCTCCACCGATGACGCCGTACGAGATGCGGATGGCCGCTATTCGCGCGTCTCTTCTTGCTTCTCTGGATGAATAATATGTCTTTTGATTATAAATGGCCGTCATAGTAGAGCGACGAATTCCTTCATTGGATAACAAGGACATCAAACAGAGGTATGCTCCAGTACGACCCGGGCCGCCTAACATGCCCAGTCTACACTTTCTCGCCAATTTTTGTGGGGCGAGGCGTTCTGGCAAAACAACTGCAGCGGTGAACATGGCAAAGTCCTACTTTTCACACAATTCATTCGACAAGCTTTACCTCATTAGTGGGTCCGCCCACACCGAACCGAAATACAAAGAGCTCCCAGAGCCCGTGATGACGATGGAAGTCTACTCAAACCAGGCATTCGAGGAGATGGTGGACCACATCAAGGCGGATCTTCACGAATATGAAAAGTACAAGGATGATCTCAAAGTGTGGGAAACTTTCCAGCGTGAATACGTCCACGGAAAGAAAAACGAAGAGCTCATGGATCTCTCCATGTACCTTCGTCTTGATGCTATGAACTGGGAGAAACCTGTGACGAGATTCGAGCACGGCCCTCCTAGTTCGCTCATCATTATAGACGACATGCAAGGGAGTGCTTTGTACCAGAGCTCTAGCAAAAACGCAGTCGCAGCATTCTCGTTCAAGCATCGACACTTCCTCACGAGCATGGTTTTCCTCACACAAGCATACACAAGCGGTGGAGTCCCGAGAGCAGTTCGCGCCAATATATCTTTTCTCGCTCTGTTTCGGACCAAGGACCACCGAGCAGCACGCCAGATTGCCGAGGAAAGCGCCGGGGCCATAAACCCAGACGAATTCATCGCATTGTGGGATCACGCCGTCAAGGACGATCCTCACAGCTTTTTCGCGATCGATTTTGACCAGCGCGACCCAAAAGGTGTTTCGCAAGAACTTCAATATTTTCCTGTCAATAAAATAATTTTCTCTTCCACTTATATATAGTATGGATTCTCCGTCCAAGAAGCGATACACTGGCGCCGAGAAGGAGTACGTCCTAGACACTCAGGCGCTGCTTCGATATTGTTCAGGCTCGCGTCTCGGACAGAAGACTCTAGAACGTGTCGAACGAGTTCTTCGAGAAGCTGGCTTCAATGACGTCATCCCGTCGACGTGTCACAAACTACGACCCGAGACACGTCTCATGTTTTTGGGACTTGTCGGGTCGCGGAGGCGTCCACGTGGCCGATCTCCCTCGAAAACAGAAAAACGACACGAACCGAAAAGGCCTCGAGGACGGCCTAGGATCCACCCCGTCGGGTATAAAAGGCCGTCGAAAAAAATTTCTCTGCTTCATTCATCAGATGACGGACCAAAAGGAGAGGCGCGAGCAGTGGCGCCGAGCACAGGCGAAGAGGCGGTCGATCGCGAGAGACCAGACAAACTGCATTAGCGCGAAGTCGAAAGTGAAGAAGGGCGTCTGGAATCCAAGCGATAGATGGATCTCCAGCCACCCAGAGTGCGCGGACAAAATCGGCCTTACCGCAAGGTCGCCACCGTCACCGACACCAGTCGCCAACGAGGATCGACCGTCCCACACTGGCAGCGGACGATATTGGACATTTAACGAGGCCGACGCCGCAGCGGAAGCACGACCTGAGCACCACGAGCCTGGCACGTCAGCAAAGACGCGAGGAGCAACTCGCAAGACTGCGAAGGGATACATCGGCAGGCTGCGAGTTTTTCTCGACAAAATGGGATGCGCGCATGACGAGTCTGTCGACTGCCTCGCTGACGTTGATCGAGTTCTACGTGTCGTCCACGAGATCTCGGAACCTAGACGCAAGACCAAGCACTCGAAAGAAGATTCGTGGAGAGAGAACGAAAAAAACTTGCTCGGCGTCATCAACGGGGTGGATCGCATGATGCCCGCAGAGAAGAGACTCCCAAGTCAAGTGACGCAAGCGTACACTGCCCAGGTCACCGCGCTGAAGGTCGGGGACCTGGACCGGAGGTTCGAGAGAGCTGATAACGAGTCGCTGAAGTACACCTATGGGCAGCTCCAGAAGATCGCCAAAGCTGAGTACGAGAAGGATCCGAAGTCCGATTCCGCTTTGATGGGTCTTATTTACCTGTCTGGCGAGAAGTTGCCACCGACCAGGTATGACCACTACAAGATGCGGATCGTTCAGTCTGTTGACGAGCTCAAAAATCACGAGAACGGGTACATCGTTGGCGAACACCGCATGATCATCAGCGATTTCAAGACGGCCAAGACTTACGGCACCTACAACTACAAGATCCCAGATGGATACTCGAAGCTGATTAACGCGTTGCAGGCACGATCTCACCAAGCTTACGTGTTCGAGGACCCAAAAGAGCCCGGCAAACCCATGGATCACGGTTCCTTTGCGGCGAAGTACAATCGCATCTACCACGGAATCGTCGCCACAAGGCAGGCGTACATCACGCGTTTCCTCAAAGGGGCCCCCTGGAAGAAGCGAAAGTGGGGGGCTGACCTGATGGGGCACGACATCATGACAGCAGTCGTGTACGAGCGGAAGGCGGAGGAATCTCCGTCGACAGCCGGCGAGACTAGCGGCCGTCGGTTGAGGCCAAGGAAGAACCAGTAACTGCCTAGATTTTCCCGTGGGAGGCAGTTATCACTGGTGTCTTGGACCACAACAGAAAAAATAACCAAACAGCATAAAATAAATCGATAATAAAATTCCACACGAAAATTTCACTCAAGGGTCGATGTTTTAATGTTTTATGACAGTTTCCAAATTTAACGTTTTGGTAGTTTTGGTCCAAACAGAAATTTTAATTTATCAGGTCAGATTTTTTTTTCTGAACGAATATTATACATCATGTCGTCCGTACTGTGTCGCGTCATCACGGTCGAACCTTCTAGAAGCTTGTCGAAATCCCGTGGGAGTATAAAGGACTCGGATATCCCATGGCTTGCTCAACTCCCACCACCACCCAACGAGCAAATGAACACGCCCATCACGCCATGGCGATACAAGAAGGATGCCACGAAGATTGCTGGAGCCGCCGTCGGCCATCGCTTCATATGTGCGCGTGGTATCAACACGAAAGACGCCAACGAGTATGCACACTACAGCAACCTTGCGGACTTTCAGCGAATCTACGCAGAATGTGCTGCTCACCCCGTTCGCCGAACGCTCGATGAAATCATTCAACCAGACGACCCCTCTTGGGCGTACGTCGACATCGATGATAAAGTCGACCCTAACGACGAGCGGCTAACGGGCATTGATTACCCAACCCACTTTCGCAACGTCCACGACGCTTACTGCCGCGACGTATTGAAAATCTCTATCGACGGTTTTCGATACGAGGTCAGCACAGCCTCACGCATGAAGAAGGATTTTTTTAAGTCGTCTTTCCACATCGTCGTGCGAGGGCTTGTGCTAGCCGACCTGGACGCGAGGGTGTACTGGTACAGCGGTCTCACCGACTTCATCAAGCGCGCTTCGTTCGACAGCTCCTCTCCTGTTCACGAGGACGCACACGAGCTGCTAAAATTCAAGGTGAACGGCCAAGAGCAATTCGACGAAATATGCCGCCACCCATCTGATTTCTTTGGCGAAATGGACACGGTGATCGATGAGGCTGTCTACAGGAGAGACAGTCTTTTCCGCTGCGTTGGGATGCACAAATTCGGAGACACCGACCCGCTAGGAATTCTGCGCACATGCGACGGTTCCTCGAGTGATTTCTTCGACCATCTGATCAACATCTACTCGCCTGACGACGTCGCTGGAGGGGTGGTGGTGAGCGCGCCCCCAGACTGGGCAGCATCGCTGAAAAGGAGAGGGGTTCGCGGACGTCGCGGATGCACGGTGAAGGCTGCTGGAAACGACATCGACATCTCGGCATCACTTGCTGCGATGGAAAAGGTGGCCCCCGAGTGTGACTATCTCGAGTGTGGTTTCATCGAGATGTCGCCGGACGTGAAGCTCATCAGGGTGAAATACCAGCAAAACGACAACCACGTCTGCCTCATCTGCCGCAAGGTCCACGAGAAGAACGGCCCATTCACACTCCAGTACCCGAGTGGGCAGGTGTTCTACGACTGCTACAGGAAGTCTGCTAACGACCGGAAGCTGGAGATTGCACCTCCTGTCTTGAAGCGATTGGACTCTGACCAAGTCCCGTTCACCCACACGTACTCGTCCGAGAAAATCAAGCCTTTCAGCTGGGATGCGCTATTTGGAGGCCCGCACAAGAGCACCATCCTCGTCCAGTCAAACTGCGGAACAGGTAAATCTGAGAGGATTCGTGAACTCGTCAACGAGGCGGTGAGGAGGGATCCAGGTATTCGCGTGTGCTGCATGGTGGCTAACATCAGCCTGTCCAAGGAGGAGGATCGCAACTACAAGTCTCTGGGCGAGGGTGGGAGGACGATTGTGTGGGAGGACAACGCGTTCCATCTCTTGTCCAGTGACCCGAATTTTCGTCACTACCTGAGCGGTCCGAAGGGGATGATGTCTGATGACAGGGTGCTGGTCGTTCTTAACAGCATCTTGCGCGTCACGGACCAACCGTTCGATCTCCTCATCCTTGACGAAATATATAACACCCTAACCGCCATTTCACAGCGCCACGTGGATTACAAGCGCGAGGTGTTGAGGAAGTTCATCAGGCTCATTGAGACGTCCAAGGTCGTCATTGCATTAGACGCTACCGTTACTCGAAAGGTATACGAGTTCATAGCGGCCTATCGCGCGGAGGACACTATGGAGGTTGATTGCAACACCTTCAGGCGCCCGACCAACAGGATTCTGCGATGGGTGGACGTGACCTCAGAAAAGAACTGGCGAAAGGTCTGCGTGGACAGGTTTGTTACTGAGTGTCAGAGGAGGATAGAGGCGGGGGAGAGGATCTTCTGCCCAATGTCTGGAAA
The DNA here is from genome assembly GCA_009746045.1 of Mesostigma viride. NCBI lineage: Eukaryota > Viridiplantae > Streptophyta > Mesostigmatophyceae > Mesostigmatales > Mesostigmataceae > Mesostigma > Mesostigma viride. Next base: position 967,551 of record RPFO01000199.1, on the reverse strand, counting down.
AAAAGAGGCCGCCATGGCGTACGAGGCATTAAAAAAAATCACGGAGCAGAAAAAGAATGGTCGCCTTTACACTAGCCTGACAAGCAAAGAGGATCTGGAGGTTGGTGCGAATGCTGCGTGGGCTGACCTTGACTTTCTGATTTTCAGCCCAACGATCACGGTTGGAGTCTCCTACACCGAGCACACATTCGACAGCATGGTGGGGATGTTCGTCAACGGGGATAACTACGCGAGCTACACGACAACCCTCCAGCAAATTTTTAGGGTTCGCCATCTAGTCAAGGGAGAGATGGTCATCTTCTACCGAGACACTACTTCGATTCTGGACAGGCCTCCGACGGACTACAACACGATCGTCGAGAACATGATCTCAGGAGACACCGCGCTCATCCAGCTACTTTTTGACAACGCAGACGTGGTGTGTGACTGGGCAGCAGACAAGTCGCGCATCTACGACAGAGACTGCCCCAAGTTCCGCCTCTTCTGCAGAAACCAGCAGGATCTAGCGGTATCCCGGTCCCACTACAAGGGAAACCTCATCAAGATACTGACGGAGGACTACGGCGTGGAGGTGTCGGCAGTGGAGGAGTTGGGGGACATCGACGCCCCTCCGCTTCCGGTACTAGAAGATCCAGACAAGGACAGGGAGGTGGTGCTTCTGAGCGAGGAAGCGTACAAGGATCTCGAGGGGAGAATCGGCGGACCTGTGCCGCTTACACCGTACGAAGTGCGCCTCAAGACGGTGTACGAGCTGGCTCATCGGTCCTACATGATACCACTCGACCGTTTCGACGACGATCTTCCTCGAATCCTGGACAAGGAGATGGGTAGAAAGGCATATGCTGGCATCCGGCAATACTCAAAAATAACTGGGCTTGGAACCAAGGAACATTTCAGAGACAACCTGTTGATCCTGCAAAAGTCGGAGTCGCTATTTGATCTGAAGACGTACTCCCGTTTTGGGCTCGCACAGTCTCTGGCTATTACCCTCAAGCTACTAGAAGGCACGCCCATCATCGACTTCATCACGACGGCTGATCCGTCCAATCTCGCAATGAAGTTGTCTCGCGAGGAGACGTTAGCCTTAGGAAACAAAATTGATAGGGAAATTGCCGACAAGGCCTGGTTCATGCGCGCAATTTTTGGATACCAGAGGAGAGCAGGCGATGCTGGTAGCCTGTCGTTCGCTCAATGCAGCGGGCTTATTAACAGATTGGTTAGCCCAACTCTGGGAATTTCTGCGAAGGTAGCAAAGCGCAACAACCGCTGCGGTGGTTACTTGGAAATTTCGAAGGTGGAAATGCATTCTTTTCTTGATCGATACAGGCCATCGTGGTGGGGCGATGAGAGGGATTTTTCTCTCGGCTCCCTATCTGGTCTTTCCATGGATGAAATCGCCCAGTTTCTTTCCGGGGGCGATAAGTAAATAGTATCTTTAATAAAACGAATTTCCGCTCAACCCCTGGCAGCGACCACGCGTCAGTCATCGAGGGTGTCGACAAATTGGGCGTAGTATTCTTTTTAGAGTAATAACGTGCAATTTGTCGACATCCACTCAACCCCTGACAGCAACCACGCGTCAGTCATTGGGTGTGTCGACAAATTGGGCGTAGTATTCTTTAAGAGTAAGAACGTGCAATTTGTCGACACCCTCTCAACCCCTGACAGCAACCACGCGTCAGTCATTGGGTGTGTCGACAAATTGGGCGTAGTATTCTTTAAGAGTAAGAACGTGCAATTTGTCGACACCCTCTCAACCCCTGGCAGCAACCACGCGTCAGCCATCGAGCGAGTGTGTCGACAAATTGGGCGTATTATTCTTAAGAGTAAGAACGTGCAATTTGTCGACATCAACTCAACCCCCAACCCCCTCGTTGTGCATTGGTGACAGATGGCAGCATTATGGGATGGTGACAGATGCCAGCAGAATACCATGGTGCATTTTCCGAGTCGCGATGACGGAATTATGCTAATTGTGATGACGGAATGATGATGGAATGATGACTGATGACTGAATATAATTAATTAATTAATTAGACTCGTGCTCCCGTTGGGGAGTCACGGAGCATTAACCCCGATGGATGGATGGATGGGTGCACACATTCCTACCGGTCTAATCTATCTACATTGGCTACATACTACATCTATCTAACAACATTCTAACTACAACATCTATCTAGGCAGCCGCACGCTGCCCTAGGGGGAGCTATCTAGCGTGCCTCCCGCGGGATTGCACATGTAAGACAAGCCTGAGATATGGACCAAGTCTCCCCCCACAAGAAATGTCCCACAGGTAACAACCACCAGCAACTCGATCACAGCTGACTGAAACGCATCCACAAAGACTGGTGTTCTAGATACGAGTAACCACTTTCACGCCCATGAGGGTCGGGACGGCACTCCGACTGATAGTGTAGAGCCACCGGCCACACTCGCCCAGAAAGCGTCCTGCCTGCCCATACGTGTTCTGGGTAGACCGCCCAAATCGATTGCCGTCGCGCATGCACGTTGTCCGTGCCTCCTCAACCAGGTGCGACCCTCTTCCACGCAGCAGCCGCAACGTGCAGGGCTCCTGCAACCGCTCTTTAAGGACGTTGGTAGCCGCTGGGTGCGTCAACAAGACGGCGCCGGCGAGAACCACGGGATCAAGTGTAGGCATGGACTCCAGCAAAGTTGCCCACCCTGCACGATCCCAATAGTCCCTAGTATGCCCCGCGGACTCCCACCCCTCTCCCCAAGCCTGGCAGCTGGTGAAGACCACAATGCTGTACAGACCCCACATGATCGGCGACTGCCATACGTGGTTCCACTCTGCCACGAGCTGCCTCTCCATTTCCTCTGGGGGCAGCAGGTCGTGGCCGCGCCTTTCGTCTTCATGTTGCCGCCACTGGGCAACGTATTCCATGCTCCACTGACTGCCCAGGTCTGCGGGAATGTCGCGAAGCGAGAACAAGTTCCCCAGGCAGGTGGGAGGCTGCCGGCGCAGACGCGACTTCACATCCGACATGAGCTTGCGAAATGTGGTGCCGTATGCCTCCAGGGTGGATGCAGACAGCTCCAACGTGATGCTGTTATTCCTGATGGGATTAGCCCGGGTGGGATCGAATAAGGTGCCAGTGATGAGCATGCGCGTTGGTGCTGCGATGTCGTCAATAGGGCCGTACTCTTCCTCCAAATGCTCCGCCTCCCTCCAATGAATACCGGTCTTGATCTGCCACTTGTGCTGCTGCACTATCAAACGCACTTCTTTGCTCATTACGCTGACCCTCGCGCGTTCCAGGGGGCCGAGTAGGTCAACAATGCACCCGAGGATTAATTCCGGGCTCCATATCTTGGCCGAACCATGCCGGCTCATCAGGCCTGTGCTGGTCAGCAACCCTCATGCGGTGTAATCGTACGGCAATGCTCTTCTGCGATAAGGACAGATTCTCGGTTACCGTTGCCAAATCGCAATGGGTCCGCAAAAATTCTTCGACTACCGCCGGCAACGACTCCGTCGAATACAGTGTCCCTCCCGACCGGAATGACTCCTCCGAGTCGGAGGGATAGGATCCCGTATCCGCCGAGCTCATGGGGGACCGCTCCCCTGGATCATTCGACATGTCCGCTAATGCAAAGGCTGCCGCCTGCACCTGAGATGTCTGCGCGAGTGTTCACGCCGCGATACAGTTAGTTAGTCACTATGCGCGGAAAAATCGACTCGTAAAAGTTATGTCGTCGTTCGACTTGAGAACCGGGTGGTGAGATTTGTGGGAAGGTTGTTGTAGTTGTTGTTGTATGTCCACGCCGCACATGGGCAGCAGAGATTTGTGTGGGAAGGAGGGTGCATGGTGATCTTCTGCCACACCTATAATGTGCAATGATGCACGCGGTGAAGTGCAATAGCGGGTCGACAGCGGGTCGCTGCGTACCTGCCGTGGGAAGGAGGACAAGTGATACACAAATACCGTACAAGTGATACACAAATACCGTACAAGTGATACACAATTGCAGCCAGGACAACAGCGGGTCGCTGCGTACCTGCCGTGGGAAGGAGGACAAGTGATACACAAATACCGTACAAGTGATACACAAATACCGTACAAGTGATACACAATTGCAGCCAGGACAACAGCGGGTCGCTGCGTACCTGCCGTGGGAAGGAGGACAAGTGATACACAAATACCGTACAAGTGATACACAAATACCGTACAAAAGCTTAACAATTGCAGCCAGGACAACAGCGGGTCGCTGCGTACCTGCCGCGGGAAGGAGGGGGGTGGTACACAAATATCCGACCTATATATTAGCAATAGCCGCCGCCTATCAAACAGGTCCTATTCATCACGAGCGTCAACGCCCCGTCATCGCCCCGTCATCGCCCGGCCGAGGGCCTTAACCTGTTAACTCTTTATTCGGAGTGATAGTCAACGACCTATATACTACGGACTACCAATAGCTACCGCATATAAAACATGGGCTTTTCATCACGCCCGTCGAGGGCGATGACGGTGACGCTCGTCACCGTCATCGCCCTCGACGGGCCAACATCTAAACTCTTCTCTTAATCAACAAAGTATATTACCAATAGCCGCTGCCTATCAAACAGGTTCTATTAATCACGCGCGTGAACGCCCCGTCATCGCCCCGTCAGCGCCCCGTCAGCGCCCCGTCATCGCCCTGCCGAGGGCCTTAACCTCTTAACTCTTTATTCGGAGTAATAAAAAACGGCCTATATTGTGAATAGCTGCCGCCTATCAACCAGGTACTTTTCATCACGCCCGTCGAGGGCGATGACGGTGACGGCCGTCACCGTCATCGCCCAGCCGGCATTGCCATACAAGAAGAAGCTCTCGATCCTAGGTATAGACTACCTCGTGTATCATCGTAATTGACAGCATCGAGATCATTCATACCTACCTACAATGGCCAGCTGCAAAAGAAAAATGTCGACCAACAGACAGGACCTGTCGCCGGGAACCCTGTCGGCATTAAGGGCGAGACAGGCTTTTAATTCACGGACTTACAGACTGCGTACATGCACCGCTTTGCATAGGGTGTCGCGTGTGTTGAACGCCGCGGACTCGCACGCTCGCAGGGACGTTGAGCTGCAAACCAATGCACCGTCGGATTGGAGCATTGCATTGCAGCGGCTGACGAATTATGATCAAAAGGTTTCTCACAGCGCTAGCAAGTTGACGCATGTCATCGCAGTGAAATTGTCAGGTGACCGGATAGGAAAAGGTGCTCATGGCACGTTATACGCTATCCCTGCTAGCTCGAGTGCACCAGGTGGCGAGGCTACGCTAGTGGTAAAGCTGGCAAGCCTTCGACGAGACACGCTGCTGGTGAACTACCAGGAGGCTGTTATAACCGCTGTTGTGGCAGTGGCCAAGGAGGCCGGTTTCATGTCTATAGCTGGCCCGCAGGTCTGCCCTGCAGTAGAAGGGCTCTGGTCCACGTGCGGTGAAGTAGGTGGTATTGTCATGGAGAGAATGAGTGGTGACTTGCATGCTGCCCGTGATGCCCCGGAAAATCAGCGTGTTTTCGAAGTTTGCTCACCCAGCGTCCTTGCAGACTGTGCAAAGGCATTGGCTGGCTTGCACGCCGTTAACATTATACACAATGACGTCAAGCTCGATAATTTTCTCTACACCATGGCGCCAGGAAGTGCACATCCGATAATTCGTATTGCAGATCTCGGCCTGGCGACAAGAGGGGGGGAACGGATTTTCACGCATCAGGCTGGTAAGGATCGTCAGCCTCGGTGGCATCCCGCAACAGCCGGTGGACCAGCCCGGCATGACAGGAGGGGTGGTGACAGCGCAGCGAGACCATGATGTGTACTCCTTCCTTGTAATGGTGGTATCCTTGTTTCGGCATAAGGGCCGCGCTCTCTTCGTGAATTCTGTGGATTCAGGGCTATTTAACTTGTGTCACAATGTCTATTACCACACCAAAAGGTTGGGCCCCCTTGCTTTCCCGGTACCCACGATGTCTGAAGTGGAGGAGTTGTTTCGCAATGCTCGGCCTTTTGTTTCCAGGCCTTGCCCAGAGAACGCTCCAGGGACACCACGGAACACGGTGCCCCTCCCGCGTGTCAGGGGTTAGGACATGTAGGATACCGTGACAGCAGCTTTGTCGACTTGGATCCATGATCTAACATCGTGGTTGCCTTGGTTTACTTATCGGTGATTACTGATGCCTGTTGTACACACGGTGCACATGTCTTATTAATTAACTTATTAAGTACTAAATTATTATCACGTCTTTTGATTGAGTTAGCCAGCTTTTGCCCATGCACACACATGTCCACATTAATTAATTATATAATTAAACTCGTGCTGCCACTGGGGAGTCACGGAGCATTAACCCGGATGGATGGAGGGAGGGAGGGAGGGAGGGAGGGTTTAGGGTGGAGGGAGGGAGGGAGGGAGGGAGGTAGGGAGGGAGGGAGGGTTTAGGGTGGATGGATGGATGGATGGAGGGAGGGAGGGAGGGATGGAGGGAGGGAGGGAGGGAGGGAGGGAGGGAGGGAGGGAGGGAGGGAGGGAGGGAGGGAGGGAGGGAGGGAGGGAGGGAGGGAGGGAGGGAGGGAGGGAGGGAGGGAGGGAGGGAGGGAGGGAGGGAGGGAGGGAGGGAGGGAGGGAGGAGGGAGGGAGGGAGGGAGGGAGGGAGGGAGGGAGGGAGGGAGGGAGGGAGGGAGGGAGGGAGGAGGGAGGGAGGGAGGGAGGGAGGGAGGGAGGGAGGGAGGGAGGGAGGGAGGGAGGGAGGGAGGGAGGGAGGGAGGGAGGGAGGGAGGGAGGGAGGGATGGAGGGAGGGAGGGAGGGGTGCACGCAATCCTACCGGTCAAAGCTATCTACAAAACAGTTCTATGTTCTCTTTGTGATGGTCGCGACCCTAGGGGTCTTCGTTGGCATGCCGCCCTCGTTTGAAAACACGTTCCTTCCCCACTGCATGGGGCTTGTTGGCCTCTATGACCTGCACAGTGACGTGTCTATTAATTAATCAATAAATTCATGACCATGGGCCCACGTGGCCATGTCCATCATCTTTCTCCAAATCACTTAAAGAGGACTAGCCCCCCCATGCATGTCCTCTGCACATGCGGAGACGCCAATTCATCAGTTTAAATTTTGTATGCAACTCGTGACACGCCAATTAATTAATAAGCTAGTTAAGGAATTAATTAATTTTGTGCACATTAATTAATTAATTAATAGACACGTGCTCCGTGACTCCGCGACGCGAGCACGAGTTTATTTAATTAATTTTATACAAGGTAGCTGGAATACATTAATGAATTATATAATTAAACTCGTGCTCGTGTCGCGGAGTCACGGAGCATTAACCCCGATGGATGGATGGATGGATGGATATGGATGGATGGATGGATGGATGGATGGATGGATGGATGGATGGATGGATGGATGGATGGATGGATGGATGGATGGATGGATGGATGGATGGATGGATGGATGGATGGATGGATGGATGGATGGATGGATGGATGGATGGATGGATGGATGGATGGATGGATGGATGGATGGATGGATGGATGGATGGATGGATGGATGGATGGATGGATGGATGGATGGATGGATGGATGGATGGATGGATGGATGGATGGATGGATGGATGGATGGATGGATGGATGGATGGATGGATGGATGGATGGATGGATGGATGGATGGATGGATGGATGGATGGATGGATGGATGGATGGATGGATGGATGGGGACACGCAATCCTACCGGTCAAAGCTATCTACAACATGAAGCCAACACTGTTGTATCTAAGCTCTCTACCCTAGGGGTCCTGTCTAGCGTGCTTCCTGGAATACATGGAGGTGCGTGTGCACTTGTGCACCCAGATCGAGTAGGTGGCAGTTTACACCCATCACCAACAGGTTGTATCACATAATGTAGTAAAAACCCTATTAACTGGGACATGGACGCATGGTGATCCAACGCCATATTTGAAGTGAGACAACTAATATGCCCCTAGTCAGCTGCACATGTGTTACATGATTTCATGTTATTAATTCCTATATTTGTAACACGTACCTTTCGAACATAACAAATTAATTCATGGAATAGTATCGTGTGGCCGTTGTGGGGTCGCGGACAACTTCTTTTCCCCAACAAAGATAGTGGATGTCTCCCAAAGACGGTGCTATGTACATGTAGGTCCACTACTATATAGCCTAAAAACAGCGGCCCAGACTTAATTAGTAACTCGCTCCTGCTGGGGCCCTCGTGGAGCAAAATAACCCTAAGAATTATAGTTGTCTCACTTAATATAGTGCTAGCTACCATGATATCCTTGATGGCTATACACAACAACCAGGGAACTGATACACCCGTCCTTCTTTCAGTATAAAGGATCTAGTCAGGTCACAGGTGCCATCTGAAATGCTCAGTAGCACCGCCTGGCATCTATACAGTGTGGGTGCAATGCATTTAAAACAGCCCCAAGGTCAGCAGATGCATAGGGGATGCAATCACACCAGGCTGTCTCCTTGACACCACATGCAGGGTCATCCTTACCCTGGGTAGTAAAACATATTATCATAGGCGTGGAGCCTTCTTGACAAAGCTGCATGGGCATTAATGCAATGTGGGCAACAAGTGTGCTCGATCCATGTGGGCCTTGTTCATCATGCATTCGTCCAGGAATACATCTCTCACTCCATACATGTGTCCAGGATTCAAGTTTTGGACCAATGCTCCTGTCAGGCCATGACAGGATGAAACTGGAGCTGCAGCTATTGAGACAAAGCCGGGAACCCCAGGATACATGCGTGCATGGTGAACACCTAAAGAGGGTGTGCCTCAGCCACAATATACATGCAGGCTAGCGTGTCCTTGGCCCTGTCGCCAATTGCACCTTCCAAGGGCACGGTGTACCTGGGGTGAACTAAACTGTCCACTTCACGCCACGCCGCGGCCCTGCCAGCGCGCCGTAGGAGCTGCCAGTGCTTCTCCTGTTTATACACGAGGACGGCGCAGAGCCACGCAGTCACCTCGTACCTTTTACGCTCTTCGCCCCCCACCGTGATGCGTACCACGATCTCTTCCGGCAGTTGGTGCGCAGTCTCTGCCGGCAGAGTCTCCATGAAGAAGTCCATGACCGGGATCATGGTCGGGACAGTCTTGAAGACTCGTACAGAGCGTTCATGGAAACCCGCGCACCCAGGGGTGCACAACGTCTTACCGTTGGTGCCGCACCCTTGGGTCAGCGCCATCTGGATGGCCTCGACGATGGAGTGTCCAGCATTGCGTCGCGATGGCGTGCACTTCATGTGGCAGTCGATAGGAAGCTTCACGAGCAGCTCCTCCGTGGGGCGACATGTGTGGCCTACTTCGCGGAGGTCGCACCCCTGCAGATGCCACATCACAGTCGTCAAGCAGCGGGCAGCACCCAGGACTTTGCCCACCAGCAACTGCGCTGCATCAGCGCATCCTTTGTGCACCCTCTTCTGCCACTTCTCGTAATTCTTGCGCGGCTCTGTATCGATAGCGATAAACCACCGGATGATGCACGTGCCCAGCTCGCATCGCTGGGGGTCATGGGCGCGACCCCTCGCTCGACCCGTGAGAAGCTGTGCTAGCCCGACCCCGCCACCAGACACCACCGCAGCTCCCGCGTTGGCAAACTCGATGGCAGCGTCTGGGGCACAGCTGTTATCCCCCCATTTCCCCGTGTGCTCCCGGCCAGCCTTCACCCTGTGCTCACCGTGCTTTCTCAACAGTTCCGCACTCTCCGTGCAGTGCCTGCAGTCCTCGTCGGGACCAGGACACTCAGGCGGAAATGCCGGGTCAGTGGTGCGATCGATCTCCACAGGGCTGGCAGTCCCTGCATCATCATCATCATCATCCCGAGCAAGGTCGACGGGAAGATCAGCGCAGTCTCCCGCCTTCACCCCCGCTGCCTTCTCACTCGACTGTGGCCCTGGCGGCTTCCCCACCGTCCCCTCTGCCGCCGCACTCGCCTGAGGATCGACCACCACCACTACCTTCATCGCCGCCTCCGCTCTCTGCCTCGCACCACGCTTCCCCTTCTGCAGCGCCTCCGCCTTCCCCCCCGTCTCCCCCTCCGCCGCCATCCTCTCTGGAACTCCCTCGTCCCCCCCGTACCCGCCGCCTCCGCCTTGCCCCCGTCCCCACCTCCACACCCCTCGAGTCTGGATCTCCGTCCTTCCCCCCCGTGTTCGACGTCTCCGCAGCCTGCTGTGCAGCCCGCCTCCTCCTCGTCTGCGGCCCTGGCGACGCCACTACCTCCTTCGCCGCCGGCGTCGATCCCTGACTTTCAGCCACCTTCCTCTTCCTCTTTTTTGGCTTCCCAATGACCGTGCCGCGGTCCTCCTCATCGGTGGAGGACCCTACCTCAACCACCTCCACGTACCCCCTCCCCGCCGCCTCCGCCTTCCCCCCCGGCCCCACCTCCGCATGCCTCGAGTCTGGAACTCCCTCCCCCTCCCCCCTCCCCGCCGCCTCCGCCTTCCCCCCCGTGGCCCCCTCCGCCGCCATCGTCTCTGGAACTCCCTCCTCCACCCCCCTCCCCGCCGCCTCCGCCTTCCCCCCCGTGTCCCCCTCCGCCGCCATCGTCTCTGGAACTCCCTCCTCCACCCCCCTCCCCGCCGCCTCCGCCTTCCCCCCGTGTCCCCCTCCGCCGCCATCGTCTCTGGATCTCCCTCCTCCACCCCCCTCCCCGCCGCCTCCGCCTTCCCCCCGTGTCCCCCTCCGCCGCCATCGTCTCTGGAACTCCCTCCCCCACCCCCCTCCCCGCCGCCTCCGCCTTCCCCCCCGTGTCCCCCTCCGCCGCCATCGTCTCTGGAACTCCCTCCCCCACCCCCCTCCCCGCCGCCTCCGCCTTCCCCCCGTGTCCCCCTCCGCCGCCATCGTCTCTGGATCTCCCTCCCCACCCCCCTCCCCGCCGCCTCCGCCTTCCCCCCGTGTCCCCCTCCGCCGCCATCGTCTCTGGATCTCCCTCCTCCACCCCCCTCCCCGCCGCCTCCGCCTTCCCCCCCGTGTCCCCCTCCGCCGCCATCGTCTCTGGAACTCCCTCCTCCACCCCCCTCCCCGCCGCCTCCGCCTTCCCCCCCGTGTCCCCCTCCGCCGCCATCGTCTCTGGAACTCCCTCCTCCACCCCCCTCCCCGCCACCTCCGCCTTCCCCCCCGTGTACCCCTCCGCCGCCATCGTCTCTGGAACTCCCTCCTCCACCCCCCTCCCCGCCGCCTCCGCCTTCACCCCCGTGTCCCCCTCCGCCGCCATCGTCTCGGGAACTCCCTCCTCCACCCCCCTCCCCGCCGCCTCCGCCTTCCCCCCGTGTCCCCCTCCGCCGCCATCGTCTCTGGAACTCCCTCCTCCACCCCCCTCCCCGCCGCCTCCGCCTTCCCCCCGTGTCCCCCTCCGCCGCCATCGTCTCTGGAACTCCCTCCTCCACCCCCCTCCCCGCCGCCTCCGCCTTCCCCCCCGTGTCCCCCTCCGCCGCCATCGTCTCTGGAACTCCCTCCTCCACCCCCCTCCCCGCCGCCTCCGCCTTCCCCCCCGTGTCCCCCTCCGCCGCCATCGTCTCGGGAACTCCCTCCTCCACCCCCCTCCCCGCCACCTCCGCCTCCGCCCCCGGCCTCTGTGCCGCCCTCCCCGGCTGCCCTGTGGCCTGCTTCTTCGGCCGTCTCCCTGCCGTTGCCAGGCCCTCGCGGGGCTGCCCTGTGGCCCGCTTCTTCGGCAGTCTCCCTGCCGTTGCCAGGCCCTCGCGGGGCTGCACTGTGGCCTGCTTCTTCGGCAGTCTCCCTGCCGTTGCCAGGCCCTCGGGGGGCTGCCCAGTGGTCGCATGTCCTGGCTGCCCAAGTGGAGCCGTTACTCCATGCATGTGGATGCCTCCCAGCTGCATGTTCCCACAGAATAAAGTAAAACAAGGAGTTTAGGGGAAAGGTGTAAGGCCCCCGGCAAAAAGGATGCGTATTCTCTTCCATTACACCCATCCATGCATGCCAGCACCCCATTACACTCGTGCACGCATGCCAGCACCCCATTACACCCATCCACGCATGCCAGCACCCCATTACACCCATCCATGCATGCCAGCACCCCATTACACCCATCCACGCATGCCAGCACCCCATTACACCCATCCACGCATGCCAGCACCCCATGACACTCGTACATGCATGCCAGCACCCCATTACACCCACATTCTTTCCGTCCTGTTGCCAATACCATCTGGCTGTCATCCTACTCAATTCCAATTCTCTGCCCCCCTCCCCCCTTGGACACGTCTCCTTGCAACTGTAACTTTGGCTTCCCCTCCCATCTGTATGCTTCTACATCTCTTCAGCATCTGGTCCAATGCCGCCCCCCCTCACCCCTCTCGTGCCACAGATTGCGTGCTGAGAGAAAGCGGGTAACGCATTGAGTCATTCATGCAGTATCAGCAAAGAGTACAGCCGATATTCACATGTCCAGAGGCGCACACGCCTCCGTGACTGCCGTCATCGCCCGCTAACGCAGGGAGCGGCATATGCGTGTGCTGTGCCTCACATTTTTGCACGTCATCCGGAGAGAAACATCAGGCCACATAATGCTGTCTCATATGAATAAGTCATCAACGCGCTGTTCCCATATGCAAATAAAGATTGTCGTCAACATGTTGCATGCAACAAGCAATCACACAGTCGCCTACCTGAGCAGACAGTGCCATGTGTGCCAGCGTGCGCGGCTCGAAGGAGCCCTCCCCCGCAGTAACCAACGCAGCCGCCACGTGGAGCAACGACGCCACTGCGCGCTCGCACATCATCTGACACAACGCCGCGGCCTCCCTGACAAGTGAATACCCCGGCGGTCGAGACAACCCTTCTCCAGGTACAGCTGCCGCCTGCGAGCACGCACCCACTGGGTCCTGCATCTCCATAGGCTCACCGGTGGCGTGCCCCGTGACGGCTCCCTGCGATGGGCGGCCCTCTACCCCAGGCGTGCCTGTGGCCTTTTTGTACCTGGCATCCTTCCATCCCATCTTATCCTTCAGACACTGGCCGCTCCAATAATCAACCGCCCGCGTTAGTTGCTTCCTCTGCACACATGTCAAGGATATGCACAAATCAGCACAGCCACGGTTTACAGCCACAACACATGAGAAGAACAGTCCACACATGTCCAGCATTGCTGTTCATGCTTCCTCTAACTTCGTAGTAGTATACAAACATCCATGTACACGTGCAGCACATAAAGAAGCAAAGGGGAACTTACCGCAACCAAATACGGTGTCTCCTTCACATTCTTCTTCTTCTTCTTCTCACCGCTGACCGCATGCGCAACCTCTCCCTCGCCCTCATCACTCTCCTCGGTCCCCGCCACCTCTCCGGGCTTCTCCATGGCCTCATTACCAGCTGCGACACGCTGAAAATTAGCACGGCCCACGGCCCTCGGCCCACGGGCCTTCAATGCGTCTAGCATGAACTTTGATACCCCCAGTCTCTCCCAGTTGGATGTGCTCTCAAACCCTTTGGACGCTTGCGCGAATTGCTCGGGCCGCTTATACTGTTGCGCCTGCGGTGCAAGGGCAGAGACGCACAGCGAGACACACGCAGGCACCCGCTCGACAAACCCAGGACCGTTATGTAATGATGGTCACGCGCCATCATTAGCACTGCCATCAAAGACAGTCAGTAA